>OW964827.1:11185000-11550558 GCA_943142095.1 Ophonus ardosiacus
GCGATTATTTAAATGATGACGTTCACGACTTTAATGGCGAAATATTTTCCAAAATGCATAATTTTGTTATTAAAATGTACTCCAATCATCCAAATATAAAATTACTGGATACATAAGGGGAATTGTGGCTGTTTCAACACCAGACTCTATACGTTACCTCCAACTACAGATGCCCTAAAACATCATTGTTTACGTGCGTTTTTTCAAACGAAAATTTGGAAAAATTCTTTACTGCTAATATTAAAATGACCCGATATTAAACAATATGGCTGGCTACTTGACAAAGATGGTAATGTGTTGTTACCACTTTTAACAATTCTTCCACCGTTTCCAACCCAATTAGCAAATTTATCGTTTTTTTTTATAGATTGTGCATATAAAAACTGTAGTTGCGATAAAAATCAAATGAAATGTATTGCTTCATGTAAGTACATGGACAATGAAAACACTCTTGTAAAAATTCCTCGGTTGCAAAAGCAGTATTACACTCCACTATTAACGAAACAGATTCAGAGGATTCCGATAAAAATTAATGTTATATTTTCCAAATATTCATTAATAGTCTGTATTTTATTTTTTAAATAAAAGTTTAAATATATTGTTTGGTTTATTATGCCTTCCTAGTTTAAGTTATAATAGTATTACTTAGCGATAAAAGTAAGGTAAGTAAAATATTAATAACATATCGATTAATGACAAAAGCAAATTATTTTTTAATATGTATTGGTGTGTCTAATCTTCATGTAAATAAATTACTATTATTTATGATTACTTTTACTAAAAAATTTTTGCGAAAAAGTGGTAATAAATGTGTGTACATATATCGTATATTTTTTAAATCTTAATTAATACAATACATATTAATGTACTACAATTATTAAAATATACCACAAATGAATGATGGATAGAAAGAGATAGTTCAATAGGGATACAGAGAGAGATATATAACTAGAGAAGTGGGGATCGCTCAACGCCGAACGCTGATGGAATGCATGAAAACGTGTTATTTTATAATTTATTAATTAATTCGAATATCATAGATCCAAAAATTATAAAAAATGTACCACCGCATCCCTAAAAGATGAAAGAAAATTTTATAAAGAATACAATTTTTTGATTTACGCCTTACTTTTTGAGATAATCTGGTGTAAACATAAAAATTGGTTAATTTTGCTTGATTTTTCCGTCATTCTTTTAGAGTAAATTCGATTTAAAGTTTCTTAAACACGTAAACCACAATGTATTTCGTATATTTCAAAAAATAATTAAAAATAGACCGGCCACGAAAGTTGACATTTTTTTAATATGATTAAATTCAGAATTTCCTTCTCTTTACAGTTATGTGTATAACTCAAATTTTGATTCTAGTGCCCTTTTGCCAGGCTTATAGTTTAACAAATTCGAAATTTTAGTTTGTTAGGTCATTAACTTTCATGTGTGAAAATTTCAGCTTGTAACACCGATTCCCCCACAAAACGCATTTTTTGACGCTTTTCGTAGCGCTGAGCACTCTACTAGTATGGGATTTGTACAATGTACTCGTACATAGAATTGACAGAAGGTAATATGCTGGCCACATCAGATTTTATTTGTAGGTATCTTGTAGTCTTCCTACTGCCGATAAATTGATAGATTGAAAAATCGATATAAAAGTATTACTCCTCTATAATTTTCCACTTTATCTCCGTCGACTTTTATTTATGAGATGTATTATTTTCTGGCTGTCTGTCATATTTTATTTATTATATTTGTAATTTTTCTTCTATTTTTTTCACCACCATAAATCTACGAGTAGATACTAGTTTGAAAAAGTGGCAGATAATCGCACTATGCAAAAAAATAATATAAAAATATACATAGTAACTAAGACCATAATAAATCTCTAATAAATCCCAAAAATCCATGATAATGAATGAAATGTATTTTGTAATAGTATTACCTTAATGATCAGCATGTTTCCAATAACTGAAATAACTAATTAATTGACTTTGTATTTTGAAACTATAATTTTTACCAATCACACACTTGTATTGATATTTATCATAAGCAAATATATGATTATTATTATTATTATTAGTGTCTGGTCGCGAACCTGGGGGAACCGGGTTCGATCCCGACCGGCACCAAATATTTCGAATTTTAAATAACACAAAAGTAACCCTTGTGGTGCACTCTCCACGCCAGCAATAAGTGCCCGTGAGGTGACGCCTGGTAATCGCCCGCACGGTACAAATATGTCATCATCATTACCGATATCTGCGATAAAGCAGATTGGCACACCCAGAAATGGGTAACATGCCGTGATAATATATTTATTTCTTTACTTATTTATTATTATTAAATCCCAAAAAACCCAAAAAAGTACAATAAACCCAAAAAAACTGGATCTTTTTTTAACCCGGGATTTTACCAGCCCTGAATTGTTTGCCCACAAACCTTTTTCACATAAGCCTTATTAAATAATAATTTTCTCAACAACCTCTATTAAAATGATTTGACATTACTTATCACAATATCATTAAGTTTTAAAACAAAGTTTAATGCATAATAATAAACGACCCATTTTTTTTTTTTTTTTAGAAAATTGTAGTTATCTTTTCGTCATATTGTATAATGGGCTACTTGCGTACCTTTTTTTTATTTAATATTTTTGAAGAGGAGGTAAAAACTTGCTACTCATATTTTTTTTTGACAAAATTTTTATTAATTAGCCAAAAAAAAAAAATAATGAAATTTGATTATTTGAATTCCCGCCATGTATGACGTAGAATTACACCGCACCAATGAATAGTCGCAAAGCCAAGCGTGGTGCCGTCCAATAGTAATGGTATGTTTGTGCGGGTAATGTAGATCACCTGTTTGACGTTTCAACAATAGTTTGGAGATTAGTATTTTAGTTTATCTTTTTGGTATCGATATTTTAAATTACAAGTAACTACCTATGTGTTTATTTATAAGGTAATTAATGTATTTGAGAGACCAGAGTGAGAGAAAAATGAACTAATGTCAAATTCAAATTAAAACTTTCTCGCACTCCATGCCATCTATTGATAACATTCTTAAACATGCTTTCCCTCCCCAGTTCAATATAAAGACGACACAGAAAAATTTCTTTCTTAATTTAGTAAAAAACAAATAATTATTTCAAAATAAAATTTATATTTTTATATATGTTTTCAATATAACATTAGGTATATAGTGACAGAAATCGGATTTTCAGTAACACGCAAGTAGCCCATTATTAATGATTTTTAATTTGAGTTCACAAAAGATTAATTCGTGATACATACATGTTAGATGTTAGATACGTTACGCTGACTTCTTTTATCTTCAAGTAGAAAACCACAGAAGATACTGTAACTGCGCTGAGTGCTGAGTCACATTTCCAATGCATTAAAGTGACAAATAAAAAATAAAATGAGAGACTGAAAGAAACGAACCTAATATTCACGATAAGAAAAGAATCCATTTTATCAATTTCATTATTTCGTTACTATAGGCAAAAAATATGAATATCGGACTTAAGAAGTAATGTTATGTTCATTTTACTAAATTACCCATGTAGTGATATGTCAAAAATTTGTATGTTTCGTAATTTTTCTTTATTTTTGTGGTCGATTGCACAAAAAAATATAAATATGGAAAACGTAATTCTGAGTTCATGTAATTATTAATAAATAAATGCAATATAAATTGAAATAACGTCATATTGGTAGTTTATTCTACGCATTCAGCTACCTGTCCACATTCACATCTTTTATGTCATGTTTTCGAATGACAAAAATAAATACATTTTATCAGATAATTGCTTTAGTACGTGTTAATACAGAAAAACAAGCAAAAAAACTACATATGTAAACTTACACTACAAATGTTATTTTTTTCTTCAAATGACATAATTCTGTTTACAACTAAAATTAACCACAAACATGAAAATAGTTGCAAATAGCTTATTAAACTTTGGCATATCTTGAATGTAAATGAGCTATTTATGCATGCAGAGAACTCATGTGGTCATATGAAGAAAATAAATCATAAAAGAAAACAGTGACATTAAGATAAACATCACATCGTTTAATAAGCTTTTTGTATTCTGAACTTTACGAAGATGCTGGTTTAGCTTGCTGTGAAAAACAAACAAATAACGCATCACTTTACATAAGTAGGCGACGTTCAGATACTCTAAGCTCATGGGTTTCACCAGGTGAATTTATTTTTAAAATATAAAAAGTTCACTGCGAGAGAGCTTTAAAAGAATAAATTTTTATTCAGATTCGTTTTTACAAACATAAATTGAAAACCAATATTTGGGTATTTCATAAAGTAACATAATTCTTTTCTCTGAAACTCTACAGATGCTATAACTGTCTTCTGTCTAACTTAATTGTATTTACTAGTCTTGTAATGTATACTCGATTTCATCAAAATCCAAAGGATCACCATAAACCTTTGGAACGCCTCTCACTTAAGTTGACAAAGAAACGCAAACTTCCAGTCCTCATAAATAAGACTGTGATTGCTCTCACTGCTACACCCAGAGTTGGACTCTCATAATGAAAATATTATGAAAATACTTCATTGTAATGTCCCACTTCAGTCGTATTGTCTTTTAGTACAGTTTCAAATATTAAATTTTCTGACAGAAACGTCCAGTTCATTAACATTATTACTTGCAACAGCTACGTCACCATCATTTGAAACAAAAGGTTGCCACATGATTTTTTTTTTATCATAACGACTGCTAAAACTATAGGCCATCCAGCGAATCAAGCGGTTTACGTCATCGTTTAGGGATTTTTGAAATTTTCTTTATTTTTTTACATATATTTTATTAACGGTATTTTATTGTTTTTTTTTTATTATTATCATGTATTTGACACCTTTAATAGAAATAATTATATTTGGATATATTATTATTAAGTAAAATTTTGTAAATTTTTGCAAAATGACGTTTGATTATATTTTTTTAATATTGGTAATTCTGAACATGTATATTACTAAATATTATATGTCTATATTATACTTTTCAACGTGTATTGTGATTTCATTTTGTTTTTGGTTTCGTTGTTCATTGTCAAAATGTCAAATGCTCGGTCATGTGAAATTCAAGAGCTTGTAGTTAATTTATTGACTTATTTTGAAAATGAAAAATAGATTGGTGGGTTTTTACTTTCACTGAAATCTAATTTTGAGGTAATATTTGGTTCTATTTGTTAGTAATAATTTGAAAATTAAATCTATATATGTACAGCGTGTGGCAAACGCTATACGCAATGTACAGAAACAGTGAGAAATTGTATGGTATGCAGTATTCTGTATTTTTTTTTTAAGGATCTCACATAACACTAGATAATTTGTTGCATATACTACAAGAATGAAGTATTTATAACGGCGTAAGTAGTATCATTCAGAATATTTTAAATAAAATTGGATTTCGCTGAAAAAATATTATACCAAACGTGTTTTTAAGAAAAATTTGGGTTTATGATGGCAACCCTCAGATTTTAATCCGTTTTACATGCTCATGTAAATTTTTTAACATTTGACGTCATTGTTTGTAGTGATATTGTATTTATGACGTAAACCGCTTGATTCGCTGGATGGCCTATATGTATTTATGGTTGTTATCACATTGTTATTTCTAATATTTGACAGGTGACAGGTTATACCAATCAAATATTATTAATGTCTGCCAAATGTTGGTGTTTTTATTTTTTTAGCAGAATGCAGTTTATTATACGTATAGATCTTGCTTCGACTTACAAATGAGCATAAGAACTGTCATGGAGGAAGGTCACTTTTAAGGACATATTTCTTTAAAAATAGTATTCTTCAAAACTTTGTTAGTAATATTTATTCATTTTAGTGCAAGCATTTGATGTTTTTTGTTATATATTAATTAAAAAATATGTATTTAAATCTTTTCACGTTCGGATCATTTTTTGTAGATTCGTACCCGTTTTAAACAATTTAGAAGATTCCAAATACGACACATAAATATCATATTGTTCTTTAGTTGTTTTGAGAGAACGTTTGCGTTTTAAAGTTTAGAGGTAACTCATTACTTCAAAGAAATTATAGCTTTGACGGATATGATTAGGATTAGATTAGGTTTATATTTGAATAATGAAGTTAGCTAATGTCAAATAGTATGGTTTGTCCACAAATATTATTTTTAAAGATTGTTAACATAACAACTAAAATAACGACGTTAGTTCTGAATTGACAAATTTATAAGAATTGTTACAAATGTTTTTATGATCACAATTTTTATATCCGTAGCAACATTTATGAATGTGTTTCTCTGAATAGACTACTTAATGGGCTACTTGCGTACCTTTTTTTTATTTAATATTTTTAAAGAGAAGGTAAAAACCTGCTACCCACATTTTTTCTTTTGACAAAATTTTTATTAATTAGCCAGAAAAAAAATAATGAAATTTGATTATTTGAATTCCCGCCATGTATGACGTAGAATTACGCCGCACCAATGAATAGTCGCAAAGCCAAACGTGGTGCCGTCCCATAGTAATGGTATGTTTGTGCGGGTAATGTAGATCACCTGTTTGACGTTTCAACAATAGTTTGGAGGTTAGTATTTTAGTTTATCATTTTGGTATCGATATTTTAGATTACAAGTAATTACCTATGTGTTTATTTATAAAGTAATTAATGTATTTGAGAGACCAGAGAGAGAGAAAAAGGAACTAATGTCAAATTCAAATTAAAACTTTCTCGCACGCCATGCCATCTATTGATAACATTCTTAAACATGCTTCCCCTCCCCAGTTCAATATAAAGACGTCACAGAAAAATTTCTTTCTTAATTTAGTAAAAAACAAATAATTATTTCAAAATAAAATTTATATTTTTATATATGTTTTCAATATATCATTACGTATATAGTGACAGAAATCGGATTATCAGTACCACGCAAGTAGTCCAAAAACTTTATTAGTTTTTTAAATATATCGAAATTATATGAAATATGTTGTTAATGTGTCGGTGTAGTGGCCGTGTGCATTAAAGCGCTATGTCTCTACATGTTCAGATCGAATCTGAGGTTCCTCGGTTCGAATCTACCGGCCGGCTAAGTGCGTAGTCGTTAAAATGCCACAATATCAGGCATTAATCGCACTCGCATGCGATGACCCGACCAGTTGTCCATGTTAAAACATAGGTGGTGCTAGCTGTAGAAGGAGTATCTCCGCTGCCACACTGGTTGCATAGCAATCAGTGGTCGTCGCACGGATTAAGTACACCGACTGCTCTAGTACTACGGTCACGAAACGAGTACCTATGGTACTTGAGGCCTTGGCCCTACAAGGGCTGTTGTGCCAAAGATGATGATGTTGTTAATGTAAATGACACTCAAAACTGGCTTCGTTAATCTAGGCTAATTTACTTAAATTCGAACCATAGTAATACACCAATAATAATTTCTTATTTTTTGTCTAAGGGTCAGTACCAACATTAAATGGTAGCGCTTTTTCATAAAAGAAAAAAAAACCGAAGCTAAATTTTCGTTGCACACATAATAAATAGTAATGGTGATTCGAAAATGCTCTCCGGTTAATTTAATATTTTAACACTTTAAATTAAAATTAAAGTTGTTTTTGTTTTCATAATATTACTTTAGCTCTTTAGCACTTTAGCGAGCACTGTGCATTACTTTAAAATATAGACGAAGTCCTAAAGTAATTTTAATTAAAATGTTAAAGTGAGCCTGATTATAAAAATGGCCCTAAGTTCTATCTAATTTAACTTTCGCTACTTAATTTCAAAAGACATAAAAAAACCGTTTAAAATGATGTGTAAACTTTGTTTTCCACGGCCTCCCTGATTTTCTTATTCTTAAGTCTGTCATGAATATAATAATTATTTATAAACAAAATATAAGCGAGAAGCTCGTTGAGATATTTCCAACTGTTTTAAAAGCAAATTAAATTATCCACGACTCACCTGATTTTCTTATTGTCATTAATTTAAGAATAAATAACCTTCGTAATATTTAAACGCATTCTTGTTACAAATAATCTTGATTAGCGGTTTTGTTTCTTTTACCTCTCGCTAAGAGAGGTATTGGAGTCATGCTAAAAATTACATATTCATATTTTAATGAATAAGCACGTTTCAAGGTCACTAGAATCTGAATTTAACATTTTTACAATGTCTGTGTGTGTGTGTGTGTGTGTGTGTGTGTGTGTGTGTGTGTGTGTGTATGGTTGGATGTTGTAGACACGATTCCTCAAAAACTATAAGACTTAAGACCTGTTTAACAATGAATTCCTCAATCTGACATTCCTGGGAAGAGCTGAAAATGTTTTGGTAACAATTGAACAACCGGTAGTAGTTTTTAAAAGAATTCTTCTAAATTTTTTTGAAAATTTTTGATATTACTAATTTTGAAGAACATGAAATTCTACATGCGATACATTTAAATTTTTTATTATAATATCGGGATATAATAAGTCGAGTAGGCGAAACTACACTAAGGAAACCAATTGACAAATTCAAATGTTTATAACATAATTTGTAATTGACAGATGTCAGTGTCAAAAATCAAAAGCTTTAGTTACATTTTAGAAGTTTTTCCTGGTAAGTAAATTTAATCTTTCTTATGGTTTCATTAATTAAATATTTAAAATTATAGGTAACCTGCATATATCCATTAGAAATACTAAACTTGTTAATGAATTGGAAGAATCTCCGACAGTTAGGAACTTCCTCATACAATGAAAAATAGATAGAATTGTAATGTGTGCAGAAGACGTGTTAAATATAATAAAAAATAATATTTGGGTAAACTTATGTAATTTTTTTGTTACAAAACGACGGTTCGATAGCGAAGTGTAATACATTACTTATACAAGGTGTCTCTTAAATATGGGGACATGGCTGAACCACAGATTCCTGAGGCTAAAATAAAACGATTTAACTAAACTTGCTTCTACCGGAAAGTGTACCATTTAGCCAGATCTTAGCTTCAAAGTTCTTCGAAAAAAAATTAATTTTGCTTGTAATAACAGAACGCTTTCTACGATTTGGATGAAATTTGGAATGACAGTTCATATGGTTATGTCAACTTTTAAGGTGATACTTGTTATTATTAGTGAACCACTAGTGTATGAAACTTAGGTGTCTCAACATTGACTAGACCGTAACTTTTTAATGGCCACGCCGATAACATAAAATTATTTTTTTTTCGGAAAGATACATTCAATAGTAAACTTTTTTCTCTCTCTGTTTAATTAGTAATATCTGTTACGGTTCAGGCAGAAAAAAATAAAATCTGAGTGACTGCATCGCCAATTTTTATAAAAAAATTTAATCTAGCAGTCTATAGAAATGTCAAACAAGTTTCATACACTAGTGGTTCACTAATAATAACAAGTATCACCTTAAAAGTTGAGTTATAACCATATGAACTGTCATACCAAATTTCATCCAAATCGTAGAAAGCGTTCTGTTATTACAAGCAAAAAAAAATTATTTTTCTAAGAACTTTGAAGCTAAATTCTGGCTAAATGGTACACTTTCCGGTAGAAGCAAGTTTAGTTAAATCGTCTTATTTTAGCCTCAGGAATCTGTGGGTAAGCCATGTCGCCCTATTTAAGAGACACCTGTATAACATAAAATGGAAATTGCGAGAGGTCTTGTGCTGACCACAACAGCTTTTTTACCTCCCGCTGCCCTTGGTAAGGGAGGTACAGGGATCGTGCTAAAAATCTCATATCGAGATTTTAGTAAATGACCACGTTTTAAGTTCCCTAGAATCCAGTTTTAACATTTTCACGATGATGTCTGCATGTATGTATGTGTGTGTGTATGTGTAGGGATTTTGTCTTCACTCTAACTCAAATACTATCATTCAGAAAATTCTGAAACTTTGTATTTCCATCCCATTCTAATAGGAAGAGAAGCCATTAGATTTTGGTGTAAATCGGATAACCGGAAATGGCACTTTACCTGAAGCTCATAATGGTTTTTCTTCAAAAAAATACCATTAAATGCCATTTTTTCGCATTTTATGTCTTATGAAAATTAAAGATTATTGAATTTTCTACTGGAATACATTAATACTTTTTCTATATATTTTACACATAAATTTAAAAATAATTTTTTTTATTAGTCGCGAATCCTAAGATAAACACAATAATTCGTTTGTTACACAGTTCATATTTCAAATGAATGTAACTGACAGTTAATGTCACTGTCAAAAAACTAATCACTTCAAATTAATAATAGTGACATTTTAAAAAGAAAATAGTAAATAAAGCAATAGTTTTCTGCAATGGAACAGTTTGCAGCGGTAGTAAATACGTAAGTATGTATTTAAATTAATAAAAATTCAATAGCGGGAGGTTTTGTGTTGGCCACATCAGATTTTTTATATAATCATATATTGCCATTGGAAGAGGAATAGTTTTATATAATGGGCAATGTGCTGAATATATAATATGATATATTTGACAGAGTTCACCGCCTGCTGAAATCTCTTCGTCTTGACCTAAATTCAGCTCCCTGCTATTTACCTGTGCAATAAATTAGCATTTAAAGGCCTAGTAAATAAACGATGAGAGGGTGTAATATGAGAGGGTAGGAAATCTCTATCAGACAATGAAATGGTTGTATCTCTAAAGTGTCGTTAGGCCCGATGCATTATTCACAAGGGCTTAGTGGCGTACGTTCCAAACTTCGGCTTGCGCTGCCGTTCCCGTTGCGCCATCATTTCAATCTCATCATATACCAGAATCTGCAAGCCATTTCAATATCAACCAAGCCACCCACACACTTCATTTTCATTTCAAATGTTTTTTTGGTACTGGATTTGAATTGACATTACGGGTTGTGCGATACGATTCAGTATAATAAGGCGTGTTTCTTCGGACTGTGATTATGATTTTCTAAGTAATGATTTGTTCAATAACAGGGTGGATAAAAATCGTTATTTTTTTAAAAAAATCAAAAAAATCGATTTTTTTATTTAAATCTGATTTTTATGATTTAAATCAGATTTTTTTTTTGATTTAAATTAGATTTTTTTAATTATTTTTAAGTGCGTAAAAACGGGTAGGTATTTTGAATTAAATTTTCGCTCTTACCTGATGCAGTAGAAGCTTGGAAACAGTTAGAAATATCATTTAAAGATATTGATTTAAATTTAAAACAATTTTCATTTTTTTACAAACGATAAGAACAAGCTATAACTCCCGCACACTTTTTAGCTTACATAGTTGATCCTAAGAAGACCATTACAAATCTCAATGCACAAGAAAAAGAATCAGCTTTAGAATTCTGTACCTTTTCCAAGTGTAATGTTTTCAAAAGAAATTCTGAGCAACGTTTCAAGTATTGAATGGTGGGTGTCCCAAAAAGATGAATTAGGACCAAATAAAGATATAATATTGAAAATTCTAAAATCACTTTTATGCACCACTTCGTCTTCAGCTTGTGTTGGACGAGTTTTTTCATCACTTGTGCATTCAAAATTGAGAAACCGATTAGGAACTGAAAAGGCTGTTATTTGAATTGTTCTATTTTCATATTAAAATATTTTTGATTTAATAAAACATGTTTTTATTTTTTTACTGTGATTTGTTTGTATTGTTAATTTAATAAACACATATACAATAATAAAATTATTCACTTTTTATTCAAATTATTAAATTTAATTTATCTTGATTTAAATCAATTTGATTTAAATCTCTCAACCCTGTTCAATAATGATTCCTTCGAATCGTGATTAAATTTAATTCCAAAGAAACAACAAAATTAACTCGATCGACGCGAAACCTACACAACTTTGAACGAACTAGCGGCAAACGTCAAATGATAAATCAGCTGTTTTGATTGAAGTAATATCCAAATCGAAAATAGTTTAAAGATGGATTGTGCTGAAGCAGAAATAATATTTTTGGTATGGAATGTGACGTAAAATATGAAAACAAGTATCTTTAACTTTTTTTTTGTACCTACAAGTTATAATATTAGAAAAATCAAAACCAATAATTAATGTTGAATTTACTGACTCATGTTCTGGTAGTTCGGATGATTCTGATGTAGACATAAATTTGTACATTCCAATATTTCATTGCTTGCTTTTTCCGCCATTTTCAAATCTTTTGTTATTTCAATCTCAGTGATCTTGTGAAAAGACTGATTCAGAAGGGAAAGGAGAATGGCGTGTTGTAATCACAAAATGAAATAGTGGGGATAACGAATAACAAACAAAGAAACAATTTTCTTTTTAATCATGTTCACTTTTTATCACGAATCACAGTCCGAAGAAACACGCATTATACGTGCGGTAGATGTTATTTTACAACAATTTTGCTTGTTAACCGCAAACCACGTTGTCATCAAGCTAGCTGCATTAAGATTCACACTATTAAATACATTGTTCAATTAATTAACGACTTTAATTCATGTACAGAGTTAAATATTCAGGCTTTTTTGGGAGGTTGGGACATAGACAGAGAATTTTCACTTTGATCATTTAATTTATTTAAGAATGCCTATGCTGAAAGAAAATTAAGGTTAGGTAGATTAGTTTCTACCTATATCTAATTCTAGTTGCTAAACAGACTACATGAATGATTCTATTGATACGTACCCTTTTCGGCATACGAAACATACGAGTGGAGTAATTCTGCTCTTCCAAAATCTTGAAATTTTCCAATTTTTACCTCTCGCTAAGAGAGGTATTGGAAACATGCTAAAAATCACATATCCTGATTTTAATGAATAAGCACGTTTCAAGGTCACTAGTATCCGATTTTAACATTTTTACAATGATGTTTGTGTGTGTGTGTGTATGTATGTGTGTGTGTGTGTGTGTGTGTGTGTGTGGGGATGTGTGTATGTGTGTGTGTGTGTGTATGGCTGGATGTTGGAGGGACGATTCCTCAAAAACTATAAGACATAAGACCTGTTTAACTATGAATTCTGACATTCTTAGGAAGAGCTGAAAAGGTTTTGGTAACAATTGAACAACCGGAAGTTGTAGTTTAAAAAAAAAACTTCTAAATATTTTTTGAAAATTTGATATTACTCATTTTGAAGAACAAAATTCTACATCTAATATATTTAAATTTTTTATTATATCCTCTATAAATTTAGAGATAAAGATGCTATAATATAGGTATATAGAATATCGGGATATAATAAGTCGAGTAGGCGAAACTACACTAAGGAAACCAGTTGACAAATTCAAATGTTTATAACATAGTTTCTAAATGACAGATATCAATGACAGAGTCAAAAATCAACAGTTTTAGTGACATTCTGATAGTTTTTTCTGGGAAGTACATTTAGTCTTTCTTATTGATTTATTAATTAAATATTTGAAATTATAGGCAAAATGCATATATCCATCAGAAATACCGCCAATCTGGTTCATGAATTTGATGAATCTCTGACATTTAGGAACTTCCACATACAATGAAAAATAGATATAATTAGAATTATATGTGTGCAGAAGACATGTTAAATACAATAAAAAATAATATTTGGGTAAAGTTCTGTAATATTTTGTTATAAAACGACGGTTCGTTAGCAAAGTGCAATGCAATACTTATATAGCCTAATATGGAAATGGCGGGAGGTCTTGTACTGGTCACAATTTTTTTTTTTCTTGGGTTGTACCTATTTAAAATCGACTGTTTTGTCAATATGATACGTAAAGGGTTTTTCATTAAGAGTGATAGTATTTTAATTTTAAATATAACAAAAACGTTGTGACGTATCAATTTAGTTTTTGTTTTATTTTGAAGTTTGGACAATGCAATTAGTATGTGTGGAACAATATATAGTTGAAATATCCACCACGGCTTTGTATATTGACGCAAACGATCGCTCCAATTTTTGGAAGAAATAAGGTCCGATGACGCCGTCATTCCATAAACCGCACCACACAGTGAGTTTTTTTTTGGAACGCAACGGCATTTCATGTAACACTTGTGGCTTGTTCACGCACCAATAACGGCAATTATGTTTATTAACAAAGCCATTCATCCAAAAATTCACCTTTCTAAGAAAATGATTTTTTGGCCAAAATCAAGGGCCCAATCAGCAAACTCCCGATGTAATCTGTCATGGTTTGGCTTCAGTTCTTGAGTCAAAACTTATTCGTAAGGATGTAGGCCCAAATCCTTACGCAAAATTCTCCAAATTGACGTCTGAGAAAGCCCCAAATGTTGATATCGTCTTGAAATCAACAAATTTGGCTCATCGGCAACAATTGCCGCTGCAGCTGCGGTATTATCCTCATTTCGCATATTTCGTTGTCTTGTTGGTGGCTTATTGTCTTGTAAAATGAACTTACGCTCAAACTTTTCCACAGTGATGCGTATAGCCTGCGTAGAATAACGGTAACGGCAACGCAATTCTCTGGTGAACAAACGTTGAGCACCCACAACTGAGATTGAACTTTAGTAATATTTTTTAATAATTTCTAAACGTTCGGGAAGGGTCAAACGCTGCATGATGAAACTGCAAACTATAGTGAATATTTTGACACCTGACAGGAAAAAAAAATCTGTTGTGGCCAGCACAAGACCTTCCGTCAATTCCATGTATTTTGTACAAATCCCATACCAAAAGGTTCTTGCAACAGATTCTATATAATATCATGTAAAAACACATACTATTTTTTACAAATTCCATACCAAAAGTTCATTTGAAAAGGTTCTATAAATCCAATAAAATTATAACATAAACTACACTAAGTAATGTCCTTCCATCTTCTCTTTGGCCTTTCTCTGCTTGTCACTTGCGAGCAACACTATGACATACCAATTTTAGATTCTATACTTTTTTCCATATTTGGTTTTGCACTTGCAACTGACATCTGTCAATTAAATTTTTTTGAATAATTAGGTCAGCTGTTTCCATGATAAATAGCAAAGCTTTATAATGCTTTAACTCTACATCTATTGAATATGAAGGAAAATGAATAATCAAACCATATAGAGAAGAGTATTTTCTTTAATAAATATAATAACAAAATGTCAAAAAATAATATTTAACTGCGTTTTTTTTAAGAAAAACTGTTAAAAACTTCAAATAAGGGTACTTCCGGTGCATCAAGTATAACCAAAATCTAATGAACTCTTCATATGGATGTACAGAAAAGGAATACGAAAGAATTATAATTTTTAGAATTATAGTATTGGAGTTATCGTCGGAGAAAAATTTGTCACACACGGACACACATACACACACACACACACACACGGACACACACACACACACATACATACATACAGACATCATTTTAAAAATAGTAAATTCGTATTGTAGGGACCCTAAAACGTGCTTATTCATTAAAAACTCACCACCAAATTTTTTGACCAAAGACAATACCTTCCTTACCTAAAGGTGACGGAAGGTAATAATATCAGAAACCGAGAAATCTCTATTGAAAAAACTGTCACCCCTATTGAAAGATACTATAGTAAAAATACTAGAAGTATAATTCATTACTCATATACATATGTTCATCTTAAACCTTTGTAACTTTAAAGCTAAAATGAAATTCCTTGTGTAGTGACTTTTGCGTTGTGGTGCATTTTATGAGATGTATCTTATTATTGGGTTGTGCGCTGGTAAGAAATGAAATTCTTGTGGATTAGGGAACGTATAACATGCATTTGTATCTTACAAGCGCCTGCGTTCCAGAGCGAGACTAGAGACTGCGTGCGATTCAGTATGCCTGCGGTAAAGGCCCTTATTTGGTCGGTTAGCTTTATGTGAAATTAATATACGAAGCGTAGGAAATCCTACAAAAGCCGCGTGGAATTCACAGCACGTGAAATTTAATTACAAGAGTTCTCCTGGACCGACGGTCTGCCGCAATGATGAGGATGCTACAAATGAGAAATGCGAAACGGCAATGGGACGGAAGCGGAACAGCGGAACGCACAAATAGATTCGTCTTTTTCTATATAGATATTTTATTACCCTCCAAATGAAATCGTATTTACAACGCAGTAATAATAGAAAAACATAAATATAATTCTTTTTTTCTACAGTCCCTATACAAAGTAGCCATTTGCGCTCTCTTTTGTCGTTTTACCAACGCAAACAAAATATCGCATTGCGCTCATGCGGACAAAGTAGAAAACGCTCGCTGTCCAAAATTTCTAACTATACAATGTTGAGAAATGTCAATTGTCTACATTCTTAATGGAAACGTTTAGTTAGCAACTAATGACACTGTAGTTACACATAAAATTTACCACCTTCACAAGTCAATCTGACGTATAATTGGATTGTCGGTATAAGATAAACAGTATGTCCCCGGATTGAGTTTACAAAAGGAAAAAAAAAATTATTTTTGATTTTACAAAAGAAAAATGCTAAGGGAAGAAAAATTTTGGCTTGAATTAAAACGCATGTTTCAGTTATTAAAACTTTTAATTAATGTAAAGTTCTTTTATTATAACGTTTTTTCGTATTTTGTCCTCCTAATAATACCGTTATTACATTAAATCTAACATGATTTTAGTTAGCTTTGAAATATTGACAAATGATTATTAATTCTAATTTCAGAAAAAAAACGGCGAAAATCAAAATACTTGTAGTTTATTCAATTAACTAACCGGAAGTATCCTTATTTGAAGTTCTTAACAGTTTTTCTTGAAAAAACGTTTTTCGACATTTTATGTGATTATCAATATGAAAGAATATCTTATTCTCTATGGTTTAATTATACATTTTCCTTCATATTCAATAGATATAGAGTTATAGAGAGTTTAAGAGAGATTAACTTTCAAAAATCAGTCAGCTTTGCTAAAATTATGGAAATAGCAGATATATTCATAAAATTCTAATTGACAGATGTCAGTGTCAAGTGCATAACCAAAGTGGAAAGTATAGGATCAAATATAAGTGATATAAGTAACAGTATTCCTCGCTAGTGACTTGCAGTTGCAGTCTCGCCTCAAGATTGGAACTTTCAATGTTCTTGTTACAATTTTACAGGATATATAGAATCTTTTTCAAGGAACTTTTGGTATGGCATTTGTACAAAATACACATTGACGGAAGGTTTTGTGCTGGCTACAACAGATTTTTGCTAAGGTGGAGGACGCCATTGTGGCGACTGTAGAAAAAATGTGTGTGTTTCGAGCGCAAATGGATATTGCCGATTTCGGGAGAATGCCGCGCTGCTGCGACAGTGTCCCCTTTTACACTCTTAATACACAAATAGCTATTAAAATTCATTGTCTTGTCATTAATATTTCGAAAGATAAATATGAAAAACAATAGCGAAAGTCTCCGGATCTATTTTTCTTCTCCGAGTTTATTCACGCATGATGGTTAATTGATTACATATCAATTACTAACTGAGTGAAAATCTACTTAACTTTAAACTTTATTTATGATGATGTTACTGTGGTAGCGAAACTATAGTCATCGTGATATAAATATTTTTCTAAAACTAAAAAAACTGAGTCTCTATTTAAAATACAAATTCAAGAATGAAGTTTCACCATGTTAGAGCTGATACCATAAAAGAAATTTCAATTGCCTTAAAATATATTGTCTCTTGTTATTACTTTATTTCTTGTACTTAGTGAAACAATACTTTTACTAAAAATTACTAATAGTTAATAATATATGTTTTGATTTGTCCACAATAGAATATTTCGAGACAAATTTCTCTTACATTTTTAGCTTAGATTTATTTTCTCTAAGAAACCATTCATGGAAATGCCGCAGTAATAAAAGATTGTAAATCAAATTACAAAAATGTCATGGTTAGTCAGGTAGAGCTTCAATGTTTACTTTCCGAACTGCATTACCGACATTTCTAGTGCTGACATCTGTAAGGTAATGCCCAAACTATTTTTCAGTGCCGCGGCAGTCAAATGAGTCTGTTTTGGTAAATTTTTCGTTCGTGTCGTTTTAAAAACCTGTTGCATACACTTTTATAAAATTTATATATTTGTTTATGATTTTTAATAAATTGTGTCCTGAATATAATTTGGTCTACGTATTTTAAGTTATAAACCGGAAATGAATTATTTTTTTTCATATCCGCTGTATTTTTTCAACCAAAATGGTTTTAGGACACAAACATAATCATATAATTTACAAAATTTTAATAAATATTTACTTTTTTTTATTACAATCGCGAGGGGACACGAACAAAAAATGATTTTTTTGCTTATGCAACCCTCTTCATTCAAACCCCCCCTTAACGAAAGGTCTGCATACTTGCATTGTCTGCTCAGCTTACGACACAGTGAAAAATTAAATTTTTAGTTCATAATTTTTAAGCGAAGTAAAAATAACATTTTCACTAATTTAACACTGTGTACATCTTAATTACATAGAAATAAATAGTAGTGTTAATTGTTACACTAAAAATAATGAGTAACATACCGTCAAATCCACATTTTTTTCCATTTATGAATAGCGTAAAAATTTGCTTGGTTACAAACTTTTAAAAATTCATGATGTCCTTGTAAATGGAATGTGAAGAATAAATCATAGTTCATTTTAAAGAGAAATTTATGAACTATAACTTTATTTTAAATCAAGGTTTTAAAGTTAACTCGTTAAACTCGTTATAGACGGCCATAAATTTATTAACAAGCAAACTTATCAAATTTATGAAGACGGATTCATAAACATACACCATTAAACATTAACACGTTCGCTGCCGGTAATTTTGGGCTAATTTTGCCAGGGGCCAAAACGGTAATCGCGTGTGCAAACGTGTAGAAAATTCTTTTCTGAAGTGCCTACGAACACAACAACACTCTCCCACAGAGCCAGCCACACTAGTGTGCCTTGAAATAGTAGCTTAGCTGTGTCGCTTAATGGCGACGGCGGCAAACGTAAAGTACCTAGCGCGTCGCCTTAGGGCGACAGCAGCAGCGAATGTGTTAAAAAATATAATGTTTGTTGCCAATTACTTTTTTTTGACAGAACTTTGTTTCTTAATTGTCTGTAGGTATTACAAAAGAATGTAACTATTGATATAGTAGACGCAAAAATATAAGAGCTAGGGGCGTGGAAGATACAACAGCGGTTAAGTTCAGATCTTTAGGAGGTCTTCTTACCTAACGTACTGGCCCGTATTTAACATTAATATCGATAGGTATTTCATTTAAATATAAATTTTGTGAAATTAAATTTGAACTTAATCTTGTTTTCTTTTATTTACTAACTATTTATATCGAAAGATATATGTTAGTAATTTTCAATAATAATGAGTTTTCTGTAAATAAAGCGATGTAAAACTGAATACATCCCTGTTTTTATACCTATACATTGCTTGTTTATTCCTTTGCAAATTGATTGGTTAACTTTTCGGTTTTGACTCACACCACGACATGCAGCATGAGGTAGCTCTTATATTCTTGCCTCTACTCCAGGGTTCGAAAATATCATGATATTAATATAAATATCAAAATATCGGATATACAGGGTGTTCTGAAAATGGGTGAAAAGCTTCAGGTAGAACGATTCTTTGATTAATTCTGAGTCGATAATCCTAATGCAAAAAAAATGTACGGCCCTTCGTAAAGCCACACGAGCTACTTAAAAGAAATGTAAATTTGGCAACACCGAATCAAACTGTTATAGTAGTTATCAGGTAGCTATGCAAATCAGTATGAATTTTATGTCAACATTATTTTGACATAGGTACTGTCAGTGGAAATTCAAATTGGGAATTGAATTTATTTACTTAAGATACCAGCTTTGCTTTATTATACAAAAATAATAATAATTATAATAGTCAATAATAAGATTCGCGAAGTCGCTGATCTAATTTCCCAAATGTGTTCGAACATGGGTGCCGCCGGTTTGGGTATCGTGCTTCATATTCTTCTTTTGCCAAGTTCGCATTCCCGTTGCAAAATCCATATACCATAAACATATCAGAGTATTCGTTAAAGGTATACATTTAAATTATCCAATGTTTCATTCACCATACAAAAAGAAATAAATATAAAATCAAACATCAATTGATAAACGTTAAAATTTGTTGTCGTACGTATTCAAATTAAAAAAATTATATTTTAGAAGAGTTAAAATTTTAAAGATTTGATATCAAACGTTTAGCTACGTACACAATTCTTCTAGAATGTAAAGAGCAATGATATTACATAAAAGATTTTTAAAAAATCGCTTAGTTCTAGTTGCACATTTACAAGTTTGATGGCTTCATGCGGCACCCTGTATATCGATATATATATCCGATGTACGTATATCAACATCTTGATATTTATTTTTTAAATTATTTCTTTTATGTTTTTGTGGCCTCAAGTTAATAAACTGTAAATAATTAAAAAGATTTTTAATAAATTTATTGAAAAAAATTAAAAAATATTCTTAAAATGTACATAAATTTTTATTCTACATAAAAAGTCATGAAATTTTATTATTTTAATAATTTAATAATTAAGGAGCAGCGGCCTCATCCCATATCTATTCTATATTCTATGTATATTACAAACGTTGGTTGCAACTGCTTCAATACCTCGTTGTCTCGTGAGGTCTGCTTTTCAATCGATCTGTGATATATATCACTGCTTATAAATATCGATAAATATATCGTAATAAATATCATGATATTTATCGGCGATATATATCGGTCAATCCCTGCTCTACTATATCTAGGGCAAGTAATATTTAAAAAAATAAATTTATTATTATTTTATTTTATTTTACAATTCTATAACATGATTAAATCCCAAATAATAAAGTGGATTGACATCTTTCGTGTCAAAATAATAATTATTTTTTACGTTAATAATTTCAATAAATGACGAAATATCTATTTTCAAATTTTTAATAATATAAAAAAATCATAGAAGAAACTTGGATGGGCCCATACAGATTTTTCCAGAAAAATTTATAATGCTAAACTACTTAAATCGTTTTATGACAAAGTATTCAATGATACTTAATTCAATTATACGAGACCAAAACAATTTCCTGTACGCCAAAAATAATTATTTAATAATCCATTTCTATCGTTTCATTTTGTAGTTTTATGGGTCAGTGTGGGTATTTATGGGTTTCTGTGGGTGTGAGTGGGCGAGTTTTAATCAAGAATCTTATAGCTTAAATTGGTTCCAAATAACTTGTGTACTATAATAATATTTACTGCAATAGGCTATTCCACATTTTTTTAATTTTTTTTTTTTTAACTAGGTTATATCATAGCGGAAAAAGTTAAATTGAATCGCCAATAAAAATATAATGTGAAAGTCTGAGTTAAACATTCCTCCAAATAAGCGAGATATTAAGGTCCGAATTTTAAATTGCTTTGTGACGTGGGTAATGCGGGTGTAGCAGAATTAAACAAACAGTCACGAAAGTTGAACAAATTACAAAATAATGTGTATTTAAATTGTAATATAATTCATTATTAGACACATAACAAATTATTATACTTAATTTATTACTTTTTCGTACCTCCGTCCAATTTGACTAGTATTACAGAACTCAAATCGTTCAGAAGTGCGTGTTGCTGACCTAGGCCAGCAAAAGGAGTTGGCATTACTGTTCTGTTGATACGTCAATTTAACATTATTTTCAACACAAGAATTAACAAAATGTTTACAAATTTTGGGGTTAAATCTTTAATTATTGTAACTTAAATAGGTAACTAAATTTTGTCATAAAAATTATAATATGCTGTCATCTCGTATAAATTAATTATAAGTTCCAAATTTAGGACTAGTTTGTTTTGTAACTACAACTAACTTCACGTGAGTTTCCGCCATCCGTCATTGAAAATATGCGAAAGTATATAAAATATATGTAACTAATGTTTGCATGATCAGGCAACAGCGTTAATCGGCTGATTACGCTTGTTTCGAACTGAAAATGAACCTGAACTGGAGTTGAACCCTGAACCCGAATTTTAATACCCGTAGTGGTAGCACGCACTTTAGAATTCTATCATAGAAAGTAGGCGAATACGATTTTACTTTTACGAATCTTGGTAGCATTCACTTTAGAATTCTGTAATCGTTTTTTGGTTCGGAAATTATTGGATTTTATACTATTAAAATAAAAAATATTATGACAGTTGTATATAATAAATGTTTAATTTATATGTATATAAATTGGCTTTGAATAGAATTCTGGCAAAATAATGACGTTACTTTGACACTTTCGCCTCGAGTCGTACGCTTACAGGCGAATATTTTTATACACGCATGCTACCAAATTTTCGCTTCGTGGCGAAAAGCGAAAACAAGTGCCTCTTTTGATAGAATTCTAAAGTGCGTGCTACCAATACCGGTTCGATTCCTAGGGTTCAACTGAAAAATATATTTGGGGTTCGGTTCGGGGTTTTTGTTCGCTAAAATGTTACGGTTTGGTTCCGGTTTTGGTTCGGTTCATGTTCGGGTTCGATGCCCCAGCTTTGCTGTTTATCATGGAAACAGCTGATATGTTCAAAAAATTTCTAATTGACAGATGTCAGTGTCAAGTGCAAAACCAAAGATATAAAGTGTAGGATCAAAAAGTGGTTGTCATAGTGTTCTTCGCAAGTGACAAGCAGTTGCAGCCTCCCTTCAGGATTGGAACTTTCAATACCGGGAGTACGAGGAAGGCCAAAGAGAAGATGGAAGGACTGTTTTACCACAGAAGAATTGAGAGAGGAAGAACTGTGTGAAGAAGATGCGTTGGACAGGAATAAGTGTCAGAAAAGAGTAAGAAACATCAACCCCTAATAAAATAGGGAAAAGCTGAAGAAGAAAGAAAGAAGTGTCAAGTGCAATTTACATAGTATGTGGTCGTGTTACAATTTTACATGATATATAGAATCTTTTCCAAGGAACTTTTGGTATGGAATTTGTACAAAATACACCGAATTGACGATGTCTTGTGCTGGATACAACAGATTTTTACCTCTCGCTAAGAGAGGTATTGGATTCATGCTAAAATTCGCATATCCAGATTTCAGTGAATAAGCACGATTTAAGGTCCCTAGAATCCGATTATAACATTTTTAAAATGATGTCTGTGTGTGTGTGTTTGGATGTGTGTATGTGTGTATGTCTGGATGTTGTAGACACGATTCCTTAAAAATCATAAGACTTAAAAATTGTTTAACTATGGATTCCTCAATGTGACATTCCTGGGAAGAGCTGAAAAGGTTTTGGTAACAATTGAACAACCGGAAGTAGTAGTTTCTTAGAAAAATTCTTCTAAATATAATATTTTAGAAATTTATGTTATTAAATATTGAAGAACATAAAATTCTCCATTTAATACACTTAAAATTTTTATTATATCTTATATAGATTTAGAGATAAAGACACTATAATATATGGAGTAATTTAATCGCAGAGGCCAAGGCACTAAGGAAACCAGTTGACAAATTCCAATGTTTATAACATAGTTTTTAAATGACACATGCCAGTGTCTGTGATCTGTGCATGCCAGTGTCAAAAATCAACAGTTTTAGTGATATTCTGACAGCTTTTTCTGGGAAGTATATTTAATCTTTCTTATTGTTTTATTAATTAAATATTTGAAATTATAGGTAAAATGCATATATCCATCAGAAATACCGCCAATCTTGTTAATGAATTGGAAGAATCTCTGACATTTAGAAAATTCCTCATACAATGAAAAATAGATATAATTAGAATTATATGTGTGCAGAAGACATGTTAAATACAATAAAAAACAGTATTTGGGTAAAGTTCTGTATTTTTTTGTTATAAAACGACGGTTTGAAAGGGAAGTGCAATACAATACTTATATAGCCCAATATGGAAATGGCGAGAGGTCTTGTGCTGGCCACAACAGATTTTTTTTATATAAAACCCGAGTTTTTCGATCCTGCTATTAAGCCTTTACTACCCGTATTTAACAATTATTACTAGCAATCTATTCCTATGTTATGGCATGTAGGTTATGTGTGTCAGTTAGTTTCCATCAGCAATACATTATCTGCCGTTTTGCACTTTTAATCAGCACTGGTCCCTGTGGAACTGTATCCCCTACCTGATGTAATGAATTGGATCGAACTTTGTACATTTGGTTTGGTGTGGGCAGGTGATTCATCCCGAGAGCCGAATACTCGTCGGATATAAAATTAATTCATTCATCAACCGATACATTAAAAAAGGGAATCAGTCTGATTTTTGTACGAGTAATACACATAATTTCGATTGTCCCAATTCATTTATAATTTAATATCCAATTATGTGAAGTACTTGAAATTTAATTTTAATTTGAGAGAAAGAGTGGTTTAAAATACGTTATTTTTGATTTCATAAAACACACTGTTTTGTTCTAGTGTAGAATTTGTACGGTTGTAGAAAAAAAATAATTATTGAAAATTCTTAATTATGTGATTTCGACCTATTTTTAAATTTAGAATACTGCGTTATTTGAAACTTCTCGTACTTCGGGATGTATGTATGCTTGATATATTTTCATAAGTTTTACGACAAAACATGAACAATAATAGCATGGCATACTAGATTGTTTATAAAAATTCACGCTTTGAAATAAGTATTCTCATTGTCGGTAATATATTTTCTCGTTGCAAAAATATTGTACAAACTAGAGATGCATTCGGGCCGGGCCGGGCCGGGCTTTGAGGTTTGGATCGACTCGGCCCGAAAATAAAAATTACTGGCCCGACTCGAAGATCGACTCGACAAAAAAATTAGCTAGCCCGGCTCGAAAATTGACTCGAAATCGGGCCGGGCTTCGGGCGGACCGGGCCAAAGCTCGAAATTGGGTGCATCCGGCATTCCTAATGTTGATTTTTATGTTAAGGCGAAAAGTTTAACTTTTTTCGTGTCAAACTTATAAAAAACCTCTATATTCTTATAACTTTTAACATTAGTTAACATAAGTAGTTAAAAAAGAGATCCTTCTAGTGTAAGTTTATTTATTACAGACCTACGTGTATTAACACTTTGTTTACCAAAGCCGTTCGAAAATTGAAACAACTTTTTCACAAATCTTATATAAAAAATATAATTTACATAAAGATTTTTTATCTAACTTTCGAACTCGAAATCGAGGCGGGCTTCGGGCAGGGCCGGGCCAAAGCTCGAAATCGAGTGCATCTCTAGTACAAACCTCGTATAGGATGACGCCATTTACATCATTCGCGCACTCGTTATGTAAATAATTGAAAAATGTATTAGGTTCAGCAATTTATTGAAAAAAAAAAACAAATACAATAACTTGGTTAAGTACACACTTTTTCCTGAAATCTTCATGTAATCTACTACTTCGCTGCCGCAAAATCGGCAGGGAAATTCAATTTTTTTAGGCATATTTATTTTCACAAACACATTTTATGTATTAATATGAAATACAATTATAAAATCAAAATAAATGATACATACAGTATACATTTGTTTGAAATTCTTGTACAATTTTAAATGGAGTTTCTTAAGTTTTCAATGTGATTTACTTGTTAAATGAAAATAGGTTATATGTACTATTCAGTAATTTTAAATTTTTATACGATTTTAGAAAAAATGAAATATTTGAATAATAATTATGGGGCCTTCAGGTTCCAATTTTATTTAAAATTTTTTTCGCGCTACTTGTATTGTAAGTATGTATTGCAACCATAGTTACTACGTATGTAAGTTGCCTTTTATATTTGTTTATAATTTTTGCTTGACGACGGAACTTAATAAATTTACTTACATTCGTAGGAAAATAATCACAGGTAACTTGAATTGGAAATTGTAGTAAAAAAAGGATATACCCAAATCATTCAAGCAGCCAATGCACGTCATCACTTAGTGTAAAAACCTTAATGCATTAAAATCACTAATAGTGAAAAATGAAATAAAATTTCAATCATTTTAACCGTCAAAAAGTGTATGGCCTTATATAATTATTATTAAGATGAATAGTAGAGTTCATTACTTATCGTATATGACATGAATAACATATAAATAATGTACATCTACTTCATATTATTCGTTTATTTGTTACTATAGTTGGCAACATTGATAATTTCTATATTTATACTGTCAAAGTTATTATTTGACAATTTGAAAAATATTTGCATCGTGTTTGAAACAATTTTGTGCGTTGAAAAGGCCTATTTATAATAAAGTAATGTTAAACGCAACGTAACGACGCAACGTGACCGTTAACGCAAACACAAAATCTGTGAATCTGCCAAAGGTAGCACTTCTAATCAATCAGAAGAATTCGATATATTTCTTTGAAATTCGGCTCACTTTTATTTATTGTTTTTATATGGCATACATAAGTATAAATAAGGTTAGTATTATAAAATAATTTAAATAGAAATGGACAGTGACTAAAATATAGTATGTATTCATTAACATGTCGATAATACAGATTGTAATCTGTATAATTCCTTTCATAAATATTCTAAAACCTCTGCAAACGTACCAGTACATGACGTCACATATCTAGTTACTTTTATTCAATTTTTATTAATGACGTGCATTGGCTGCTTGAATGATTTGGGTATAATGTTGATGACAGATGTCAACCAGGCTATATTTTTGAATATTTAAGCATAATCTTTTAGAAGCGCGAAAAATATAATAAGTAACACGGAATGTACATACATCTTAACATCCTCGCAAATTACTAGGACCTCGGCGTACGCCTCGGTCTAGTACAACTTCCTCAGATATAAAGATGTACTTACATTCCTTGTTACTTAAATAACTATTATTTAATAAATATTTGGACGTTTCGAGCTAAATCTGTTCATCTTCAGCAACTAGAAGTTGACGTTAAACAATAAAATGTACATAAGTTGATGCATAATTACATTGTCTTGAGTATAAAATGTTTACAATTGTAAAAACATATGAAATGTTTTCTATAGGTGCGTTCGGTAAAAAAATTTGGTGCGGTGTAGTGTAGTGTGTAGTTTATAGTCACGTGACTTTGGGGCAAATAGTGCACTAAACGAATATCCGAACGCTTTGGTATTCAAAGTGAACGAAGCTGTCATTTATTCTAACCTTGAGTTTCTGTTAAGGCTTCTGTCACAAATAATTTTTTTAAATACGAAAAAAAAAAATTTAATTTGAAATAATGAACACTCAAATGTTAGCTGTAATAGTAAATATTGGGCGTGAGATATTTTTTGATGATTCGGAAAGTGAAAATGAAGAAATTGTTTTGGAAAAAGTGGATAACTTTGCCGAATTTACGGTTCCAAATATGACTGGAAGGCAATTTGAAATGCATTTTCGAATGAACCCGGACACATTTAAAGATTTATTATAAAAAAATACGTTGTGTAAGAGAATTAAATCCGTTAATGCCATCGAGAGGACATCCACCAATATCATTCGAAAAGCAAACCATGATTTTCATTACAAATTATTTCGTAAGCCCTTACTGAATGCAATGCATCAAAATCGCTTAGAAATAAGTAAATGACCTGTTACATTAGAAAAAACACATTTTTATTCCCTGTACACAGAATTTATTTGTTTATAACACCGTGTCTTCATGTCCTAGCTTCCTAGCATAAGTAGTTTGAATTGAATAATAAAACTATTTTTTAAACAAAATTTTGAACAAATAAAGAATTTTTAATTTAAATCTAATACTATTAAACAGTATTTCTTGATATTGCTACTAGTTGCGTTGCAAACAGTACAAATATAAATTAATATTGTCTCTGACATTGTTTTGAAAATGTTGTTTTTAAGCGCCAAAAGTATCGTGTACATAAAATCTACACTGGTCGAGGTAGGGTAAATGGTGTAAACACCATGCACACTACACGACTTTTACAGAACGCTACAACTTTTGCACAGTGTACACAAAATTGAATAAACGAACGACTTTGGTGTACATAGTTTTAAAAGTGTACACGGAGTTGAATTACCGAACGCACCTTATGTAGTCAGGTGGAGCATGGGCCCACCACCTCAACAATAGAACATGCCGCTAACACGGCCCATAAACGAGTGCAAATAAAATTGGAACCTGAAGGCCTCATAACTATTATTGAAATATAAAAAAAATGTAATACTTATCTCGTCATTGAAGTTCCTTTTCATGAATCATTATGGTTATTATGTAATAATCTTCATATTCAACGTGAAAAGACGAACTTCTCTGCTTTGATAAGTAATTAACTATTTCCCTTTCATGCACATCCTGAAATAAAATAATACTACTTGCGAAAACAAACAAATTGATATATTCGCAGTTGCAAAGCTGTGAAATTTACCCACTGCGCGTTAGTTTGAAATTTTCATGCAACCTTCTCACTGAGTACGCGGGAGTAACGTGGGTGTCCTATTCTCGTAATGGCTTTGAGAGTTCTCCACTGTGAGCCGCAGACCACGTATTCATTTACAAATTTTGATACTCTTGCAATTATTCCAATTCCGGCATTGTTGAAGAGCGAGGCACAATGACAATACTTCTCATATCGCAAGAAGCTGGTTCGTTGCTAATTAAAATTTAATTGTTCACATGAAATTCTGATTCTGTTGAAATAACAAAGAGAGCAAATTTGTAAAAGGGAGTGACTTTGAAGTTTTATTAAATTATGAATATTCTGTTATGAAAATTCTCGTTAATTAGATGTGTACCCATATTCTGTAAATACATACTAGTACCTATATTATCATGGATTTTTATCTGTTATTAAGTATGCTGAGCTTTGCACAGATTTCGTCCTCTTAGCATAAAGCGGTTTATCAAACACCAACTTAAGAAGACATATCTGTTGTAGCGAGTATGGTACAGAGTTTGAGAATCAAAACCTAACATTTCGTGCATACTTTAATAAATATCGTTGCTGTAAATATTCCGGGAGCGGGAATTATGTAAATTAATACATATATACCGTGAATTTCAGCTAAGATGCAACATTTACTATACTGTCATTAATGTATACTATGGATACTAGTTTTTATATGTACTGCATCGTTCCAGATAAAATGCAACATAGTTTGTTAAAGTCAACCTTTGGAAACTTAAATGGCGAGTGCCGGGCCTTTACCACTAGTACTCAATTCCAATCAATAGATGTTGCGAACGTCGTTTTAAGAACTTGCATTTTTTATTACTAAGCAACTCTTGGTCCACTATTTTTTTCTGAGGTAGGAAATAAGGGTGCGTAGGAAACATTTGAACTTGACATAAATTTAGGAATTTGACATATTTTGAATTGTGTTTTCAATTCTATCACGGTTCTATATAATTCACTTTGATTATTCATTGTAACATATATGCGTCTATTATTCAAGTTTTTAATGTAACATTGCTTAATTTTATGTGTTGATAAGTTCATATAAGTAATTCCATTCGTGTTTTGTTAAACCGTTACAATTATTTCATTGAAGATGACATAAATCTATTTTGATTATCAAATTTTATTATTTATAAATGAAAAAGTATAATTAAACATTAAATTTGAGCACATGCATTTTAATATCAAAATAAATTTATATCAACAAACAAAACTACAATATTTTGCATAAAGTTCAAAAACGGGTTGCCTAATTTACATTTTAGTTCCATTCCAACCACCAGGTGTAATGTTCAGTGTAAGTACACATAAGTTTCCGGTCTAAAGAGTATTATTTGTCTATGGTTAAAGTTGTCAGTTTCAAATTAACTTGTCATCATAATTTACTGGTCTATAAATAAGAAAGTAATACGAGCAGTAGCAATAAAAAATAGCAGTAGAAATGATTAAATCAAAAGGTTAATATATACCTTTACAGAAGTTTCTGATTTTATCTGTACAGATTAGGTTTATGGTTGTTACATTAACTTTATAATATAACGAATTATTCTTTTTAAAATATAACAGAGCTAAGAAAGTTATCTAAATTGAACAATTCATGTTTGAATTGTTTAGCTTAAGATCTGATTTCTTTGTTTAGACATTTAGTGGATACAAGATTTGAAAGAAAAAACATCTTGCTTATTAAATATACGAACATTTCTTTCAACGTTGAATGGGATAAAAAAGCATTTGCATCCATTCGATTAATTACGTTATATTTGAAATGGAAAACTTTGTAGAATGTTCGGAGAAGTGGGTTTTGGTTTTGGATGTGGGTGGACATAAATCTTATGGAAATTTTCTGTTTCTGTTCGTGGAATACTGGGATTTAGACCGAGGATCAAGGAATTTTTATGGGATTTGTTTTCAGATGGATATAAATTGTATTGAAGAGCTGGAAGATTTACAAATTTCATAACATTTTACACAGAAATATAAATTCTCTAAATATAAACAGCATAACCGAAACATACAGGATGATGATTCGAACAGCCGAACATAGAACTAACATATAAAATCATACGTTATTTATTATTTTAAATTAAAAAGCATCAAATGAAACGGCAGAAATTTGGTACGAAAATATTGAAAATTACTCCAAAAATAGCGATAGCCATGGAATTGAAACACACATTTATCTTATTTATATTATTTATTTGGTTAGTATATTGTTATTAGGATTTATAATTTCTGTTCAAGTCAACAATTATCTATTGATTTAAATACAGAATTCTTCACTTGAACATAAATTACAAATAAAATAGCTATTTATGTAATGAGTTGGGAAATAATGTGTTTTAGGCAACGACGAGAAATTTGTACGCACGAGCGTATGCGAGTGATACAACACGTCAAGTTCCTATAACACTTATTTCGCAATGTATTACATACAAGATTTTTTATACTAGCGTTTTAAAACAGATCATTTATTTTCAAATATCAACATTTTGAATTTTTCAAAATTAAAAAGTAGGTAGGCATCAGGTTCATCTGTTCGTTGCTAAATGAAATACTTTTAAGCACTAGTACTTAAAAGTAACATTTTACGCATTAAACTTGTCACTTATACGCATTAAACTGTCATTTTTAAAAACTAGTGCTTAAAAGTATTTCATTTAGCAACGAAAGTGACAATCAAAAAGTTGTTGTTAGTGTTATAAAACGCTAGTATAAAAAGTAATTTTGCTTAGTCTTAAAGCTGAACCTGGTTGTGAAAACGCATTAAACTGTCACTTTTACGCACTAGTGCTTAAAAATGACAATCAAAAAGTTGTTATAAAACGCTAGTATAAAAATAAATTTATGGTTGTTTAAGATACTCTTTTACAAAAGTGCCAAATTGGTCTAAAAAAATTGTCGGACTGGTTTTTGGAAAACAATTTATATTTTAAAACTTTTTACGATTTCATAATATACATTGCCAAAAAAATCTGAACATAAAAGTTACAATCGGAAGTAAGTCGATTGCAAGAGTAAATAACGCCAAATTTCTTGGAATGTCAATAGATGAAAACTTAAATTGGATGCTGCATGCCGAAAATATAATCTCCAAACTCAGTTCGCTTCGTTACCAAACATGGCATTTAAGAACTATACTCACAACCGATCAGCTAATTGTTTTCTATCATGCAAAAATAGCTTCAATAATCCGTTACGGTATCATTTTTTTGGGGTCGCCGAGGAATCTAGAAAAAGTTCTAGTCTGTCAAAAGAAAATAATAAGATGTATAGCAGGAGTTCCCCCAAACACATCATGCAGATCTTTATTTACTAAATTTAATATATTAACAGTACCTTGCATATATATTCTTGAAACTTGCAAACACGTTTATATAAATAAAAACAAATTTCAATTAAATTCTACTTTCCACGATTTCAATACTCGCGGTAAGAATGAATTTCGAGTACCGCTAGCAAAATATAAAAATACTAATTTTACTCCACAAGTGCAAGGTGTACGATTATACAATCACCTTCCAGTTAATATAAAAAATTCAAATTCTACGAAAACCTTTACTGCTGGTTTAACGAAATTCTTAACATGCAATGGCTTTTATAATCTAGAAGAGTTTTATAATCGTAACCAAAACTAGGTATAACTACTCATTGTTCAACAATAATTTTAACTTTTATTGACATTTTCTAATAAGTGGTTGTACCATTTTTTATAGAAATAAATAAATATTATATTATTATATTACATACATTTTTATTGAACAATAGGGTAGTTGCGCATTTTCCAATTTATTTTTTTTTTCTGACAGAATTGTTCAAGTTATTCACTTTAATACATATTTTATGTCTGGCAACTGTATATTTTTCAAAATATAATTTTTATAAAATAAGTTCTTATTTCAAATTTTCCCGTTATGACGTGTTTTATTAATACCAATCACAGTCTTTCTTGCCCTAGCGGTACACTCTCGGTTGTACACAATACTACCATTTTTTATCTGAAACGATTTATATGTTTGAGACACTTGAGAGAAGCATTATTTCAAAAGAAATTATTTATTTTCACACAAATTCATTAATTTCATTACCTTGTTTTAAATCTGCTGATATAGAAAAGAAAAATAAAATATGATTTTAACACGTAAAACATAGGTTATGTCACTAAAAATGACATGTACATTCCCTGAAATATGTAGCCACCTGGTGGCAAAATTATGAAGTTGACTATAAGAATTAAACATTTTGAAAATATCTGATATTCAAGTAAATAATTATAAAATACGTACTGTTAAATAATACTTTTGTATCTGTTATTTTACTTCTAGAATTATATTATAAATATTTGTATGATACAATTAAAACGTAATTCAACATTTTCACTTTGTCGTGGTATTACTACAAGCTTGTACGAGTCATACAGACTTGGTCGAACTATATAATTATTAATAGTTTACGTCACAATAATTCCTCCGCGAACTTTATTTATGGAAATTATGAATGAAAAGTTTTATATTCTAATAATTTTTACATTAATATGTTTAGAATTAGTTTATATTTCATAGTTAATAGGAAAAAATAACATTTATTTTTTTCGCAACTACCCTATTATTGACAATTAAATATATGACTTTGAAATTAGCTTCTAATTATGGAACGAATGTTTTGTAATTGACAGTGCGTATTACAACTTATATATTTATAAATTTGTTAATTTTACTCGAACGAAATTACTATCGACTTAGAAATATTAAAATCAACAGTGACTTATAAGATGCTTTGTAGCTTTTAATCTTCGCCCTTTTCCTATGTCTCTCTTAAATAGCATAATATACCTACCCTATTTTCCCGGAGAAAAAATAAAATTGCCTTTTATTTTTGTATTAATTTAAACTATTCTCAACTAACAAACTCCCTTCATCTATCCATCTTAATGAAAGAGAGTAAAGAGTTTGGTTAGTTTGTAATTATCCGTGTGGTTTGGTGATGTCACGGCGTACTGGCGTGAGGTATATGGACGGCGAGAGACTGAACGCCGCTTCCTGGAAGCTTTCAGCTCAAACGATGACGTCATCATAGGGGCGGGAGTAATTGGTTATGGATTTTATTTGCTCATATTGTTTATGGATATGTTTGATGTATTTGGTTTCGCAAACGAAGGTTAGGACCTCATATAAATATAAATTAGGCTATGATTTATTTGACCTATATAATTAATTGTAATAATTATATGTACAGATAATAATTAATTGTAGTAATTAATAAAAGTTTAATTTTTATTTATTTTTTAAATGTCAGATGTTTTTCGTTGGCACTGGAGTTTGATGCAAGTTCGATATTTTTGTGTGTAAAGGGAAAACGGCGATAGTCCATCGATCTTATTATTGAACTAGTTGACATGATGCTAATCTTTGAGGAAATGAATCAAAATTCACCGGATTAAAGCAGCCGTCACGCTGTACGGCTTCAAAAAAGAAATCTGATGTAGCCAACACATGACCTCCCGCCAATTCCATGTTTAAAATAGCAGTGAGCTTTAAGTAAAGTATCATTTCCGGTTAATCGTTTGTAAATAAAATCTAATTTGTTGTCCAATAAATAGAAAAGTCTGTAATACGAAATTTTGGATTGTTTTATTGTTTTTCCTCAAAAATCTGTTAGAGCTCCAAATTAAGTACTACTTTCGATTTATCATATATGGTTAAAATCTAATATGTTGTTTCAAATTATATATGAGTTTTAAATATTATAATTATTATTATAATATAATTATTAATACTTTGGTGAGTGGAATTTATATTACTTTATTGTAACTGATTCAGGCAATAACAAAAAATCTGATGTGGCCAGCACATGACCTCTCGCCAATTCCATGTTTAAAATAGCAGTGAGCTTTAAGTAAAGTATCATTTCCGGTTGATCGTTTGTAAATAAAATCTAATTTGTTGTCCAATAAATAGAAAAGTCTGTAATACGAAATTTTGGATTATGTTTTATTGTTTTTCCTCAAAAATCTGTTAGAACTCTAAATTATGTACTACTTTCGATTTATCATATATGGTTAAAATCTAATATGTTGTTTCAAATTATATATTAGTTTTAAATACCAAATTTCAGAAGTTTTTGATCATATATTAATAGACTTTAAGGAAAAATCATCACACATACTTTCTTATAAAAGCAGCATCAACTTCTAGGTGCTCTAAAACGTAATCTTTGTAAATTCTTCGCTGTGCATGATCCATTTCGTAAATGTATAGTTGTAAATTAATATTAATTTATAGTGCTGCAAAAGTAGCAATTAGCAAATTTAAATCATCATCCTGTACATCTAACATTTATGTATGATGGAAAATATATTATTTTTACAAACCTTAATTAAATATTTTACTATTATATTCTCCTTAACACGGTTTTATTATTAATTTTAATATAATTGCTTCCTGTCAGTGACATTTGTTTAAATATGTCAAAACTGTCATTGAAATTATGTTTCCTTTGACGCATAAGCTAGGTGATACATGAAGTTATGAGTTATTATTTTAATCAATTTTAATTAGTAAAAGTTGCTAAAAAATAATATTCAATGAATTTTTTAAAAGAAAAACTTTTAAAAGCTTGTATAAATGATACTTCCGGTTATCCGATATATACTAAAAACTAATGAGCACTTCCCATATTAGTATAGAATGGGTATACAAAATTTCAAATTTTTCTGATTGATAGTATTTGAGTAATCGTGTCCACAAGATCCACACACACGGGAACACACAGATACACAGACACACATACACACATGCAAACATACATACCTACAGACATCATTGTAAAAATGTTACAATCGGATTGTGGGGACATCAAAACGTGCTTATTCAATAAAATCTCTATATACGATTTTTAGCACGATCCATATACCTCCCTTACCTAGGGTAGCGGGAGGTAAAAATCTAGTTACAAGATTTGGCGCTAAATTAAAAAAAACATTTTAATATAAAATTGGTAATGTAGTATTTATTTGTTAGAATATTACAACAAAATGAAGCCTTAGCCTGCATTTCTGTTGCGTCCTTTCAAATTTTCGTTTTAGTTTGGCCAGAGTTCACCCGCGTCTCGTCCAGGTAATAACTCGAACTTCCTGTCGATATTTTTGAATTTTGGTTAAATATCGTCTCCGATATAACCCAATATCATCATTTCTGCTAATCCACTGTTCCTCCCATACTCATTTCTTCAAAACTTTGTGTATGTTCAACAATATAAAATTTCGATGAAAAATCATGTAACTTCAAGGGGCTGTAACACGAGATCCGATGAAGTAAGAAAATGCATCCGTTGTTAAGGTGGAACTTAGGAAACCTTAAACCATTGCACCACGCAAAAATGTCAAAATGTGAGAGGTGTGGAGCATTTAAATGTAAGTTGACAAAAAAAAGTCGCGGTAAATTTGTTTCGGTTTGGGCTGTTACGGGGTGAAAATTAAATGATATCAAGAAGAAACGAATAAATTACATCAAAGAAGAAGAAAATTGCTCTGTGAGATTGTAGAATCAAAGATTTAAAGAGAATATTGAACATAAAAAGATCTGTGCGGTGTTTATGTCCAATATTCAAAAAGATAATACCGGGAAATTAATTGCCGCAGCATTGGCAAGCCTATGTAAAATGTGGGCAAATACGAGGGTCATGCCAAAATTATTGAGATACAGAAATATTATTTGAAGGAGAAGCATGTAGTTTTACTGGTGTTCAAAGTAGCCCCCCCCCCTGCTTCAATACACTTATGTAATCGAATTTTCCAGAGATGGAAAGCTTTGAGCCATTCATTTTCTGGAATCGTATTAAAATACTCCATTTTGGTGTTGTTAATCTCCTCTTCTGACGTAAAATGACCACGTAAATGTTTTTTCAAATTATAAAATAGCCAGAAGTCACACATTGCAAGATCTGGAGAATACGATGGATGCTCAATGACTTTAATACCACTTTCTTTCAAAAAATTAACAGTTGTCGCAGCGGTATGGGAGGACGCATTATTATGGTGAAGCATTAAACCCTTAATTTCCACACTGCAAAGAACTTCAGGTAGACATTTTTGTGTGTACCAATTGGCAGTAACAGTCTTCTGTCCCTCTAACCTAACTGCTTTCATAAGACCTGTACTTCTGAAAAATACAGCGTACATAACTTTTTTAAGTGCACGTTGTTTTTTCACGGTAACTGGTGTTGGGTCATCTTCAAACACCCATACCCTACTTTCTTGACGCGTTGGAACATCATAAAAGGGTATGTAAGTTTCATCGCTAGGTACAATTTTAGAAAGAATACGATGACCGCCATTATTTAACAATTTTAAAGTGGCGCGACTAATTGTAACATGCTTGGCTTTTTGTTCTTCCGTTAAGTTGTGTGGCACCCAACGAGAAACAATTTTTCTAACACGAAGTTCTTCATGCAAAATTTTTGCTATTGCTGCGGATCCAATGCCAATGGCATCTTCCATCGTTTGATAGGTGACACGATTGTCATCCTTTATCATTTGTCTGATGGCAGCTACATTTTCTGGCACTACCACTGTACAAGGTCTCCCTGAGTGTTTCTCATCACGCAAGAAATTACGGCCTCTTTTGAATTCTGAAAACCAGCGAAATATAGTTGCTCGAGATGGAGCTTCATCTCCAAATGCCAATCGTAGACGTTCCTCGCACTTTTCTTCACGTAATCCAATTTTAAAGTCGTAGTAAATCATAGCGTGATAATGCTCTCTTCCTAACTTCATGTTGTAGTTTATTTCCACTTCGAATTCCACCACAATAAATCACTTCAACCAGATGTTATTATTGGACAGATATTTTAAATAAATTGTAGTTTGACATTTGTGCACTAAAAATTTTCTAAAACCAACTGTTTCCCAGCATCTCAATAATTTTGGAGTGACCCTCGTATAAAGACTTATGCAAGGAAAACGTCATCGAAGAAAACGGCTTCGTTTATACGACTGGCGGTTGTCCACATAAAAATATTAAAAACAAATAATATTATATATTTGGAATAAATCAATTCTGTTATTTATTTGTCGCGGAGTTCTACCATTTTCGACAAATCGACAAAATCAATTTCCTTCACAGTATCCACGACGTTAAATTAGGGAAATCCGGTAAGTCCATATCGAATATTGTTGAACAAATACAAACATAAACCCTGATAAACCCAATGACAGCTTTGACGTTCGACACCTGGTATTTTATTTTGAATCGTTAAATTTCAAACTTACTAGTCATAGAGCAGCATTACGCTGTTGCCAATGTAATTTGTGACATAAGTTAAGTTCGCATTTAAATTTGCTGGTCCTCTGGAATTGGGATATAAGGCCTTCTTACAATTAAGTAGCACTTTAATAATCAACAACTTAATTTGCTGTGGAGAAACTGCGCATTATATTCAAATGGAAACTATTCAAAAATTGCAGTGCTGGACTGTAGCAAGGTGAGCATGGTGAAATAACAAGTAATGAACTTTATTATAAACTTCTAAATTACAGTTTCAATAACTACATTTTAACTCTGTTATCTTTGTAAGTCAAAATTCTGTTTGGAAATAATAATCATTATTCTCTCATATATCTGTTTAGTCTAGATGTCAACCGCGTAGACATTTATTGTTTTGACAATTAACCATATAAGTTATTGCCTATGATACGTGCAGTCTTGTTATTTAGCTACGGATGCTACACCCTCGCACCCTTCATCAGATATGCCTGTTGAAGAGATAACCCTTTTTGTTTTAAGGCAGTTGAGATGAAAGACTCAGACAGGACAGATATGTAGGCGGTTTAGATTGGTGCGAGTACGCGTAATTAGGGTTACAATATAATTATGTAACAGTTTAGTTTGTGTTCAGATAATCAATAATTATAAGTTAGTATTAATGTAAATATGTGTAAATAAAAATGATTAGTATAAAAATATTGAGTGTGTGTCATCCATTCAAAATATGTTCATCATCTATCATCAAGTGTAAGTGTTTAGTGTGAGTGTGCGTAAGGGTGTTCCGTCGCAGTATAGTGGTGGGCGAACCAGCAAGCGTCCACCAGTTAGATAAAGTCATCGTTGGGGTAAGAAGAAAGAGTAATTAGAAGCCTGGAAGACCCCCCCCTGTTACAGGACTCCACCACTATTCGTTAGGCCTGGGCTGAAGATGGGGGCTGTAGCTGACAGCAATCATTCTGTAAAATAAGAAAACTGAAAATTGTATATCTGCAGTGTTAAAAAGGATAGTATGTGATTCGTAAATGTAAAATTAACTTATAATGGGGTCATTTAAAAAAAAATAATTGTCGATTTTTTTTATAAAATCATGAAATCCAGTTCTATATTAAACCGGCAGAGCTCGACTGTCATATCCGTGAATATGTGTCGTCAGCCGCTGAAATATTTGAAATTAAACGTAACTTTTAAAAAATCATATCTCTGATTCTAAAGACTTGTATGATGTAAAACATACACAAGAAAAAAATAAATCAGAAAGTGTGAAATGACTCCATTGTAAAATGTAGAATACCTTCTATAATTTTTCGTTGAACAATCTACCTATGTATGTTTGTTTACTTTATAATTTAGTTTTGTTTATCATTAGTGTATCTAATTTTAAAGTTTGGACCAAGTTATGATATTTTAAATAATATTAAAAGTCTTATTTACATATTTACTACTACTACGCATTTATCTACTTGAGAAAAACAAACAATATAAATTAAAAATATCTAGGGTAGCTATTTTAAAGCTCGTAACTAAAAATAGACTAGACAATTTATGCTTCACGTTTCTTTCTAGTCTATATTCAACAATGAGCTCGTCGGCCACGCTGAAAAATAGCTGGACGTTTTTAATTTAGCGTCTTTTATTTACCTCTCAGGATTATCCGTAATTTATATCCTGTGTATCGCTGACAAATTTCATATGAATTATAGCGCGACGTTTTTTCTCGGCCGCTTAAATTAACTCCAGCATCCAGCTTCCGGGAACAAGCGGGTGGAGGAAACTTTGTCATGCCAGACTGATGGCAGAGGATGGCTTAACGTTATTGCAAAACACATAAATTCTATACAACCCTAGATTATTTGTATTGAGCTAAATGATGTACGAGATTCAATTACGAAAGTTTAAATTAAAAAGTCGATGTATTAAGCCGGGTTTATGCAGCAATAACATGACACTATCATAATCATAGTCTTAAGATAGTTGTCCATTCATGAATCTATTTTTGTTGTGACTGTTAATATGTCTCCAAACCTCAATTACTTTTACTTAATGTGTATATTTATATTTCTTTGTCTCTAACTCTATATAGAAGATGTATAAAAAATTTAAATATATCGGATAGAGATTTTTATATGCTTTAATATTTATAATAATATAAATTTTCAAAAAATAATATTTAATTTTTTTTTAAGAAACTAGTACTTCCGGTTGTCCAGTTGTTACAGAATCTAATCAGCTCTTCCCAGTAATGTCAGATTGAGGAAACCGCAGTTAAACATGCCTTAAGTCTTATAGTATTTGAGAAACCGTGGTTCCAGCATCCATTCATATACACACTCAGGCATACACACACACAACACACACACAACACACACACACACACACACGCATACACACGGACATCATCGTAAAAATGTTAAAATCGGATTATAGGAACCTTAAAACGTGCTTATCCACTAAAATCTGAATATGCGATTTTTACCATGATTCCAATACCTCTCTTAGCGAGAAATAAACTGTTGTGGCCAGCACAATACCTCTCGCCAATCTGATTACATTTATTCTTTATTTTTCAATTCATTCTATAAACAAGTTTCCTCCTACTCTTCTAAATGTTCGAGATTCTTCCAATTCATTGACGAGATTGGTGGTTTTTCTGAAGGGTATATGATGAATTATATGTATTGTAAGCGCGTATTTAGTTGATACTGATACTACATACTTTGGCTTATAAATGAATCCCCTTTCTTTTTATACCAATTTTAGATGTTGACGGAGTGTTTTCCTTGTTATAACAACAGCATATTATATTTCTATTACATTTCCACTTGTCAATGTACGAATTCTATATCTAACTATAATTTTAAATATTTAATTAATGATAAAATAAGAAATATTAAAAGTACTTCCCAGAAAAAGTCTTCAGCAGTCTTCAGTAATGTTTGGGTTTTTGACATTGACATTTATGTCAATTATAAACATTTGAATTTTTCAACTGGTTTCCATAGGCTAATTGATTCATTTATGCAGATTGGATTATTTTATACGTATATTTATAATTCAGTCTATCTCTAAATCTATAAAAGACATAATGAAAATGTTTAATGTATTGGATAGAGAATTTTATATTCTTTAATATTTTATATTATAAATTTTCAAAAAATAATTAGAAGATTTTTCTTTTTAAACTATTACTTCCGGTTGTCCAATTATTACCAAAATCTAATCAGCTCTTCCCAGTAATGTCAGATTGGGGAAACTGCAGTTAAGTATTTTTTAAGTCTTATAGTATTTTAGAAATCGTGGCTCCAACATCCACACACACACACACACACACACACACACACACACACTCACACATACACACACACACACGCACACACACACACGCAACACAACAACACACACACACACACATACGGACATCATCGTAAAGATGTTATAATTAGATTCTAGGGACCTTAAAACGTGCTTATCCACTAAAATCTGGATATGTGATGTTTAGCATGATTCCAATACCTTTCTTAGCGAGAAATAAAGAGGGTTATGTTTTCTGATTCTGACAGTTCTCAGGCATGCGCAGATTGCAAGTCGTCATAGTCATAGTCTTAAAATTAAAATTAATCCAATTCTGTGACTATGCTTATCTTCATGACTATGACTATGATAATGTTGCATGAAAAGCTGTATAATAAAAACGTATTTTAATTCCTAAGACTAAGACTGCAACTATAACAATGACAATGATATTGCTGCATAAACTCTACTTTAAATGCGTACTTAGAGCTTAGAAGAATATTTTACACAGAATTTGAAACTTTATATACTTTACAGAATGAAAATAAATATTGTTTAAGCGATAAATTGATTCGTGGAAATGTAGAGTAAATACATACCCGGAAATCAAATGCATGCATTCTATGCATTCTGCAATATTCTTTGAAGTTTTGTTGACAAACGTTTGTATGTAGAAAATATCGTTTATATTCAGAAAAGTAAAACGATGACAACATAAAACCAACATATTGTTATTTTAAAATCAAACATCAAGTGAAATAAAAATGTATTTTAAAGAAAGGTATTTTGTAAAATAAAGTGATCATAGATCTGTTGCAAATAGAAAGAGGTCGTTTGTTGTACAACTCTATTCGAATTCAACTCAATTCGAATCGAGTATCTACTTTAGTGAAATTTAAGACAAAAATTATAATTTTGGCAATTGCACTCAAAGATAAACCCAAAATATTTTAGACCGGTATGTATTGAATCAGTGTTTTTATTTATAATAAAAATGTAACTTAACCAACGCCAGGGCCTATAGAGACGTGGTATTTTAAACATTTGCGACTTAAAATTGTTTCAATTTACAAGAAATAAAATTATATATGTTTAATTTTTTATGCATATCTGTTATAGCAATAATTAATAAAGGTAGCGGTGGTTTAGATGTCACGGTCAACAAAATATTTACTTTCTTCAAACGTCATAAAAATGGCTACTTTTGTGACTTGATTCAAAAGGTAGAAATGAAATAAATATCCATAGCAACTATATAAAATGAGCGAATAAGAAGTAACTTGCAAAATATAAACCTGTCATATCGCCCCAAGATACACGAGATAACCTAAAAATAAAGTTACTAAAATCCTCCAACGGCTGTCAAATTTAAATTGATAATCTACAAATTGAAATATAAACAGTTTATTTTTAACAAAATAACATGTATTTTTGGGGAGGAGAAATGGATTAACAAAATCAGCTCAGCCCTAATGTACAATTTATTCATAACTACTGGTTTTAACTTTTACATTTTTACATTTCACCTAGCATAGGTACGTGCATGCGCACAGCGTAAGAGAATTTACACATATTTAAAACTGTTACAGGTACAAGTCCGAATGTCATAAATCGTACACTCCTAATCACACATAATAAATCATAATATGCAAATATATAGCATAACATATTATAAAATAGCAGACTTACATATTGGTAATGACGGTAAGAACAATTAGAATTAAAGTCATAAGAAAAGTTCGTATTGTTTTTCAGCGATTCTTCGACATAACATATCCTTCAGCAATATCGTTGAACTTCCATACAAATGAACAACTTCAAGGGCCGTACATGGCAATACTTCAAATTCTGATATAATTTCACGTAAGGAGAATATAAAATTGTATAGTTTTTATTTAAATGTCAAAACGTGAAAATTTTCCCTTGAAAGTTTATAACAAAAAGTGAACAAATAAGAAAGTATCCGTAGCAACAGAGCAATTGAAATCAACAAACGTCCTTCACGTAAAATATTTATAGTTATTGTAACGTCAAGTTGTAATTATTTTATTTAAATACGTATGTTTGAAGAGAAAATATAATGTGTCATTCAGAGTAAAAGTGTTTTTGTGTACCTCGCATGTAATTGTCCGACTCGCTACTGGTCGTCGTGTAAACTTACTTACTCGCCACACAAAGAATCACCTTTACTCCTAATAATACAATATACTATTTCAACAAGAAAATTTCACTAGTGTTACCTGTGAGTTCAATTTATAATTTTTGTGACTATTTCATCAAAAGCATATCTCAAGAAAAAGAAGAGGTGACAAATGCTGTCTCCCTTATTTTATTACCCTCGAAATTCCAACAACGGTATTTGTAGATAATTTATTTTTTTTGCCTTAGACACCTAATGAAATAGTTATTTTTGTAACAGTTATGTAAAGTAGTACTTTTTGGTCAAGTGCGATAGCCGAATACGATTAAATAGTTATTTATGTAACAAGTGTGTAAAGTAGTTCTTTTTTGGTCGAGCACGAGATAAAAATAGTTATTTACATTCGAGTGCGTGTAAGTTGTATTTTACAGCGCGACAGCTTTGTTTAAGGCACGAGCCCTTAAGGAGGTACCTTATTAGCTGGAGCGCTGTAAAATACTTCACGCACGAGAATTGTATCAATTTTTTTGGCTGACGATAATGAAAATCACTTTTTTTAATGAGAAAGGTTGTAATTCTGAAAAGGGTTAGTTTAAAATACTGGGGTTAAGTCAATTTCCAAATTTGATTTTACTTACCTTCATTAGAGTACTTCTTCTAGCGAAAATTTATCTGTAATAATAGACGTTGTTTATGACAGATAATATATTTATTTGCTCATGTTTTCTTCGTAATAAATAATAGGTAGGTGTCGATATTGACATTGACAATACATGAACTTTATTATAGTAAAGATGATTTCTTTTCTAAATGCCCATAAACGTCCAGTGTATTTTGATTATTTTACCGCATAGTTAGACAAGTTACAACACAGTAAGCGTAAAATGTAGGTTACACTTGCTGTGTATACAATTGTAAAGTTCCCATTACACTTCAGGAGGGCAAAAAAATATTTCAACCCGCTGTCTATGGTAACCTGCACTAAAATATAACCTGTTACTTTACTGGTAACAAAACAGTGACATATTTTGAAAGTAGGTTTGACGAAAAATATGTTATTTGCTAACATATCCGTAGAAATAAAGCTGTAATAAAACTTAAAAAAAAAACATGTTATTTATTTATCCACTTTCAAATGAATTAAATTTCAAAGCCGTTAAAGTACAATGAAAATTCTTCGAAAGAACATTTCATAAACTACGTCCTCGTAAAATAAAAATAAATACAAAAAATTTCATTAATTCATACGACATTCCAGAAGAAATATAAAACATGAAATGATTATTTCTCTTCAAATAAAAGTAGAAATATCTCGAGAATATTTATCAAAAATTCCAATTACTTCTTCTATTCATTCTCACGGAAAGAATCTGCGCGAATTTCGCCACGTCGTTTGTAGCGCTGCGCTGCCACTGAGTTTCATTTGAAAATATGAAGTTCGCGTCATGATTTAACTTCCGGTCAGCAGAAAATACGCGCAGGAACCACGAGAGAAGTGGAGGGGAGGGGGAGTGAATGAGCGAGAATTGCTTTCCGCTCTGACAACTTCTTAATCATCGGGATTTTATTTTTATTTTTAGACATTCGTTTTCCTAAAAGTTTAATAACCGTTTTTGTGCATAGTCGAAATGAATTATTGAAGAAACTAATTAATAGTTGCAGAATTTTTGATGAATTAGCTAAATTAAGGCCATTGAAAATTTTGTGGGGATGTAATCAATTTACTTTATGCATGAAAAATGGATAAACTTATCAATAATAAATTAGTTTTAAACAAAAAAATCTTTACATTACTCCTGAAAATTCCACTTTTATTTTATATTAGTTTCTATAACTTGTAACAAATCGTTAAGTAGAACTAATAGAGATATAACGGCGGTTAAATTAGAAAAAAAAGACGCCGCATTATTGTGCCGTTGTCTTAATGTAAGTATTTATTTTCCAGAAAAAAGTTACTAGATCACTAAATAAAAATAAAAATTCGATTGTTGCTTAAAAGATTTTTATTTAGTATTATATAAGTATTGTATTGCACTTCGCTTTCGAACCGTCGTTTTATAACGAAAAATTACAGAACTTTACCCAAATATTATTTTTTATTGTATTTGACATGTCTTCTGCACACATATAATTCTATCTATTTTTCATTGTATGAGGAAGTTCCTAAATGAGATAGATTCTTCCAATTCATTAACCAGATTGGCGGTATTTCTGATAGTTATATGCATTTTACCACAATTTTACTTATAATTTCAAATATTTAATTACTAAAACAATAAGAAAGATTAAATATACTTCCCGGAAAAAGTTATCAGAATGTCACTAAAACTGTTGATATTTGACAATGACATGTGTCATTTACAAACTATGTTATGAACATTGGAATTTGTCAACTGGTTTCCTTAGTGCCTTAGCCTCTGCGATTAAATTACTCTATAAATTATAGTGTCTTTATCTCTAAATCTATAGAAGATATAATAAAATTTTTAAGTGTATTAGATGGAGAATTTTATGTTCTTCAATATTTAATTAAAAAAACTCCCAAAAAATTATATTTAGAAGAATTTTTCTAAGAAACTACTACTTCAGTTCAGTTGTTACCAAAACCTTTTCACCTCTTCCCAGGAATGTCAGATTGAGAAAACTGCAGTTAAATATTCTTTAAGTCTTATAGTTTTTGAGGAAGCGTGTCTACAACATCCAGACATACATACATACATACACACACACACACACACACACACACACACATACACAAAGACATTTTAAAAATGTTATAATCGGATTCTAGGGACCTTAAATCGTGCTTACTCAATAAAATCTGGATATGAGAATTTTAGCATGAATCCATTACCTCTCTTAGCGAGAGGAAAATATCTAGTTACAAGATGCATTTTACCTATAATTTCAAATATGTAATTAATAAAACAATAAGAAATATTAAATATTTCCCAGAAAAAGCTATCAGAATGGCACTAAAACTGTTGATTTTTGACACTGACATGTGTCATTTACAAACTATGTTATAAACATTGGATTGGTTTCCTTAGTGCCTTAGCCTCTGCGATTAAATTACTCTATATATTATAGTGTCTTTATCTCTAAATCTATACAAGATATAATAAAAATTTTAAGTGTATTGGATGGAGAATTTTATGTTCTCCAATATTTAATAACAAAAATTTCTAAAATATTATATTTAGAAGAATTTTTCTAAGAAACTACTACTGCCGGATGTTTAATTGTTACCAAAACCTTTTCAGCTCTTCCCAGGAATGTCAGATTGAGGAATCCATAGTTAAACAGTTCTTAAGTCTTATAGTTTTTGAGGAATCGTCCCTACAACATCCAGACATACACACACACAACCAAACACACACACACATCCACACACACATCCACACACACACACACATCCACACACACATCCACACACACACACACACACACACACACACACAGCCATCATTTTAAAAATGTTATAATTGGATTCTAGGGACCTTAAATCGTGCTTATTCACTAAAATCTGGATATGCGAATTTTAGCATGAACCCCAATTCTCAATTTTCACCGGTGTGATATGATATGAAATGATAAATTTATATCATATCACTTGTCAGTGTCATGATATTATTTGTCAAATGTGAAGAAACACTTGCACCAAATTCGTATTTTCTTGTTATGCGCAACTAATATTGTCAACATAAGGTAAATACATACAATATCACACTTTCTCACTCATTTATATCAGATCACTTTGAAATTGAGAATAGCTCCAAGTGATAAAGTGAAAAATTTTCACTGCATGTCACTTCAGTGAAAATTGAGAATTGGGCCCTTAGCTAGAGGTAAAAAGATAATAGAGGAGAACAGTTTTTTTTTCTACTAAGTACCATTTTAGAAAATTATGTCATATTAACTTTTAATTTTCTTATGAATGAAATCCAATTTTATTTTTTTTTCTTTCTGCGCACACATTTATTTAAATAATATCTGTTACTAAATTTTGATTTCATATATTTATACAGTAGACAACCATTTTATAGATAACAACAAGCTCTAAACGAATTCTAATTCTTTTTATTTTATCTTTTCCTATATACGGACAACCGTCCTTGGGGCCCCTGTAGATTGACGTAGTTCGTAGAGAATCCGGGATACAGCTGCACGTTCCACGATCCCCTTAAATTACGTCTGTGCGAATAATAAAACCCTCCAAGGGCCTTTAGAATACAACGCGCTCAACAAGTATCACAAATTGTCTCGCGTATTCTTACCAGCAACAGAACCACTTCACCATGAATTTAATTTAGAGAAAAGTCAAAATGTCATTTATTACGTTGGAAATAATTAGTTTAAAATAATTTATTTGCGAGTGTAGGTTACTGAAATTAAGTAGCAATTATTCTGTTTGTAATAAAACAGATACAATTTTAAAATTATGCTAAAAGTATTTACATAAAATATTGTACATTTCATTACTTAAGACTTTTAGCAATATGAAGAAAATAACATCTACATAATTTGTAATTAAAAAGCCAATTGATTTCTAGTACCTATTATTATAGTAAAGTAAATTAATTGATTTTTTGAAGGGAAGACTGTTGCCATTAAACAAAACTAACATTTGCTTTAAATTTATTCTCAACGTTAACTAAAACATCATGACAATAATAAATACAAAATTAATATGTATACTTAACAGCCCATCATTCACACAGGGAGAAACATAACCAACGAACACAAAACTTTACATGAAAGAATTTTTTTCCAATGTCTAAAACAATTTAAAAAATCTGTTGTGGCCAGCACAAAACCTTCCGTCAATTCGATGTATTCTACACATATTCCATACCAAAAGTTCCTTGAAAAAGATTCTGTATATCCTGTAAAATTGTAACACGAACACACTATTTTTTACAAATTCCATACCGAAAGTTCCTTTCCCTATTTTATTAGGGGTCGCTGTTTCTTACTCTTCTCTTTTACTCATTCCTGTCCAACGCATCTTCTTCACACAATTCTTCCTCTCTCAAATCTTCTGCTACACAGTTCTTCCATCTTCTCTTTGGCCTTTCTCATACTTCCGACATTCTAATCTTGAGGCAAGATTGCAACTGTAAGTCACTTGCGAGGGACACTCTATCACATTTACATATAACTTTGTGACCATATACTTTCAACTTTGGTTTTGCATTTGACACTGACTTCTGTCAATTAATTTTTTTTGAATATATCTGCTGTTTCCAGAATTTTAGCGAAGCTGACTAATTTTTTAAAGTTAATCTCTCTTAATGTCTCTATAACTCTATATCTATTCAATATGAAGGAAAAGCTAAATCTGAACTAAAAGTAGACCCTTAAAATAACGGCTGAATTATTATCATCTATCAGTTGGCTCAGAGTTTTTTAAAGTTTCAAGTCCAAATTTAAAGTAGTCGACAACCACTGATTGCTATGCCACCAGTGCCGCAGCGGAAATACTCCTTCTACAGCTAGCACCATCTATGTCTAACATGGACAACTGGTCAGGTCGTCGCATGTGAATGTGATTAATGCGTGATATGGTGGCAATTTAACGACCACGCACTTAGCCGCAGGGTGGATAAAAATCGTGCTATTTTAAAAAAAAAATTTAAAAAATCGATTTTTTTTATTTAAATCTGATTTTTATGATTTAAATCAGATTTTTTTGATTTAAATTACATTTTTTTTAATTATTTTTAAGTGCGTAAAAACGGGCATGTATTTTGAATTAAATTTTCGCCCTTACCTGATGCAGTAGAAGCTTGGAAACAGTTAGAAATATCATTTAAAGATATTGATTTAAATTTAAAACAATTTTCATTTTTTTACAAAAGATATGAACAAGCTATAACTCCCGCACACTTTTTAGCTTACATAGTTGATCCTAAGAAGAACATTACAAATCTCAATGCACAAGAAAAAGAATCAGCTTTAGAATTTGCTCAACAAAATTTCGCGGATACAGGATTCCTGCCATTGTTGATAAAATATCAAGCAAAATCTGTACCTTTTACAAGTGTAATGTTTTCAAAAGAAATTCTGAACAACGTTTCAAGTATTGAATGGTGAGTGTCCCAAAAAGATGAATTAGGACCAAATAAAGATATAATACTGAAAATTCTAAAATTACTTTTATGCGCCACTTCGTCTTCAGCTTGTGTTGAGCGAGTTTTTTCATCATTTGGACGCGTGCATTCAAAATTGAGAAACCGATTAGGAACTGGAAAGGCTGTTATTTGAATTGTTCTATTTTCATATTAAAATATTTTTGATTTATTAAAACATGTTTTTATTTTTTTATTGTGATTTATTTGTATTGTTAATTTAATAAACACATATACAATAATAAAATTATTCACTTTTTATTCAAATTATTAAATTTAATTCATCTTGATTTTTTTTTAAAAATCACTTGATTTAAATCAATTTGATTTAAATCTCTCAACCCTGCTTAGCCGGCCGGTAGATTCGAACCGAGGAACCTCAGATTTGATCTGAACATGTAGAGACATAGCGCCTTAATGCGCACGGCCACTATATCGTCTGAAAATGTATACCGGCCCAATAATTATAAGTTTGGGCTCTTATTTCTTGAAGAAAATGTTGATTGAAAACATTTTTTCCAAATTGAAATTTATTTAGCAAAAAGGTTATTCCTCCTAAATTAATTCGTCCGTCGAAATGAAGCAAGAATGTTAGAACATTAAATTCTGAGCGTGAAATAGGCCGAATAAAACCCGACCCCTTTGTTAAGTGTAGGCAAACTTTTCAATTTAGTAAATTGTGCGAAGCCAACAATTTGAAAATTCTCCCTGCCTCTGCCGTCGCATGAATTCTCGGTCGTGCTCTGCCTCTGCTAAACATAGCATGATTGGGCACGCAAGTTCAGAAACCACCGTTAATGTACCTCTGCGCGCCCCGGCTTTATTTAGAACTGCAGCCTCCCCGGCCTGAGTGCATTTATAATTTTAAATGGAAAGTTCAAGGGAACGGAGAAAATAACACCACGGTCGATTAATTAACAACTAAAAATGCGCAGTTCTATTTCTAAATTTGCAATTGAAGAACGCGTGAAGAAAATAATAATTGATATTGATAATGTCCCGTACTACGAGTGCAGTTTTATAATACAAAGAATTAATTCCTATTTCGGCGTAGGCTATGAACAAAAAAACATAAATAAAATATATACAGTGGTGGACAAAAGTATGGAAACTTTTAAATATTTCATTTTTTTTTTTAAATGTGTTTATAGTTCTCGCAAATTTGAATCGTATTTTCTAAAGTCAATATATCGAAGAATATATTCACAAGAAATCTTTTGATATTGACTGTACGATTTAAGTGAAATAATATATACTTGTTTTTTCGGTGGACAAAAGTATGGAAACTTATTGAAAATATGATTTTAATTGTCTTACTTTCAGTTGTATTTTGTCATTTATTTTGTAAGTTGATGTTAAGATGGGTAAAAATAAATATTTTTCCGACGACTTAAAAGAAAGGGTAGTACAGCTTCATAAAGATGCTGTGAAACAGCGCAATATTATTTTTTTTTTTAATTATCAAAAGTGGCATATCAAAGATTTTGAAAAAAAAAAATTGCAGTATAGAAGTATTAAAATTAATATAAAAGTCGGTGGTCCAAGAAAACTAGTGCTAGAATTGACAAAAACCATTCGTCGTCTATCCGTAAGTTTTATAGTACATGTTTCTTAACGGTTATTTTTCCTAGTAATCCTACATCACACAGCCATCGTATGACAGTGCGATCACTCAAATCTACATGAAATTGAATTGAATTTTTGCAGAACGTTCACTTGATGATAAAGATTTTGAAAAGAAAAACGCAGTGTAAAGTGTTAAAATTAATATAAAAGTCGGTGGTCCAAGAAAACTAGTGCTACAATTGACAAAAACCATTCGGCGTCTATCCGTAAGTGATCCTACTTTATCATTATTTTACCGCGTGGGTGCTTACCAGGCGTCACCTCACGGGCACTCATAGCTGGTGTTCAGAGTGCACCACAGGGGTCACTTTTGTGCCATATAAAATTAAAAATATTTGGCGTCTGTCGGGATCGAACCCGGTTCTCCCAGGTTCACGATCAGACACTCAGGCACGCGGCCACGGGACCCCATACAAAAAAACATATGACAATTATTTAATTAAATATTATTTACCTTGGAATTGAATAATGATTAGACATTGTGTTCATAGCCTACTCCGAATTAGGTTTTTTTCTGAACACACGTGCATAGAAATCGAATACTTTGTAGTTTTGAATTTTTTTAGAAACTAGGCTTATGATTTAAAAAAATATGCTATTTGAAAGATCATTTAATACGCTTTAACATGAGACTAAATTAATTATAATTCTTTTCATGGTCTCAAACGAAAAGTTCTAAAATAAAATGTATGAAACAAGTTAATACGAGTATTTAAACTTTGAAACTGGGCGCGTTCGGCACCCCGGCAGCGCTGGCAGCGAGGAGCACCCATAGACAAAGAAAGATATATACTAGACCGAGGTTCCATCATGGCGGCAATGTCCAGCTTTGTGCCGAATTGAATAATATTGAGACGCTAATTCTAGTGTAAGTTCTACAACATAATGAAAAAAAAAGTAACTATGCAGTTACTTAAAATTCGTATTTTACATCATTTCTTCATTTCAAAATAATAAAGCTCAATTTCTCAATAAAAAATACGAACAATATTTAATTCACAATTATTTTTACAATAATTATAATAAATATTTTCTTCAGTTGTAGTGAATTTTATTTATTTATGTTGGCAGCCCAGCAATCTGTCATTTCTGTTAGTGAGAGTCTTTCAAGTTTATTTCTTTGGTTAGTATTTGTTTACAAGGCTTGTTTCGCTATTTGTTTCATGTACAAATATATTTTATTATTGAATTTGATTGTTTTCAGCCTTTACGGTATACATATGTCTATATTTTGTTAGTTTCAGAAAACATATTTTTCCTATTTTTAAATTTCCCGCCTTTCTATTAGCGTCTCGTTATGGCGCCCATCGATTCTATTTAGCACAAACGGCACAAACTCCTAACATTGTAAACTCGGTCTAGTATATATCTTTCCTTGTCTATGGGAGCACCGCTGAACGTCGATGATTGCCGAATGCTGGACCAATCACATTCATCTATTCAATGTGTTCGGCAAACTTCGTTGGTCAGCGATGCCAGCGATGAGAGGTGCTGAACGCGACCATTGATACAACACTAAAATATCTGATGTGGACACCACATGACTTCCTTGTACGCCTGTTACACTATACATATTTTGTTAATAATTAAAATATGTTCCTTATTATAACAGACCCAATCATAAAATTGCACGTATTTGACATAATTTTTTGTTATTTTTTGTCCTAATTCATAGCAAACTTAATTACAGAAACCAAAAAGTACATAATTTTTAAATATACATATCTCGCTTATACAAAAAGCTAATTTAATTATACTTGATATTTTCGACGCAGAATTTAATTCTCTAAAACTTTTATTTGAAGCATTTATTATGAAAATCAAAATAACACCATTTTTTTCAAGAAAAACTGATAACAGTTTCAAGTAAAGTATCACTTCCGGTTAGACTATTTTAACCAAAATCTATTATGTTATTCCCATTGATATAAAAGTATTATATACCAAATTTTAAAAGTTTTAGATTATTTTTAATATAGTTTTTCATTAAAATCTATTATAGGCTTCAAGTAAAGTACCACTTCCGGGTAGACCATTTTAACTAAAATCTATTATGTTATTCCCATAGATATAGAAGTGTTATATACCAATTTTGAAAAGTTTTTGATTATATTTTAATATAGTTTTTTATTAAAATCTATTATAGGCTTCAAGTAAAGTACCACTTCCGAAAGTTATGTAATGACCAAAAAGGGAGGTGCACAACTAGATGTTATAACAGTCCTAAATACAAAATTTTAACTTTCTACTGCTTCCCGTTTTTCAGTTATGCGGGATACGTACGTACGTACAGACGTCACGACGAAATTAGTCAAAATGGATTCAAACCGAAATTTTTCGCGATTACAATACTTCCTTTACTTCGTACAAGGAAGTAAAAACAAAGTATGTGCAAATTAATGCAGACAATAACTGCTATCTGATAACTGTTCTCATGATAGCAATCTCGTAAATATGCGCTTGATAAAAAGTAAAAAAAAAAGCTCGTGTACGTAATAAATGATCTTTCATACAGTATAAGTTCTACTAAGATTTAAAAATAACACTTGACATGTTTCACAAAATTTTAATCTCAGAATCAACCTCTCCGATGAACAGGGATAGGCGAGGTTCTATTGTATCTTTAAATTAATGATTTTTTAAAAATAGTAAAACATCATTTTACTCAGTTAAATAGGTTTGAAAAATACGTTCAGTTTCATTTTCAGTTCTTTGCCATTTCACTTTCTTTACTTTATCGAGCAATCAACTCTCATTTTCAATATTCCTTGCAGTGAAATAAATTCCACTTTAGATTTTCGTTCCGTATTCACTTGACAGTTAATGGGGAAACATGGCCCTTGTGGAATGGAACAAATATTCATGTATGTCGTCTCGATGTCCGTATTTTTTCATCAAATACCCAGAAACACCAATTACGAAAATGTCTTTATCTTTCCGCGTTTACTCAAAATAAATATTTATGTTTAACGTGTGTTTTGTTTGTTTTAGGTGAGTTGCTGGACAATTATTAATACTTTGCTTCGCTTGACTTTGGTGAGTGGAATTTATATTACTTTATTGTAACTGATTCAGTTGGCAATAACAAAAAAATACTTGAAATTGGTAACAATGATATAATTAACACTGACATTTGAAAATTTAATTTGAGTATATTTACAATTTTTTATTAAAATGATTGTTTTTTCCTATACTCTTATACTTTTATTTTTTACATTGCCCATATACAGGGTGTTAATACTAAGTCGTTACACCAGAAAATGGTAGTTAGAACTCATTAAAACAAACAACTTTTCTTAGTTCCAATTTTTGATTTGTTGCCCCGGTTCGTAGTTATTGGAGTTCTTTTATTTTTCGAAAAATCGTCATAACTCCATTATTTTAAAGACTATTGAAAAAAAATTTTCTTCCAAATTTACCTTTAGGCTCTCTAAAACATTTGGCATTTACAATTATTTTTTAATTTTTCAAATGACAAAATGGCGATCGATCAAAAATTTCAATACATGATTTTTTGATAACCACTCCATCGATTTTCGAAAGTAAAACATATATAAAATCTTTAAACTATCTACTACAATATTTGTCATAAAAATTTTTCCAATCTATCAAGAAAACGTATTTATACATTTACTTGTGCAGTGTGTTCAAAAATAACCCTAACTTGGAGTAGGCTGTGAACAAAAAAAAGTATATCAATTTGAAAGTATTTAATTAAATGTCATTTTGACACGAGATATTGTCAAAAATGTTATCTAAAGAAATATTTTTGTACCTTTATTTTAGAAATAGAAATAAATTAGAAAACAGTGAATAGCAATAATCTGTATCCTTCTTTATTATCTGTTCTGCTTAAAATTACATTTCGCGATCAATTGCGACAACTTGTTTTTTAAATTGAATAATGCTCAGACATACGTTTCTGTGTTCATAGCCTATTCCGAACACATTGCACGTATGTAAATCAATTAAATGAATATATGAATAAATACTTTTTTGGATAGATTGAAAAAAATGTTTATGACAAATATTGTAGTAGATAGTTTAAGGATTTTATATATGTTTTACTTTCGAAAATCGATGGAGTGGTTATCAAAAAATCATGTATTGAAATTTTTGATCGATCGCCATTTTGTCATTTGAAAAAATAAAAAATAATTGTAAATGCCAAATGTTTTAGAGAGCATAAAGGTAAATTTGGAAGAAAAATTTTTTTCAATAGTCTTTAAAATAATGGAGTTATGACGATTTTTCGAAAAACAAATGAACTCCAATAACTACGAACCGGGGCACCAAATACTTATATAGCTTAAGCCTAATATGGAAATGCCGATAGGTTTTGTGCTGGCCACAACAGATTTATTTATTATAATTCCTTATTATAAAACATATCCCAAAATCAAAAATAAGTAATAAGTTTAAGTAGCTTACAATCTTTGGTGAAGCGCCATTGCGTATAATAAGTATATTTTACAAAAATTAATTGAGAGCAGTTTTATTTCTGCCATGTAATGAAACAAATTTTCTCTGATTTCGTTTAATTTCCTCAGCAAAACCCTTAGATTTCGCTAATTAAAAATACAACAAAACATGGAATCGGTTAGGCCTCTTTGTAATAAGTCTTTGTCCTGTGTTACTGAATGGGCGTATCCATTAATTACACCGAACATAGGGTTTGGTAAACTAAAGTGCAAGGGTTGAAGTACAGAATTACAATCATTAGTTAAATGGCCAGAGAGATTATTTTATCAAATTGAGTTTCTTGCCCTTTACAGACTGAAAATTAATCAAGAATACAATTTAAATTTTCAGTAATAATATGAAGTAAATAAAAATTAGTATTAATTTTATAATTATATACGGAATACCAAAGCAAATATACGACAGATCTGATCATTTTCATGCTCTTTCTGTTCATGATTTTTTTCAACGGTTTCGATTAACCAAATATACAGTATTGGAATTGTTGATTTTATTAGAATATTGAATTTTATAACGACATGTAAGTATTGCATTCATTTTTCTTATACAGCCCGATTCACAAAAAAGTTTAAGCTAATCCTCATTTTTGGATTAGTGAATTCTATTCCGGTATTTAAAATTAAATTTTCATGATATTATCAATAAAGGTAGATACTAGGAATAGATTAGACTATATTTTGAGATATAAACTGTCAAAATTTGGGTAGAATTCGCTAATCTAAAAATGAGGATTAGCTTAAACTTTTTTGTGAATCGGTCTGTTAATGTTTTACTTATTAATTTAATTATGAATATATAATTACAAATTTTTTTTTTAGCAATAACAGTGTGTCACCTTTAAACCAATTATTAGTTTGTTTACGAGTATTTGTAACAGGAGGGCACTTATTGATAATAGGAGATTTCAGTGGTGTACATGAGTCCACTGTTTCAAGAATTGTAAAACGAGTATCTAAAGCAATAGCTCGATTAGCTCCACGTTTTATAAAGTTCCCCACAACCAATGCTGAAGTTATGAGAACTCAGAACATTTTTTAATTATAAGTTTATACGATTTGAGCAAACAATAATAAACATCTTTCATCGTTGGTGTAGTTAGCACTTCGTGTTCGTTTTCTTTTTTCGTCTGATGCCATTTTTGCTAAAAACAATGAATATATTTAATTACACTTCAGTTTTAAAAACTATAATCCTATTTGAATTTTGAATCGGACTTACCAATATAACCTCCAAACTTTGACACAAACAAAATCAACTATGAAAAATCTCTAAATTTTCTTTTTCTTTTTACTAAAAGTACAATTTAAACAGCTTAAAAATATATAAACTACACTTACTTAAGGTTATTAAAAAAATCTGATGTGGCCAACACAAAACCTCCCGCTATTTAATTTTTATTAATTTAAATACATACCTACCTACGTATTTACTAACGTTGCAAACTGTTCCATTGCAGAAAACTATTGCTTTATTTACTATTTTCTTTTTAAAATGTCACTATTATTAATTTGAAGTGATAAGTTTTCTGACAGTGACATTTACTGTCAGTTACATTCATTTGAAAAATGAACTGTGTAACAAAGGAATAGTTTTTATCTTAGGCTTCGCGACTAATAAAAAAAATTATTTTTAAATTTATCTGTAAAATATATAGAAAACGTATTAATGTATTCCTGTAGAAAATTCAATAATCTTTAATTTTCATAAGACATAAAATTCGAATAATGGCATTTAATGGTATTTTTTGAAGAAAAACCACTATGAGCTTCAGGTAAAGTGCCATTTTCGGTTATCCGATTTATACCAAAATCTAATGACTTTTTTTCATATTAGAATAGGATAGAAATACGAGGTTTCAGAATTTTGTGAATGATAGTATTTGAGTTAGAGCGAAGACAAAATTCATACACATACATACACACATACACATATACACACATACAGACATCATCGTGAAAATGTTAAAATTGGATTCTAGGGACCTTAAAACGTGGTCATTTACTAAAATCTCGATATGTGTTTTTTAGCACGATCCCTATACCTCCCTTACTAAGGGTAGCGGGAGGTAAAAATATGTGTGCAACAGTAGATAAAAATTAAGGGATACTTAATGTAAGTTCAGTTTTACTAAGTGTAAATTTAAGAAACGTCGGTGCAACCGGGCATTTGTATACCAACAGGATAAATTATAACTATGAGAGAAAAATCGGTTGACGCCGGGATTTGAACCCGGGAGCAACACATCTCTAGAGAGAGTTTACGCTAGGGTTGATGTAGCTCAGATGGGAGAGCACCAGACTAGGGATGTGATGGTCCCGGGTTCAAATCTCGGCGTCAGCCGATTTTTCTCTTATTTATAATTTATCCTGTTAGTATACTAAAGGTGCGTTCGGTAAATGAGTTCTATTCGCTCTTTTCACTCTGAACACTACCAGAATCGTTTGGTAATTACATGGAGTGATAATCGTCTTAAAATGGAGCGTTCGATAAAGGCAGAGTGGAGTCGAGTGGAGTGAAAGGTGTCAACTCCAAAAGCCCAACCTCGATATGCAAGCATACCATGGAGTTATTTTGTTTTATTTGACATGTCAGATCATTTTGTATTTTTATATTGAAATATTTTATTATACATAATTATTTTATATTTATAATATTTTTGTAATATAACAAGACACAGTATATCGGAATGGTGAGAATTCTCTACCTTTTCTAATATATACTTTCTTCAAAATCATGAAAGAATAATACCAAACTGAATAACTTCTATACGATTCATTTTTTATTTTTTAGCAGTTCGGTATATCAGATTATCAAAGAAGGAGGTTATTATATTCGTGCATCAAAATTTTAACTCGACCCGTTCGGTTAATCACAAATAATGGAGTGTACCTTGTTTCCTCGATATACTCCAACTCCAGCTCTACTCCCACTCCACTCCAACACCGCTCCGTAAATACTCTAACTCCATATTATTTACCGAACGCACCTTAAGAAATACGAAATTCTATATAGGTTCTTAAGAAAATATTCATTTATAACGTAAATTTGTTGACAGTTCCGGCAGTTTTGAAATTAATACCCTCGAAATCCAGAGAATTGTATGATGATAAACCATTAAATGCTATTAGTCAAAATAATAAAATTTCTCTAAGGGAAAAATGTCCACAATTTGTCTCTAGAGGCATAATGGTGTGCTTCTCTTTCAATTTTGATACCATAGAAATTGATTTTACTTTCAGTCATGGAAAAAATAAATTATTTATAATTCTTTTTCGGAAGGATGTTTATTAAATAAAATGTGTTATGCGTAAATCTTGTTGATACCTTCTTCCTTCACCTTGAATTTTTATTTAGGATGCAAAATATGTCCCGTGATTCATTTGCAAATTCCGTTTTGACAAGCGTTATAAATTAGAAGTGTTTGTTAGGACGAGGCAGCTCTAGATATCCTGGCTACATGAAAAATAAATTACTGCCTTGGACAAATAAAAATATGATTCAGAATTTGTTTATAAAATGTATCACTTCATTTAAGTCGACTAAACAGATAAATTAGTTCACTTCAGACATTATTCGATATTTTTTAACTTGTTTGTGAGGTAAATTTAGAAATAGCTTATTTCCGTCGCAGGTCGCAAGTGTTAAAAGTGGATTATGAGGAAATAATAATATTTTGATGAGGTTTTTATTTCAGTGTTAACTGTTTTACGAAACTGTTTTTAATACGAAATGTGGCATTAAGCCAGGGGAATTAGTACTCATAGGTGATTACAGAAATAGAGTATGGTTGATTTTACTATTAGCAAATATAAAACGTTTAGTTTACAATTTGTTGAAAAATATATACAAGATAATTTTATTTCTTCTTTTATAAGTTAAAAATCTGTTGTGGCTAGTATTGACCTCTCGCCATCTTCATTTTATATTACATAAGTTTTGAATTCAACATTTCTTGTACATACAAATAATTCAAATTGTACTTATCTATTTTTTCGTTCTATGAGGAATTTTGTTCGACTCTTCTATGTTTATGTTCAATGTTCTTCAGATTCATTGACGGTATTAGCGGTGTTTCTTAAAGATACATGTAAATATTAATATACCTATAATTTCAATTATTTAATTAATAATACTGTAAGAAATTATAAATGTACTTCGCAGCTTTCAGTAATGTCAGTAAAACTGTTGATTTTTTACGCTGACATTTTGTATTTATCTGTAAATTGCAAACATTTAAATATCTCAACTGGTTTCCATGCGCAGTTGTTTGGGCAGCGATATTTATTACAACAGATTATTCTATATATTATATTCTTTATCTCTAAATCTATACAAGATATAATAATTTTTTTAAATGTATCAGATTGAGAATTTGATGTTCTTCATTATTTGTAATAACATTGCATTTAAAAAAAAATATTTAGATTTTTTGACACTACTACTTTCGGTTGTTCAGTTGTTACCAAAACCTAATCAACTCTTCCCATTTGTATCCGATTGAGGAATCCGAGGTTAAACAACTTTTAAGTCTTATAGTCTTTCCAAAACACACACACACACACACACACACATACACGAAATATTTTTGAAAATACACAAAATTTCGATGAAAATTCATGTAACTTGAAACGGCTGTAACTCGAGATCCAATGAAGTAAAAAAATCTTGCATGACATGAAAGAAGAAAGAGAATTTCATGCTGAATTCAGACTTTCATTGTCCGTTAGCTTCAACCGTGTATGAGTGTGCATGAAAATATGAGAAATGAATTAAATAATTTAGTTTGTTATATTTTTATGCACCACTCATACACGGTTAAATATAGAATAACAGACGATGAAAGTCTGAATTCAGTATGAAATTCTTTCTTTTCATGTCACTCATGAATATGATTTTTTTACATCATTGGATCTCGCGTTACAGCGATTTGAATTTACATGATTTTTCATTTCACCTGGCCTTACGAAAGTTAAAACAATTTTTTTCTCTAATACTCCTTAATTTATGTATTTATTAAATTATTTAGTTCACTTCTCCTGTTTTCATTCACCACTCATACACGGGAAAAGATAGAATAATCGACGATGAAAATCTGAATTTAGCATGAAATTCTCTTTCTTCTCATGTCACGCATGATTTTTTTTACATCACCGAATTTCGAGTTACAACCGTTTAAACTTACCTGATTTTTTATCGTAATTTTTTGTTATTGAAAATAGACAAAATTTCGATGAAAATTATGTAACTTCAAACGGCAGTAACTTGACATCTGATGAAGTAAAAGAATCGAGCATGACATGAAAATAAAGAAAATTTCATGCTGAATATAGACTTTCATCGTCTGTTATTCTATCTTCAACTGTGTATGAGTGGTGCATGAAAATATGAGAAATGAATTAAATAATTTATTTCATTTCTCATATTTTCATGCACCACTCATACACGGTTAAAGACAGAATAACGGACGATGAAATCTGAATTCAGCATGAAATTCTCTTTCTTTTCAAGTTACGCATGTTTTTTTTTACGTCATCGGATCTCGAGTTACCGCCGTTTGAATATACATGATTTTTCATTTCACCTGGCCTTAAAGGTAAAAACAATTTTTTTCTCTCACACTCTTTAATTTATTTATACATATTTGCATCTAAAATAGATTAACAGGAAACTTTATTAAAAATGTAATTTAAGCTTGGCTTGAAACTGGTAAAATACCTGTATTTTACTTTACTTAAGAGTTATGGAATTCATTAATATATATTATGTAGAAAATTTATTGCTTTTTGATGCCATTTCATTTAAAGAGCAATTTTCTTTAATATCTTACATTATCATTATTCTAGATGTAATTTATTCTCTGTTGATTCCGTAAAGAGAAGATAATTTATATTTTCAGTATAAGTTTCATGCTGTTTGAGAATTAGTTGAAAATGCAAATGACAACTTGAAGTCTAGAAAGTTTAAGTTACTGATACGGCCTTAAATTACACTAACCTAACTTCCATGCACGTGAAACCGTCATTTGTTTCGCTAATAAATCTGAAAATTAAAATTTCCTATAATAACTTCGCAACACGTCAAAGGTTCTCGACATTAGAACTTTAACTGCGAAAAAATTGATGTACTTGGATGAAACCCAGAGAATCGACTTCAAAAACTTCGGAACATCAAACAAAAAATGTTGCTATAGTTTCGCGAAGTTCATTAGTCACAGTCAGGCTAAAATAGTCTAAATACGAAAATAGCTCGTCCTTATCCGTTCTTCGGGTGTTTTCTCATCAGATAATTGACAGTGGAGTTTGTAACTTCGTTGAAAAATGAGTTGAGACAAATTATTATTATTATACGAGGGTTACCCTAGAATGAGTAACAATGAGCCAATTGGTTCATATTATTTAGAATTTTATTTAAATAGGTTCAAATTATATCCTTTCAAAACTAATACTCTTCAGCATTCTATCCTTAGAGAATTAGAGAATTTGTAATGAACGTTAATTGTTCTTAAAGAAAAGTGCTTCGGATTATTAACATTAAAAGTTTTTTGTTGATTTTAAATCACTCTTTTCCAAAATTATTAAATGTTGAGATTTGTTGTTCTTGCATTAATCCATAGAAATATTATTATTATACGAGTAAAAACATACATTTCAAGTATTCACCAAATGCGATGTTTTTATCTGTTTTCAAGATATTGTGATTCAGCAGAGTATTTAGGTAATGTCTTTGTTTTGAATGTAATTTATTAATGGACTTGGCAAAGTCACAAAATTATTTCTAGGATGATGCCTCTAAAATTAAGTTGATTATTTTCATGTTATAAATTTGCATTTGTTTTTGCTCAAAAATAGTTATGTTTCAGAATAAAATAACAAGTGTTTGTCTTCAAAAATTGTGTAGAAATATATGCTACGTCTTTTTCCTGGGATACTATAAATTAATTATAGTGGAGTGCCGTAAGACAAAAAAATGTAATATCGGAACCCGGTTCCACTAAATGGATTTTCGTGAAACGTTTTCTATTACATTGCTAAAAGTTTAAATAAAAAAGTTTACCACCAAAATTTGCCGATCTCAATGGGCTACATGCGTGGTACCGAAAATCCGATTTCTGTCACTATATACGTAAAGTTATATTGAAAACATATATAAAAATATAACTTTATACTTTTATTTGTAGAATACATTTGAAACATTTTGTTATTTTTTAAATATATATACTTAGTTTCAAAAATAATATTTTATTTAAAAATATTGTACAATGTACATTTCGAGGTAAATATATTTAAAAAATAAAAATATAAATTTTATTTTAAAATAATTATTTACTTTTTACTAAATTAAGAAAGAAAATTTTCTGTGACGTCTTTATATTTAACTGGGAAGGGGAAGCATGTTTAAGAATGTTATCAATAGATGGCAATGCGCGCAAAAAAGTTTTAATTTGAATTTGACATTAGTTCATTTTTCTCTCTCTCTCTCTGGTCTCTCAAATACATTAATTACTTTATAAATAAACACATAGGTAGTTACTTGTAACTTAAAATATCGATACCAAAAAGATAAACTAAAATACTAACCTCCAATCTATTATTGAAACGTCAAACATTACCCGCACAAACATACCATTACTATGGGACTGCACCACGCTGTGGCTTTACGACCATTCATTGGTGCGGCGTAATTCTACGTCATACATGGCGGGAATTCAAATAATCAATTTTCATTATTTTTTTTCTGGCTAATTAATAAAAACATTGTCAAAAGAAAAAATATGGGTAGCAAGTTTTTACCTTCTCTTCAAAAATATTAAATAAAAAAAGGTACGCAAGTAGCCCATTACAACAATTTTTAACAACAATTAATTGAAAAATGAAAAAAATATGAATAAAAAAATATAAAAATTGAAAAATTTTCATTCAATTATCTACAAACATTATCGACGTCATCAACCTCATCAATTTGGATGATAGGTGATGGATTAGTACAACTGTTGCCATTGCATTCTAAGCCAAGCTACACTGCAATTCAATTCACTTTTCCTGCACCGACAAGATGTTCCACATCCTGTTTTGCATGAGCAAAAAATAATTTTCAGTAAGGCCTGTGGAGCTGGCAGTTGCGTCATTGTTTCCGGTGTCAGTATTCTGCTTTCATATTTCCAACCCGGTTCTTGTGGTAATATGTCCCTTCCGAGTCATGTTTGAATTTGAAGGTATACTCTTTTGAAGTGTCCGAAAGCGGCGTCTGCATTAGGTGCCAAAGATGGTAATTTAACGTAGCTATTTTTAGCGGTTGCTTTTACTAAAGAGTTGTACCTTAATGTATTTAGATCTTTATTCTTTTGGGGGGCAGCGTATAAAGCAAGCGTACATGTAACACCAGCGTTCAAAATGTCATTGGCGTCTTTACATTCATTTTCAAAAACTGCTGCAGCATTTTGTAAGTCCGGCCGTTTCTCGATTTAAAAAAAAAACATTTTTTCCCCGTTGGAAAAAAGCCGACGTCGTGTCACAACCAGTAAAAGAATGTAAAAAAGGATATGCTGTTTACACTTTGGTAATACTGTTTCCAAACTTTTAGATGAGTACACTTTTTGTGGTATTTTGCCTTTTGCTGGTTTTTGAAAATAAATTTCTCGATTTGTTGGTGAGAGCGCAGTCAGTAAAACTAGAACATCCACATCCTCGGAAACTACAACAATATTTTCGGATTATAAATTAATTGCGGTTTAAATTATTAATCTATCGGCATCAGCCTCCGCTTGACAAGAAAATATTTGATTTTCTGCAATTGTGTTTCGTAGCATATCTATGAGGCTACTCTTATTTTTGGCTAAAAATTTCTCTTGTCCTATTTTCAGAGGCATGTTTTTGTCGAATATTGCTTTTAAAGCGACGAGTTCTATCGATCGATTTTGTACTGTTTTTTTTTTGGTAACCATCAAATACTACATAAATGTTGTGTCCGTAATTGTTACGTAAATATCTTATGTAGTGTTCACAAATAGTGCCGAAATTTTCATCCAATTGTTACTTGCAACGGTGTAGTAACATGCCTCCATCAATTACGTAGGAAAATTTTTGTACATCGTTCACATTCACCGTCATTTCTGGGAATAGGTCATATAATGCAGATTTTTTTGTTTTACGCATTTCGCCATCTTCAAAAAGAGCCAGAGGAAAAGGGGCTAATTCAAAAGTGATATAGGTTTTTAGTTTTTCTTGAAATAAAAGTAGTGGGTCAATTGGAATGATATCATCCACTTTTATTTTGCTTGAGGAAGCCAATAACGGAATAATTTACTTTTTTGTCCCTTCTCACCTTTTTACCTAAGGTCCCTTGCGGCCTGAACGACAGGTACGTATTAGTTATCCTATGTAAAAATTAACTTTAATCGCAAAAAAATTAAAGTTTTTAACAGAAAATGAATGAACAATCCAAAAAAATAATAATTATTTATTTTAGTAAATAAAAAATTGAGATCGGCAAAAATAAATGGGTAAACATTTTAGTATTTAGTGTTAAAAACACTTTCCAAAAAGTTTTACAAAAATCCGTTCAGTGGACCTGGGTTCCGAGGTATAAACCTTAAGGCGCTCCACTATTAATAAAGTATGAATTTTATATAATTATTATTGAATTGACGGTTTTGCAATTCCACGAAATTTTGTTGATATACACTCGTGTAAATAATAGTTATGTTAATAAAATAAATAATCTTTGAAAATATGTAAAAAAATATTTAAAAAATTGTTTCACGTAACTGATTTTATTTTGTTGGCAGGGTTGGACCCTTCTAATTAAATAATATGACACTCGTAACATATTGTAAATAAGTATTTTCGCTGTTTGACAATAAAAGTATGATTTTATAGATAGTTACGAGACAAGAGAGTAGCTTTTTTCGAGATTGGAGATGGTATTCATTCAAATATTCAAATTTGTTTTTATATAGCACCTTGATTTAAATTATTTAAAATAATCATAATAGGGTTCTGTACCAATTATTTTTTATATTTCTTTTTGTTCTGCAAGAACAGGATAAACGAATTTTAGAGCAAACGTGATTTAACATTTTTACCTAATTTTGTAATTCTTACGCCCAGTTACACCAACAAAGCTTTATGTTTAAGCTAGGCTTATGGCTGGTTTATGATGGATTTAATTTTTAAATTTATATTTACGAATTTACATTTATAAATATGAATTATACCAACCTGCTTTCACTGGTTCGTGATGAATTTAAGAAATTTATGATTTAGAATTTACATTTAAAATATCACCATATTTTATTTATTCCACAGTATTTCAAACAATGATTTTGGTGGGGAGATTGAAAGTTTTAAGTGACAGTTGAACTGCTCGTAACCTTACATTGTAATTTTGATTTGAGAAATTTGTTGTTTTACTCGTATAACTGTCGTCCCATTTGTGTCAAATTATGTGACCCAATATAAAAAGTTGATTGAACACTTTTCGTTTCTTTAAATTCACTGTAAACCTACAAGGTAAATCATAAATTTCAAATCTAAATTTGCAATTTTCAATTTATAAATTAAATTCATTATAAACCATCCATTATACAAAAAATGTAAATCTATATTTTGACAGCAAAATATATTATAATTTAATATAATAATGTTGTCAATATAAGCCAACTTTAACATTTAAGTTACTTTGGTGCATTTGAGATTCCCATGTTGGACATGTTATCCTGGACGTTCTAAATTTTGATTATGGTATAGTACTCTATTATAATATAATAATTCTAAACAGTCGGTGAAAACACTGTGTCCAACACAACAAAAATGCAGATTCCCTGCGTAGGCTAAATTGAAAGACTTAAATAACTATTTTTCAAATGTTGGTCTTTCAGTTGCCTGGATGCAAGTAAAATTATTAGAAGTAATATCACAGACCTCCTGATTTTATGGATAAATTTTTATTTTGCACGATTTTTTTTTGCTTAGCAACAAACACGAAAGCGAATAGCATGGTAAATCCCGACTCCGAAGGAGGAGGGGTCAGTTTGCTTGAGTGATTTTGCTTAAAAGCAAAAAAATGAGTGCTTAAAAATAAATGTTTATCTGAGAAAAATCAGAGAGGTCGTGTGGTATTTGGTGAGATAAATTCCAGAGACAACGCAAAATGAAACTTGACACATTAATTGTCACACTGACAGTTATAAACAATAACAACTGTTTATTTACTTGGTAGCGGAAAATTATCGGGGTAACGGGGTTTTATCTGTATAATACTGTTCCCATTGGTAGAATTTTCAAGTGTTTTGCATCATGATTAGTTAAAAACTAGTCGTTGGAATTTATCAGAAGTAATATCACAAGACCTCCTGATTTCATCGATATATTTTTATTTTGCACGATTTTTTTTTGCTTAACAACAAATGCGAAAACAAACTGTATGGTAAATTCCGACTCCGAAGGAGGAAGTGTTTTACCCTTTACCTAATGTGAGTTTGCTTGAGTGATTTTGTTTAACTTATAAAAATGGGTGCTTAAAAATAAAAGTTTATCTCAGACAATTCAGAGAGGTCGTGTGATATTTGGTAACATATATTTCAAAGATAACGCTAAATGAAACAATTTCGTATTAGAAATTGTTTTTAAACTTGAAATATTAATTGTCACAGGAATATTTATAAACAATAACAATTGTTTATTTACTTGGTGCGGAATTTCTTCAGGCTAACGGAATTTATTATTATAAAAACCATTGGTTGAATATTAGTTGTTTTGTATTTTGAATCGTGATTGGTTAAAAACTAGAGGTTAGAATTTATCACTAAAAGATTTTCTGTCTTATATTTTTCATAGGAAGAAGATAACTTCATAATATATAACGAAGTATTTGTGATTTATATTTATATGCAGCATAATATTTCGTTGATGTACCCTAATAAATTCCCAGAATATTTTTTCGCCGATCGATTCTCCATTTTATACTTCCTGCATGAAGTATGCCATCGTTGTTTATTTAAAATTTATCTGTTGAAAAATATGTTTCTGGTAGAGGAGTTGACTGTAAAATATGACGGCTTTCCAAACGCTGCGATCGATGTAAAAATGGTTTCAGTTTTGTCATGACAAATCCTCGGGAAATATTCCCATTCGTTTCTTTGACTCCCTGGCCTATCTGTCATTTGTTTTGGCTTTTGTCAATATTCGCGATCAGATGGGTACATTTTGCAAATAAGAAATATAAACAATAACGGTATGAAAGATTTTCAAGATGGTAAAGAGACTATTATAATGTTAATGGAGATTACTTGGTTCATTATTTTAACTAAATGCACACAATATTTCGTTTTTATTTGATTTTTTAATTCACGGGTTTTATTTATTTCTACAGGAGGTCTCGCTACCTCTACGAAACGGGCGCATTAAGTAGATTTTCTAATGTTACATAAAATGAACACGTCTTAGGATAAATATGTTTACAATTACATAAATTCATTTTTTAATGAAGAAAATTACATACAAAGTCTTAATTATTGGAAATAAATAAATAAATAAAAGCAAAACCAAAGCAAAAATAACATTTCTGTTATTCTGCTGCAAAATTTCGGTCACGCTTTTTTACCTCCCGCTACCCTTGGTAAGGGAGGTATAGGGATCGTGCTAAAAATCACGTATTGAGATTTTAGTAAATGACCATGTTTTAAGGTCCCTAGAATCCATTTTTAACATTTTCACGATGATGTCTGTATGTGTGTATGTGTAAGAATTTTGTCTTTGCTCTAACTCAAATACTATCATTCAAAAAATTCCGAAACCTTGTATTTCTACCCTATTCTAATACGAAAAGAAGCCATTAGATTTTGGTGTAAATTGGATAAACGGAAATAACACTTTACTTAAAGCACATAATGGTTCTTCTTCAAAAAGTACCATTAAATGCCATTTTTTCGCATTTTATCATTATGAATATTATAGATTATATAATAATAATTTTGTACAGGTATACATTAATACTTTTTCCATATATCTTACAGATAAATTTAAAAATAATTTCCTTTTTTTAATCCCGAAGCCTAAGATAAACACAATTTCTTTGTTATACAGTTTATTTTTCAAATGACTGTAACTGACAGGTAAACGTCATTGTCAAAAAACTAATCACTTCAAATTAATAATAGAGATATATTAAATAATAAAGAAATTCGTAAATAAAGCAATAGTTATATGCAATGGAACATAATATAGTTTGAAGCATTACTAAATACGTAGGTATGTATTTAAATTAATAAAAATTAAATAGTGAGAGGTTTTGTGTTGGCCACATCAGATTTTTTTATCTTACATCATACTATTGTACCTATTTTTAATTCAAAGAATATAATACGGAGTCAATTAAAAAGTTTACAAATACATTGCAATGGGATCCTCCATCATCGAGTTTTTATTGCCATTAACCTTGCCTTAACATCTACGTCATGCATCTATTCTGAATGACATATTTCCCAACATCAAAAGGTTAGGAATCGGTATAATACTATAATGATTGTGAATAAAGTTTTTTTACAGTAGTTCTGAATCATCTGTATATTTTAATTCTGGGAGTTCCAATCTACCAATCTCCTTGTAATCGCAGATTTTGATAAGACGACGTATCTATAGTTGAGATCTTCAAAATTACCGTGGTAAAAATTTTCAAATTTGACATCGCTCCGACTCTAACTCGGGCCATCATAATCACAACCGGTCACAAAACTCAATACGCGGAGCGACTTCATTTTTATTCAAATAAAGACGTTGCCATACTTTTTTTAGGAAATCCTTTTTGTTTTACTGAAATACAGATGCGTCCTGCCTGTATTTTATTGTAATTATTCGTTTTCGTTCCGCGTACGAAATAGCAATAGTCGTTACGTGAGTTTTATATTGAAATAAAATTTTATTTCCACGTCAGAGAGATATGGAAATAGCCAAGCATTACTGAAATTGTGCAATTAAAAGCGAAGCAACGCGTTGCGTACGTAATGTTTAAAATATAAATTAAAAATATTTTTATTTTCAGTTTAAAAAAATATTTTCATCCAAATTATTAGTTTGTAAATCTCTCGTTTTTAATTAGCAAGTACAAATATTAATTAAACATTTCACTCAACAGTGAATAGCAGGTGAGCTATAAACTGAGGATTACTGCTTCGTAAATGCCTATCTGCAGTTCCCAAACAACGAGAGCACGAAATAAGCGCTTACATTCATATAATAATGAAAACAATATATACACGAGTGTAAAGTTATAAAAATTGAAATATGTTCTCAGGGTAATCGCTCAATTGCAGCTGTAGACACGTATTTTGCTCTTATTAGAGCTCATCTGTACAGCTTAGCCAGATAATAGGACGACATTAACTAGACTTAGTAATTATAGGTACTGTTATAATTTGTTGATTATCTAATTATTACCTCTAGTTAATGTCCATTAACTAGTTATACTATACTTATGAGCTCTAATAAGGAATATTATTAAGATACTAAAGTATACTTATATTTTATTAATCATATTTGAAAGTTGGAACTTATAATTTTACGAGTATATGTAACGTGCATATTGCATCGGAAGACGCACCATAGCGATTTCATTTTTTGCATCAACAATATTTTAACGTGAATATTATAAAATTAGTGAATAAGTAAGTTTTTAAGGCACGAGTATCGAGTTTAAGAGCACGACGTGAAGTAGAGTGTAAACCCAACATATAACAAATTTAAGTTAATCTGCGCATGTACACCAACTAAAATTTATATATCGTCTGTCAGGTACTTTTATAATTAAGAATTAGGCTGTTATTACTAAATGATACTATATGTCGTCTGTCTATTGTTATGAACATATAATTAAGGGTGATTAGCGAGCAGTTGACTAGCATTGTTTTTCCTTATATCAATCGTTTATGGATTATTTTAGAGAAAATTACTTCAAATAAACGATGCGTAATTAATTTGCGTGTGTGTGTGTGTGTGTGTGTGTGTGTGTGTGTGTGTGTGTTTGTGTGTGTGTGTGTGTGTGTGTGTGTGTGTCTGTGTCTGTGTCTGGATGTTGGAGGGACGAGTATATAGTTGGAAAGACGGTTTCTCGAATACTATAAGACTTAAGACATGTTAAGTACGGATTCATCAATCGGACTTATGGGAAAAGCTGGTTAGGTTTTGATGACAATTGGACAACCGGAAGTGAAAATGGGCGACCTGAGCATTAAATTTGTTTTGGCAATATTATTGTACAAAGTGTTTACTTTACGGTAAGCATATGTAGAAACTGAGAAATTAATTTCAGATAATAGCGCACTGCAGTCAATGTCACTGTGCAAATTTGTGCAAAAATTAAAATGTGTGTAATATAAAATGCGTACGTAAAGTTAAATCAACAAAGGATGATAATAGCAAATTATGACTAAAACCTCTTTCTGGATACATATTATGTACTTTAAACCAAAGAAATTTGAAAAATTTTCTTTGTACATTTTCGTGTAGTTGTTTTTAGTTATTGTATAGCGGGTACCAAACAATGATGCAATATTTTGAAGAGTAGGAGGCAATTTATTTATAGAATAAATTTAAAAAATATAAAAATATATGAATAATAGATGTAATTAGAATTTTTGTGTATGTACCAGAAATGTGAAATACAATATGTACTTATACAGGGTGGCGCGCTTAAGACGATCCACCCTTAATAACTTTGAAACGAATTGTGATAGACATACCCGGTTTACGCTAAATGTTTTAATATCTAGGGGGCCACATTTTATTAATATTTTTGTTTTTTTAAATTCACTAATCTCACCCCCACCACTATCAACTTTTAAATCTTAAATGGCAATATACCCCTTGTGACATATCAAATGAAAGCTCTTGAAAAATGCTATATTAGGGTGTTAATAAATTGATATTTAAATAAACCGTTTTAAAGTTAGAAACAATAGTTTATAATATTTTAATGTTTTATTATAAAATGCATACAGTGCTATGGAAATGACAAAATGAAAAAAAAACAATGATACCTAATAATTTGTTTTAAGATTGTGTATGACAGTTATCAGTTGTTAGATTGTTATTATTATTATTTCTTTGATCGTGGTTTACACAAAAGACGAGAAAGTAGAAATTATTTTATTAAAATATCTTTCAGAACTCATATTAATAATTGGAATAATATTGCCTTTTTTAGTTTCATTTTTGCATCCCAAAATCAGTGTGCAAGACAAACAGCTAGATTATTCAATAAGAGACATCGTCGTAGAAATGTGTCGCACAAGTAAGACCGACTACTATATCAGTAATTTATATTAACCTTTTGTTTGGTACCTTGGATGATGAATATGTGGAGAGGAATTATTTGTTTTCGCCTTCTCAAGGTTCAATAAAAAACACTGTTTTTATTAAAAATTTGGACGTTTCGAGGGACCCAAGTCCCTCATCATCAGCAGATTTAAAAAAATTTTTAATTAAAAATATTTGCTACAATAAATAACACTATACGTTTGAAAGTTATATACATTTTAGATAAAAAATTGTTCTTACCTTATGTATTGTTTATACATTGACCCAAAAGTCATAAAAGTTTTGAATATGTTTGCATACAAGACTCCAATCGTTGAAACCAACTTCACCTCCATACTGGAAACCGAAAAAGGGGCGGAAAGTTAAAATGTGAAAATTGTTTTGATTTTATATTGATAGTACCTATTCTTTTGAGGGATTATAGCTTGATATTTATATTAAATTAAAATAACATTATTGTTTCTAACTTTAAAATGGTTTATTCAAACATCAATTTATTAACATACCTGTATAGCATTTTTAAGAGCTTTCATTTGATATGTTATTACCATTTAAGATTTAAAAGTTGGTAGTGCTGAGGGTGATATTAGTTAATTCAAAAAAACAAAAATAATAATAAAATGTGCCCCCCTAGATGATAAAACATTTAGAGTAAACCGGGGATGTCTATCACAATTTGTTTCAAAGTTATTGAGGGTGGATCGTCTTAAGCGCGCCACCCTGTATAGCTTAATATGGAAATGGCGAGAGGTCTTGTGCTGGCCACAACAGATTTTTCTAATTATAAGTTCCACCTTGTACCTATTTATTTATGTATCGAATGATTCGTCACCTCGTCCATGTTGGCTTGGCTGGTGTGTGCGGTGTGTTCCCGGAGCTGTGCTAGTCGCTCCGGAGCCGGCCGGAGTCAACGAACTCGGCCGCTCTATCGATCCCCGCCGTGCCCGCCCTCTACTCATCATTTACCGAGAAGGAAAGTGAGATTTCGGCACCGAATACATTTTATTCATAAATATATACCCACGCAGGGTTGCTACCTAAATGTTTTTCGAAATAGAACGCGTTGGGAAGTTTGGAGTTGAAGGATCATAAAGTATCAAATGTTTTATTATGAAATTATATATAAAAATATCGTTTCATAAAAATGAAGAAAAAAATCAAAAATAAAACAGTGTGTTTTCATATATTCGATTTTGTTCGTATAAAAAAATGACTTGCGTTTATAAACAATATACCTACACATACACTAGCGGATAAAAGTATGGAAACATATTAATAATATGATTTAATCGTCTTACGTTCAGTTGTATTTTGTCGTTTATTTAGTGAGTTGATGTTAAGATGGTTAAAAATAAATATTTTTCGGACGCCTTACGAGGAAAGGTAGTACAGCTCCATAAATATGGTATGAAACAGTGCAATATTTAAAAAAAATTAAAAATCAATCAAAGTGGCGTACTTATCAAAGATTTTGAAAAAAAAAATTATCAATATGGAAGTGTTAAAACTAATATAAGAGTCGGTCGTCTAAGGAAACCAGTGCTAGAATTGACAAAAATCATTCGGCATCTATCCGTATGTGATCCTTCTTTATATCAACTGAACTTTGTGCAAAAATTCGGGATCAATTAAAAAAAAAAATGTTAAAAAACTTCATCCAAATTGAACTTGATCTGTATTTCTAGAAATTCGTAATTCTTTTTCATTAAGTCGTATTTTTTTTTCTATGGCGTAGATGTTAAGTTTACTTTATTCTAACTTTACAAATGAAGAAAATTTAGATATGATCTTGCTATATGGAAAGTGTGATATGAATTCTGTACAAACTTGCATTGAATATGAAAGAAAGTGTTCAGAGCGGAATCAACCGCAAAGAACAATGTTCAAGCGATTAGCATTGTCCTTACATGGCTTGCAATTTGAATATTTTCTTTAATTGTTTCGTTGTTACTGTAAAATAAATTGATAAAATAATAATTTTATAAAAGACAATTGTTTCCATGGTTTACGTGACTAAATAAACTAATAAAAGAAAATTTTTATCTTTAAACCTAAATAACTCGTTCATAAACAACCTTTCAACCTTTTTGAAAAGAGACAAAAAAAAACTCTTTCCGATAAAAGAATAAAAAATATGTAGTTCCATTTAAAAAATAAATATTATGTCCCAAATTTTGGGAACCGCTGACACATTTTTTTTTTTTGTCAACGTGGTCAATTTTCTAATATAAAATGGCACAATTTTGCTCATTTAACCAATCTCGTATCTTTTCAAACAAAAAAGTTACCAATAGTGAGCAAGTTTATTGAGACCCTGTATGTGTACCTACTCAGTAATTGGGATTTAATCTTGTTGCGAGGTTAAAAAAATAACTACAAAAACAGTTTATAATACTTGTATAGAGATTATTATTTCTGAATCACTCTGCAAGACTATTAACGTGTCAACAAAATTCTGACATTTAATTTTAAGTGGGTCATATCAGAATCATTAACAACGTATTATCAACATACATCGTTAAAACACATTATTCTCTGGAAATAAACTGAGATCGTTAACATAAATTAAGAAAAGTATGGGAGAAATAACGCAGTCTTAATTATACCAGTTACTATCGAAAATAATCAGAAGTAATATCACAAGATCTCCTGATTTTATCGATAAATTTTTATTTTGCATGATTTTTTTTTGCTTAGCAACAAACACGAAAGTAAACTGCATGGTAAATCCCGACTCCGAAGGAGGAGGGGTTTTACCTAATGTCAGTTTGCTTGAGTCAATTTTGCTTAAAAGCAGAGACCTTAAACTAAACCCGAACCTGAACCGAAAACCCGAATTAACCGGATTTTTTTATGAACCTAAACCGAACCTTTATTTGTTAAGGTCAATAAACCTGAACCGAATTTAAACCGTTTTAAATTCAGATCCGGGTCAGCTTTGTTAAATATATAATTAAAAACTATAAATTCAAATTAAATATGATTTTAAATATACTAATACCAACATAGTTTTGCTAATCATTTACTGCTCTGAACCGAGAATCGAACCCGAACCCAAAACTGATAAACCGTTATAATTCTTATTTTCTTGAACCGAAACTGAATCTGAACCGATATTTATTTCCTGAACCTGAAACGAACCTGAACCATAAATACATTTTGGTTCAGGTCCCTGCTTAAAAGCAAAAAAAAAAAAAATGAGAGCTTAAAAATAAAAGTTTATCTGAGAAAATCTGAGAGGTCGTGTGGTATTTGGTGAGATAAATTCCAAAGACAACGCAAAATGAAACTTGACACATTAATTGTCACACTGACAGTTATAAACAATAACAACTGTTTATTTAACTTATTTTTAAATTTATAAGATAACGATTCACTTTGAATTAAAACGAATTTATTTTGAACTTCCATTATCTTTATTTGTCAAACACATATACAATATTCACAACGTTTCGAAAGCGAAAAAATCTGCTGTCGTCATCAGGTGATCTGATACTACTGACTAATTCCTGAACATACGAGCTTTATATCTGGTATTATGGCAATGAACATTAGTGACGGGTGGCTGAAAATTATCGGCGTAACGAGGTTTTATCGATAGTAATACCACTAGAGGTTTGATTTGGCCGGATATTTTTTTTATTTATATGAACACTTGGTTGCTTGGCAATTTAGCTCGAGTGATTTTGACAGGACAAATCTTTGAAACAAATTGCCATCAAGAAACCAAGTGTGAATATTTATAAATAAAAAAATATTCCGTGCTAAAAATCAAACCTCGAGTGGTATTTGTCAAGATAATTCCACGAGTTAATCGAGAATTCATTTCTTCTTCGAGTAATAAACAGAAAAGAAAATAAATTTATTTATTTGACATATCAAAAATGTTGAAAACAATGCGTCACCATGGAGAAGGTAAATAAAAAAATATCCAATTTATCCACTTGCATTTTGTCTTCCTTCCTATTTTATCCATAGCAAACTGTAATTTTGTCGTTTTTGAATGTCTTTTTTTATACAGTAGTGGAATTATCAGCTATAATATCCCGAGGACATTGATAATTACGAAATAATTTTATGACAGTTACCGAAAGCGCGTTGCTTAGTAACAGCCCGACGCCGAAGGCGGAGGTGGTGTTACCTAAAAGCAACGTGCTTGAGGAAGTGTGATAAATTTATAAGTATTTATCAATGATCGAGGGTATTCGGTGAGAAATTTTTTTGCAGTTTTAACATTAAATTTACCTAAAATTTGTATTTGACAGAATTTTTGTGTCTAACATAGCTCAGTAGATGTCACTAGTAGCTATGAACGTGAATGTGGCTATGAATATGTTCAGTGTGAAGTGTGCAATGAGAATGAGACCTCTTTGAGTGAGACCAAAGAGAAGAAAATAAAACATACAAAAGTCCATAAATATTCTCCACATTTAGTTTTTTATTTAATACAGTATTTTTTTGTGTTTTCTTCTATAATTTTGTTGATTAAATCATCATTTTCATTGACAGCGTGAAAATGACATTTTTAAATTAAAACAATTAATCTTTAATTATATGTCAAAAAGTGTTTGTTACTTAGCAACTTAGTGACATAAGTGATAATTGTCTTAGGATAATTATCAGTGTAAGTTTGTATTGATTGGTTACTATCGCGCACGTGGTCAGCAATAAAAGGATTCAATTGGATAATTTTTTAACCAAAAAATTTTCAGTATAATACTGTTCCTATTAGTTGAATTTTCAAGTGTTTTGCATCATGATTGGTTAAAAACTAGTCGTTGGAATTTATCAGTATAAAACGTATCTATGTAAATTTTAAGCTCCTTTTTATATAAAAAATAATACCTTTAAAATGATAGGATGAAATTTGTTCCGAGAGTTATTTTTTATTGATACCACCATGATCGTGCCTACCCTTAAATTAAGGACCTTTGGCCCCGCCATATTTTTATTTTATTTATCGTCATTGGATCCTCGAGTTCATGTTAGAACCGCTATAAAGCAGCTTTAAATGCGCAATAAAACTGGATTTAAGTAATAAATCCCACTTATGGTTCTCAAACACTTTTCATTGACAAATCTAAAATGTGAATCTTTAGCATCATCAAATTTCGTCTTTAGTTTATAGTCCATAAATTCTCGTTGAAGATAACCTAACCTAAGTGATCCGGCGTTGGAGTTGAAGTTGATTCTATCTCAGGGCATAAAGCACCAATCACCAGGATCCGGCTAATCCTGATCCGAAAGATCATTTATCACAGATGAAGGAGGTCTGATTTTATATCCACAAGACAAATGTTGGCTCTGCTACTCACGCTCATATCTCCACAAACCAGAGATGGTACCGATCACTTTCAAACTTTGACACTTGAAAGGTGCTCGGATCAATTTCTTGACAATAGTTTTACTTGTTTTGCATTTGAATGGAGATAGTATTCAGGAAGGAAAAGGAATATTACGAACAGTGGCGAATCTTTGGGGAGGGTAAAGGGGTAATTACCCCCTCCCTCTAAAGAAATTGAAAATATATGTAATTTTTTAAATAATGAAAAAAATAAAGAAAATTTAATATTCCTCAAGGAACGACGAGAAACATAATTTTGCAGTTAAAAAATACCGGAAATGTTGAGATAAACGTTAAAATTGTACGTTTTTCGATTATTAAGAAAAATGATAATCGTGCTTTAGGAGCATTTAAATCGCCGAGTTTCTATTCCAGTTTTGTCTGTCAAATGGGCAAATGTGATTGATTGACAGATCTTAAAGACACTTGCCTGAGAAGTATGAAAAAATCTGTTGTGGCCAGCACAATACCTCTCGGCATTTCCACTTTATGTTATATATGTATTGTAGGTATTGCACTCCGCTGTCGAACCATCGTTTCATAACTAAAAACAAAAATTACAAAACTTTACCCAAATATTGTTTTGTATTGTATTTAACTTGTCTTCTGCACATATACAATGTTAATTATATCTATTTTTCATTGTATGAAGAAGTTCATAAATATCAGAGATTCTTCCAATTCATTAACAAGATTGGCGGTATTTCTGATGGATATATGCATTTTACCTATAATTTTAAATATTAAATAATAAAACAATCAGAAAGATTAAATGTACTTACCTAAAAAAGCTTTCAGAATGTCACTAAAACTTTTGATCTTTAACACTAACATCTGTCATTTACAAACTATGTTATAAAAAATTACTGTGTTCTTTGTCAATTACAAACATTTAAATTTGTCAACTGGTTTCCTTAGTGATTTATTACATATGATTATTCTATATATTATAGTGTCTTTATCTCTAAATCTATAGAAGAAATAATAATTTTTAAGTGTATTAGATAGAGAATTTTATGTTCTTCAATATTTGTAATAACAAAAATTTCCAAAAAATAATATTTAGAAGATTTTTTTAAAGAAACTACTACTATTGTCACCAAATTTTTTCAGCTCTTTCCATGAATGCCAGAGTGAGGAATACGTAGTTAAACAGGTCTTAAGTATTATAGTTTTTAAGGAAATGTTCTTATGTTCTTCCAACATCCACACACAGAGACATCGTAAAATGTTAAAATCGGATTCTAAGACCTTAAAACGTGCTTATTCACTAAAATCTGGATATGTAATTTTTAGCATAAATACAGTACAGGTAAATAAAAACTGAAATGTGGGTTCTACAAGGTAAAATGAATCATAATAAAATAATCCAAACAAAAGCAAGTCCTATTTTTACTCCCGGGACTCAATCTCTGTTATTTGGCCAAAAAAATTGTATATTTCATTATTACCGCTTCCCCCTCCCCTCTACGTCCCTAAACTCTTATGCGAGTATTCATAAACACTCATAAAAAATAACTGTTCGCTATAATTTTTATCCAATGAAAACAGTCGACATTGAAAGAAAAATCGAAATTTTATTTGTCAAGTTTGTTTCTATATGTCAAAAATTATAACGAACCGTTTCGAAACTTGACGAGTGTTTATGAATATGGGCATTAGATTAGATCTGCCCCTGATTACGAATGAATTGAATAAAAGCTTCAAAAATAACAAAATCATTACGGGATAGCAAAAACCCGTATAATTCGACAATCATTCTTCGTCATACACTTTTATTCAATATTCTATTTTCACTTATTGTATTTGAAATTTTTAACATTTCTATTTTTACCACAATATTTCAAACCTTTACGTGACATTTTGAAGATAGATTGTAGGATATTTGTACGTCTGCATTTATACGACAAAAAAATTGTACGACTTGAAATTTATACGCCAAGCATTTGTAAGCCTGTATACTTTTTGAGCTTATTCAAATACTAGGAGTAGTTTTTATAAAAATAACGTAACCTAATGTACAAAACTCGGGCCACTATACACGTTTTATAAGTCGACTGTTTTTGTTTGCAACTTTTTTAAATATCCCCGAGTAAAAATGATTATAGGCGTGTTTCTTCGGACAATGATTCGTGATAAAATTGAACAAAGTGAACATGATCAAAAAGAAAAGTGTTTCTTCGTTCGTTATTCGTTATCCCCACTCTTTCATTTTGTGATCACAACACGCTATTCCCCTTACCCTTCTGAATCAGTCTTTTCGCATGATCACTGTGATTGAAATAACAAAATATTTGAAAATATTGGAATGTGCAAATTTATGTCTACATCAGAATCATCCGAACTACTAGAACTTGAGTCAGCAGTTTCAACATTCATTATTGGTTTCGATTTTCCTAATATTAGATCCTGCAGGAAAAAAAAAAGTTAAAGAAACTTATTTTCATATTTTGCTTCACATTCCATACCAAAAATATTATTTCTGCTTTAGTACAATCCATCTTTAAACTTTTTTCGATTTGGGTACTACCTCAATCAAAACAGCTGATTTATTATTTGACGTTTGTCTCTAGTTCGTTCGACGTTGTGTAGGTTTCGCGTCGATCGAGTTAATTTTGCTGTTTTTACCTTCCGTCACCTTTAGGTAAGGAAGGTATTGTCTTTGGTCAAAAAATTCGTTTTAGGGTCCCTACAATACGAATTTACTATTTTTAAGATGATGTCTATATGTATGTATGTGGTGTGTGTGTGTGTGTGTGTGTGTGTCCGTGTGTGTGTATGTATGTCCGTGTGTGACAAATTTTTCTCCGATGATAACTCCAATACTACAATTCTAAAAATTATAATTCTTTCGTATTCCTCTTCTGTACATCTATATGAAGAGTTGATTAGATTTTGGTTATAATTGATCCACCGGAAGTACCCTTATTTGAAGTTTTTAACAGTTTTTCTTAAATAAACGCACTTAAATATTGTTTTTTGACATTTTGTTATTATACATATTAAAGAAAATATTCTTCTCTATACAGTTTGATTATACATTTTCCTTCATATTCAATAGATGTAGATTTAAAGTATTATAAAGAAATTAATTTTCAAAAATTAGTCAGTTTTGTTATTTATCATGGAAACAACTGATGCTGATATATTAAAAAATATTCTAATTGACAGATGTCAGTTGCAAGTGCAAAACCAAATATGGAAAGTTTAGGATCACAAAATTGGTATGTCATAGTGCTCCTCGCAAGTGACACGCAGAGAAAGGCCAAAGAGAAGATGGAAGGACTGTATCGCAGAAGACTGAAAGGAATGCCTGTGTCAAGAAGATGTGTTGGACAGGAATGAGTGGAAGAAAAGAGGAAACAGCTACCTCTAATAAAATAGGGGAAGCTGAAGAATAAGAAGAAGTGTCAAGTGCATTTTACTTAGTGTATGTTTATGTTATAATTTTATTGGATTTATAGAATAGAAATAGTATGTGTTCGTGTTTGATTTTACATGATATTATATAGAATCTGTTCCAAGGACCTTTTGGTATGGGATTTGTACAAAATACATCGAATTGACTGAAGGTTTTGTGCTGGCCACAACAGATTTTTTTGGAATTAAATTTAATCATGATTCGAAGGAATCATTATTGAACAAATCATTATTTAGAAAATCATAATCACAGTCCGAAGAAACACGCCTTATATTTACACGACCGCATCATGATCGTTTAGCGAATAAGCACGGCCGTAACGCAGTGCAACCATGTACGGCCGTGATGAAACATTTCTTCATATAACCATTGTTTTCTTATTTCTTATTGAAAGATATGATATGATAGATATGATAATGGCAATGACAATACCAACGTCGATTTTGTAAAAATAAATACTGAATGAATAATATTTTGAGTAATTGTTAACAGCTAATCTACACCACTGTGGAGAAAGTTACTTTTATTAGTTGTTATGAAGTATGTATTTATTCTTAGTTCTCAGAATTGAAAACTAGTTTAAATATTTATGAATGTAATTAATTGTTGTTAATAATCTTTATTTTATAATTACTGAGAATTTTAAACTTTGTTGTTTGACATTTGTACACCGGAAAAAGCAAATAAAAATATCAAAGAAATAAGTGAAATTCCTATCACGTATCCCGATAAAACACAGAAACTTATTATAACTTAAGTTCATATAAAACAGTATTTATTTACAAATATAAATTTAGTAGCTCTATTTTATTTTTAAAACCATAAAACTGAAAATAACATGTAGCTACTAACTGTTGCTTAATGAAAATTTACTACTCTGTTTTCATTTCTCAATCGTCTATTTTAAACATTAACTCCAATTAGCATTTTAAAAAGAAGTAAAAAAATAAAACTATTTCATTTTCATTCATTGCAAGTTGACGGGAAAGAAGTTACATTTATCTTGTGGAGTAGACGGACATTATCCATCGTAGATCTGATAAATGATCTTTCAGATAGGGATCTCTTGAATTCGCACTAAAAACTGCGTCTTGTGCAGTACAGAATAGTATGAAGTTCAGTTAAATTAGGTCATTTTAGGTAACACAGCTTGTTTGAAGATATAGAAGAATGAAGTGACTAATTAATTCAAGGGTTTAATTTCATAGGGATCTGAGTGTTTATTTTTACTATTGTGTCAAAAGTAGAGACAAATTTGATTTTACATGGACAAATTTTATGTGAGAAAAAAAAGTTGCTTCTCTGCACTGACAAACAAAAATGTTCGTATTTGTCACCAAACCTATTTTTACCTCTCGCTAAGAGAGGTATTGGATTCATGCTAAAAGCACGATTTAAGGTCCCTAGAATCCGATTATAACATTTTTAAAATGATGTCTGTGTGTATGTGTATGTGTGTGTGTGTGCGCGTGTGCGTGTGCGTGTGTGTGAGTATGTCTGGATGTTGTAGTCACGATTCCTCAAAAACTATAAGACTTAAAAAATATTTAACTACAGTTTCCTCAATCTGACATTCCTGGGAAGAGCTGAAAAGGTTTTGGTAACAATTGAACAACCGGAAGTAGTAGTTTCTTAGAAAAATTCTTCTAAATATAATTTTTTGGGGTTTTTTTTTATTAAATATTGAAGAACATAAAATTCTCCATCTAATACACTTAAAATTTTTATTATATCTTGTATAGATTTAGAGATAAAGACACTATAATTTATAGAGTAAACTAATCGCAGAGACCAAGGCACTAAGGAAACCAGTTGACAAATTCCAATGTTTATAACATGACACATGTCATTGTCAAATATCAACATTTTTAGTGACATTCTGATAGCTTTTTCTGGGAAGTATATTTAATTTTTTTTATTGTTTCATTAATTAAATATTTGAAATTATAGGTAAAATTGTGGCAAAATGCATATATCCATCAGAATTACCGCCAATCTGGTTAATGAATTGGAACAATCTCTGACATGAAAATGATATAAAATAGATATAATTAGAATTATATGTGTGCAGAAGACATGTTAAATACAATAAAAAACAATATTTAGGTAAAGTTCTGTAATATTTTGTTATAAAACGACTGTTCGAAAGCGAAGTGCAATACAATACATATATAGCCTAATATGGAAATGGCGAGAGGTCTTGTGCTGGCCACAACAGATTTTTCTTATTGTTTTGCAAAAAGAGTTGTTCATTATAGTTCTTGTCATCAAAAATCGAGGGATTGTCATAAACAGCTTAACCGCTACTATACTATAAACCTAGAATGGAATAGTTTAGCACGGACACCGCAAATTGCTTTAGCTTTTTATGCAAAACAGTGACAGTATTCAGTCTAATTATTTCTGATGGGCAGAAGTTTTAGGTTTCTTTGAGAACTTAAGTAATAAAGTAATGAGCGGTTAAGATGTTTATGAATGAATCAAGACAACCATATATCGAATACCTAACAAAAAGAAATCTTGGATTTCAAAAAAGTAGATTCGAATTGTCAAAAAAATAAATTACAACTCTGGAAGAGTAGTAAACTTATTGAAAATAGCCTATTTAGAATTTACTGGAGCCAATGGGGTCGTCCACCATAACAAAAAATAATAAAATATACACTCTGTACTAAAAGTACTACTCAATAAATAACGATGAAGATAATTTTTTTTTTAATAATTGCTTTACGAGATATTTGAGATTTGTTGTCAGTGTCACTGTAACGTAACCCTGTACTATGGGGTCTGGTGCGGAGCGAGAGCAAGATAGGACTGTCGCGGTGACGTCATATGGACGTTAAAAATCAAATGCAGCTAAAGTAAACAAAATTAGACTCTCATTTAAAATAATAAAAAAATTAGAGTATAGGACCCCATTAGGTATAATTTACATAGTATAATATTATTAGGTCATTACTTACCTATAAATTAACTTTTAAATGTGCTTTTGTTAAAATTAAATTACAATTAATTTTTTTCTTTCAATTACTTCTGACAGAGTCCTTTATGTAACTAAATGCTTTTCACGAAATAATAACGACTACTGCAATTTCTTCATTTATTAATATTTTTATTTATTTTGTTTAAATACATGTTAAATAATAACTTGGCACGTGCGAAATATTGTAGTACTTGTACCTACATTTTTACCACAGCAGGTGTCTGTTTTCTGAGCATAAGATATATGTAAAAATTTTCTATTAGCGATATCTTTTTATCTACTAATATAGAGCAAAAGTGTAAGTACAAAAGTTGTTCCGGATTAAAAATTACGTTTCAAAATTATTAATTATAAATATTTTTCCTGCAACGTATTACGAGTAAAAGTAGGCTTTTTAGTGTTTGTTTTTTGGGTTAGTGTTAAATGGTGATAGATCATTTGAAGGTTCACGTCGAGTTCAGTATTCTATGAAAAGTATATAAATTTTCGGATTAAAAGCATGCCTGCGGGAACCGGGTTTGATCCCGACCGGCGCGAAATATTTCGAATTTTAAATGGCACAAAAGTGACCCCTGTGGTGCACTCTCCACGCCTGCAATGGGTGCCCGTAAGGTGACGCCTGGTAACCGCCCGCACGGTACAAATATGTCATCATCATTACCGATATCTGCGACAAAGCAGACTGACACAACTAGAAATAGGTAATATGCCGTGATGATTTAAAGAATTTGAAAATTTGGTCCATTTTAAATGTTATATGGTAAATACGAATCTAAGTTTTATTTTGACAAAATAATAATATTACAATAATTGCAACATTCATTCACATCATTTGGAGAAGGAACATTTTCAATATCATCCATTTTAGGACTATTTTGATTAGACACACGAAGTTGCATGAATAATAAAATATTTTTGACAGTTATTGACAGGTGATGTGTGTTTTATATTTAAATTAACTTTTTTACGTTATATTATTATTTTTGCAATTATATTTACATTAACATTATTTGTTTCACTTACAGACAATAATTTAGCTAGCCTAATTTATTGTACACATCTGCAAAAGAAAAGTTACAATAACATAATATTTGACAGTTTGAAATTGACTCGCGTTTGTACCAATTACAAGCCAGGAAATGTTCTTCTCGTACCATGCTACAGTGCATTCTTATACCAGAGTATAGTTTTAAAATCATTTAATAATCCATTTATCATTATAATCATGTAAATATTGTGTAGAATTCTTGTAATTATTGTCACCACTTAAAATTCTGGCGTATTTCCAGTTTCAAATTAGCAACCTACTAACACAAAAATATAAATTAGCAATTTTGAAACTGCAGTTGTATTTTTACTTGCTTGTTTTTATTAGCAGAAAAAAATACATTTTTACTGAAAAATTCGGTCAACGATGCTATTTCAGATTATAGATATGTCTACTTTGTATTTTTGTAACACGTTGAGCTGCTATAAAATATTGTATCTTTCATCTGTATTTATATCTAGCCTTGGAGAATATCTTTGTATAAAAATATATACACCCTCTGCTGAGATTTTCTTTTAAAAAGATGCTAAAAATATATCAGTATTTGCTGAATGTTGCATTAGTTTTGTGTAGAGTTTGTAATCATAATAAAAATTTGTCGTTAGTTTAATAACATAAATATTATTATAAAATTAATAACTATTATGCATCCAGAGTGGTGACCTGTACGGCTCAACTTGGGTCTTTAATACGTAAAATCAAACTTTCGTAACTTCCTGCTTCCCTAATTATTTTTAACAAAAAAGCATCAAATAAAATGAAAGTTGTAGAGCATAAAATTGTGCTTCTGAATCAATAAGCAAAATTCATTTTGCATGCTTTGTAACGGCAGAAATTACGTGTGAAAATGTCAAAAATCATTCCAAAATTAGCGATAGCTATGGAATTAAAACAAAAATTAAAATGTTTAACGCGAGGTTTAACGGTTTATCTATGGGCTAGTTTTACAATCTCCGGTTAGAATTTTAACTGTAAGTTAAATAAACAATATTGAATCGGATTATTGACAGCAATGTTCAATTTGTCATTTGACAGTTCATTTTGTTTCAATTTTGTTTATTTAACTAGTTGTTTTAACCAGACATTGTAAAACTGGTCCTATGAAGTTAGGTTAGTTTATTTATATTATTATTTGTAATTTGAAGTAAACAATTAGATAATTGTTCAATTAAACAGAAATTACAAATAATTAAAGATAAATTGATGAACGCGGACTTAGGTCCCATCCCATTGTTTAATCTTAGTTATTCAATTAGGCATCCACTCACCTATGACTCCTCTCCCTATATAACCCGTGTTCTCTCCCTTATTCCTCAGAGCTGTTTTGACCTCTGGCAGGGTTTACATGCTGAGTAATCTTAACTTTTTTACCTTCCGTCACCTTTAGGTAAGGAAGGTATTGTCTTTGGTCAAAAAATTCGGTGGTGAGTTTTTAATGAATAAGCACGTTTTAGGGTCCCTACAATACGAATTTACTATTTTTAAGATGATATCTGTATGTGTGTGAGTGTGCCCGTGTGTGTGTGTGTGTCCGTGTGTGACAAATTTTTCTCCGACGATAACTCCAATACTACAATTCTAAAAATTATAATTCTTTCGTATTCCTCTTCTGTACATCCCTGTGAAGAGTTGATTAGATTTTTGTTATAATTGTTCCACCGGAAGTACCCTTATTTGAAGTTTTTAACAGTTTTTCTTAAAAAAACGAAGTTAAATATTATTTTTTGACATTTTGTTATTATATTTATTAAAGAAAATACTCTTCTCTATATGGTTTGATTATACATTTTCCTTCATATTCAATAGATGTAGAGTTAAAGCATTATAAAAAAAATAATTTTCAAAAATTAGTCAGCTTTGCTATTTATCATGGAAACAGCTGCTCATTCAAAAATTGAAGATTAGGTGATATCTAGATGACAGATGTCTGTTGCAAGTGCAAAACCAAATATGGAAAGTATGGGATCAAAAATTAGTATGCAAGTGACATGCAGTGAAAGGCTAAAGAGAAGATGGAAGGACTGTATCGCAGAAGACTTGATAAAGGAAGGACTGTGTGAAGAAGATGCGTTGGACAGGAATGAGTGGAAGAGAAGGGGAAACAGCGACCCCTAATAAAATAGGAGAAAGCTGAAGCAGAAAGAAATGTGTCAAGTGCATTTTACGTAGTGTTTGTTTATGTCATAATTTTATTGGATTTATAGAACCTTTTCAAATGAACTTTTGGTATGGAATTTGTAAAAAATAGTATGTGTTCGTGTTCGATTTTACATGATATTATATAGAAACTGTTCCACGGTACTTTTGGTATGGGATTTGTATAAAATACATCGAATTGACGGAAGGTCTTGTGCTGGCCACAACAGATTTTTTTGCTTTGTAGGGGCTACAGATGACGAGAACGTAGTTCTCGAAATACGTATATAGTTTTTAAAATTATTGTTAAGGTTAAGGGGCTTTTTCTTTAGTTATAACTTTACCTTAAGACTCCATTTTAGTTTTTAATTATCAGTTTGAAAATGTTTAGTCTTAATTTGAATTTGTTTATTCTCAATTTGAAATTGTTTATTCTCTATTTAGAATTGTTTAGTTTCAATTTGAAAATATGTATTCTCAATTTGAAATTGTTTAGTTCCAATTTGAAGTTGAAAAGGTATAGATACATATATTTTTCATAATTCAATTATATTTTCCTTGTAAACACTGTCTATTTATTATTTTTATTTTGTATCGAATGTCGTCGTTCTGTTTCCTTCAGTTTTCTCCACATATCCGCACTAATTATTTCTGCCTTACACAATCTTGATATCACCTAATCAAGAGTTTCCAAAAATACCTAATGAAACAAAATCAATTATCGGTGTGTCGGCATAGCAACCACAGAGCCTTTGCTTGTGTATTCGAGTAGCAGCTTAATTGAGACCCAGCAGCCATAGCCTAGTTCCAAAACAACCAGGCTGCGTAAATGGCTTATAATATAATGCTTTAAAATATGAGCACCTACTCATAATAGTTAGGCCGGTTTACATTTTCAACAAACAAATTATAAAACCCACGCAAATGCTGCGAAATTTATACAAATTTCGTTCAATTAGTTTAAAATATATATTTTAAACATACATAATATTCAAGTATTCCGCCATCTAATATTGGGCTACATCGCTTTTAGTAGTAATACCAGCTTTAATTATATTAGACACTGTATCCACAAGGCTTGTACATTCTTCTATTTAGAATATTGTCTCATATGACTTGCAAGATCGGTAAAATTAAAGAGTCTCGGTAGAAGATAAATCTGTATCGAAAGATGTTCCTTAAATGCCAGTCGAACTATTATCACCCATAATGTGGCCTACAGTTTTTTTACCTTTTGCTAAGAGAGATATTGGATTCATGCTAAAAATTGCATATCCAAATTTTAATGAGTAAGCACGTGTAAAGGTCACAAGAGCCCGATCTTAACATTTTTACAATGATGTCTTTGTGTGTGTCGGTGTGTGTGTGTGTGTGTGTGTGTGTGTGTGTGTGTGTGTGTGTGTGTGTGTGTGTGTGTGTGTGTGTATATGTGTCTCTGTATATGTGTGTGTATGTGTGTGTGTGTGTTGTGTGTGTGTGTGTGTGTGTGTGTGTGTGTGTGTGTGTGTGTGTGTGTGTGTGTGTGTGTATGGATGTTGGAAGGAGGATTCCTGAAAAAATATAATACATAATACCTGTTTAACTATACGTATTCCTCAATCTGACATTAATGTCAAGAGCTAAAAAGGAATTGGACAACCGGAAGTAGTAGTTTCTTAAAAAAATCTTCTAAATATTTTTTTTATTACAAATATTGAAGAACATAAAATTCTCCAATCTCCATCTAATACACATTTTTTATTAAACCTTGTATAGATTTAGAGATAAAGAAAATATAGTATATAGAATAATCTGTTGTAATAAATCGCACTGACTACACCAAGAAAACAAGTTGTTAAATTCAAATGTTTGTAATTGACATATAAATGTTAATGTTAAAAACCAACAGTTTTACTGACATTACTGACAGCTTTTTCTGGAAAGTACATGTAATATTTCTTTTTGAATAATTAAATATTTAAAATTGTAGGTAGGTACATATATTAATAGTAATAGTGCAGAAATATCCTTAAGAAATATCGCCAATCCTTGAACCTTGAACATTTTAGAAGAGTAGGGCAAGATTTTTTATAGAATGAAAAAAATAAAGAAATAAATATATCATCACGGCATACTACCCATCTGGGTGTGCCAATCTGCTTCATAAGAATTATTTGTATGTATAAAAAATGTCAAATTCGATACTTATGTAACAAAATGGAAATTGCGAGAGGTATTTTAAAAATTTTATGTCTATTTTTGCAGTACTCGAATTTTGTATAAATTTCCTTCCATTTGTGTAAGTTTTATAATTTGTTAAAAATGTAAGCCCCCGAACTATTATTAATCTGGGGTTGTAAGTACCTATTCGCATTTTGTAAATATTTCAATACATTTATAAATGATAATCGTCAATGAATTCTCTGCTCTGGAGTTGCAGCCGCAAAATTGATGCAGATCGGGTTCCAACTTGTTTAGCATCCCCCTTGTTCTCCAAATTTGGCTATCTCAGACTATTACTTGTTCCCCAAAATGAAGAAATGGCTGGTAAACAAGAGATTTTATTCAAATGATAAGATGATCACGGAAACGATTGCCCATATTTCAGTTAGACCAACCGTATTATCCTCAAGGGATCAACGAATAATAAAAAAGTTTCGTCCTGATAAATTAGGTAGTTCCTTAGTACGGTAAAATATGACACTGATTTGATTTTAATATAGAACGAAGAATGACATTTTCTGTGATTGAATGAAATATTTTTAACTGGCATATAATCATTAAAACTTATAATAGTATATTACATCCGAGGTGGGAGATGTTTCATTACAGACGAGGGCTTATGTATATTACCGAGAGGCGAAACCTTGATGTGAGATAAAGTGCGAGGCTGTGATGAAACTCCCACCGAGGTTATGTATATACTATTTTATTCACAATCATCCGCATTTTAAATCAATAATTTTCAAAATAAATCAATGAGTTATAACCTTTAATTTTATTAATATTTTTGACAGCTCTCTTAAAATTTGTTTTAGCCTACTTTATTTTAAGGATCTACGATAATGTTGCTAGGCAACCTCTACATAAACATTTCCAATCCAAGAGATGGAAGTGAAATCTGTTATTTAGAACCCAAGAGATTGTCATTAAAGTTAGGAATGACGTATTTCCTAACCTTCAAAAGGTTAGGAATCGGTATATTACTATAATGAATGTGAATAAAATTTCTGTCACGTTGTGGGAATTAAAAAATACTATTTACTCTAAAATGTACAAATATTTGTTGGTTAGAAATGTTAGAATTTGAAATTCTCTTAATAAAATTTCTCTCGTTGGATAGAGTAATAATTTTTTGCGTTTATAGCATCATCTTTATGTGGGTAGAATTTGAGATGTGCACCGATAAAATAGTTTGAAATTCCGGACGCGTGGAGCAATCGATTAAATTTCATATTTTCAAGTCCGTATGGGCTATCAAATGTTACGTGACGAGAAACTTTCCCAACTCCTGTGCATCCATGTTGGAAATTGTAGGCTAGAAAATAAATGGAAGCTCCGCATGCATACTGACTCCACCAAGACTTTTTAATTTTTTACTATGTTGATGTATTGCCCCATATGCAAATGTCGAAGAGATTTGAACAGAAAAAGATGGGAAATAAAGACGGGAAAGAGAATTTTAAATCGGAACATCAATAACAATGAATATACTTTGAATGCATTGCGTAGTCGTATGAACGGAGTGACTGATTTTTATTCGAACTTGGGGTTGCATGTAATCCCAGTGAGTTATTTGTCTCGTAAAAAAGTGACCTCCTTTGAATGCGCTCTTATGACACTAAAATATAAATCAAGACATATGTTTCATTCGGTTTAATCACAACGTAAAATAAATACTTTTCATTATTTGCTAAACCAATTTTACTTGATTCGGAGTGTGCTATTTACTACATGTGCAAAGATGACCTTGGGAGGTTTAGGGGTGAGTATAGGTCGTGCCAACTTTTAATGCTATTGACTTGACTTACTAATCGATGCGTTATTATTCCCTTCGCAGCATGAGATTTTGCTACTTATTGGAACCTAACCTAAGTTACCATTAGATTTAATGTTATTTCCTTGGTACGAATTAAGGGATAATAAGATCTGTAATCTTTAGAAGAGTATATAACAAGTACAGTTTTAGGGTCCCTAGAATAAGATTTTACTAGTTTTATGATGTCTTTATGTGTGTATGTATGACAAAAATTTCTTTGGTGAAAACTTCAATACAATTCTAAAATTATAATTCTTTCGTATTCCTCTTCTTTACATCCTTATGAAGAGCTGATTAGATTTTTGTTATAATTGGTCAACCGGAAGTTCCCTTATTTGAAGTTCTTAACAATTTTTCTTGAAAAAACGCAGTTAAGTGTCATTTTTTGACAGTTTATGTGATTATCAATATGAAAGAATATCTTATTGTCTATACGATTTGATTATACATTTTCCGTCATATTCGATAGATATAGAGTTAAAGAATTATAAAGAGATTGACTTTCATAAATCAGCCAGGTTTCCTATAATCATGGAAGCAGCTGATATATTCAAATAATGAGGTCATGCAAAAAAAATAATTGTAGGTACCTTTTTTCTGTTTAAATCGAAAAAGAATAATCTAAATCATCGATCAATATGATTAAATTATTTTGTATTTATATTTTTTGTTGTATAAAATCGTTTTATAGTATGATATTTTTAAAAAGTTGCAAAAACCAGCCATGTTTTGTCGTCACAACGTTACGTACCAAGTTCAGACTCATTTCAAACAGACATTTTATATGGACACATAATTTCTAAAAGAAAAATATATATAAACTATAAATTGAGGATTACATATCTGAATATGCTATAATATATTAATATAATATCGTTCTATTTATTTTTATAAATATAATTTTCATTTGGCGTGAAATTATCTACGTTACATCAGATGTTTCTTTCACTTTTGAATCTTTGAATTAGACGGTAGAAGGTTATAAACGCATGTGAGACATTGAATATATTGCAGAATATTATTTTATTCTTTATTTTGGCACGAAACAACGTTCCATCGACATGTTTACTTTCATAAATTTTAAGTTATCAAAATGGTCGTGCCTGTCACTCTGTGACGTCATTGGACAAGGGACGAAGCGGGGGTTTAGCAGCCTCATTTTAAAGAATGTCATTTTTAATTACAATTTTTTCATGATTAAAGATCGATTTGAGGAAAAATTAAAAATACGGGTCTATTATTTTCACTACTCTATCGATTAAAATTATAAAAAAATGTCGTGCATGACTTCATTCTGATTGACAGATGTCAGTGTCAAGTGAAATTTACATAGTGAATGTTTGTGTTACACTTTTTTTACTGTTTTAGTGGATATATAGAATCTTTTCCAAGGAACTTTTGGTATGGGATTTGTACAAAATACATAGAATTGGCGGAAGGTAATGTGCTGGCCACAATATATTTTTTTTTTATTTTATTATCAATTAAGAAATCTTGTTTATTTCAATGTTTTTTGATTCCTAAAAAATGGGTGATATGCTATGAAAAGCCACAAATTGTAAATAGTTGTTACACATTTTGATTTTGTTTGTTGTGAAGATTCCCTTTGATGTTATTGATAGCTAATTTAATGGTCGAATAGCTAGTTAAAATGAGGTTTAATATTTGGCAGCCGTCCGAAATGTCAAACCGCAATGCATTATTGATATTACACTAGCACTGAGCACTGCTAATTAAAATAACTTTAATTGAACCGCTGTTCTGCTTGTAAATCATATTGTACATGTTCACAATCATTATCTCAAATTTGACAATTAGTACTCAGAACATAACCATTTCATTATTCGCTTCACACGTATTTCGTTCTAGGAGTGATTCATAATAAAAGCAACATTTTGCCGTTGGGTTGGTGCAATTAGAGTATATTTGGGTCTGGTAAATAATAATTCTCTTTTCTCTCATTTAATACAGTATTTCAATAATATTTGTTACGTTTAAATCCACTATTCAATCAGGTCATCTGTGTACGTATTATAGTTGATTCTAATCAATTCAATACAGTGTTATTAATTAATTTATTATTGTTATGCATGAACTTTGAATTGTTAATATTTCGTCTGCTAATTGTAAGTTAATTAATTAATCTGAATTAAGTAAAACAGCATTATATTCGTAAAAATCATCAGAAGGGGACAAGGGATAAAAAATTAAGCAAGAAAGGATCATTGGCGTATATGAATTAATAACACTGTTCTGGACTTCCATTGTCTTTATTTCAGTAAAGTAATAACACAACGTTTCGATTGTTGAAGTATTTACAATCGTCTTCCGGTGAATACTAAAAAACTTAGAGACTACTAGAGCTTATATACTAAACACATAATAAGTGATCTAATGAAGCGTACAAAGTTTACAAATGGAAGCACTAGTGTAGTTTAAGGTGATGCAAACGTCCAATCAGCAGCTTCCACACGTTGCTTATTTCTACACTTGGTTAGCTGAAGACTTCGTTGTTGTTGTTGATGACTGCTGCTTCCTTGAATTTCCTCTTGTACTAGTGTTCTTCTCTGGAGATGATTTTTGCTTCAGACCACTTCATCCAATGTTGTTTTTCCCAGGAATGTTGTGCGATGCCGGATTTTGTTGTTTCTCCTCTCTGCGTATGAAGTCTATGTTCTTTAAGTCTGATTTCTACCAAGTCCCGTGTGAATGTGGTGAGTCATACGTGGGGGAAACGAGAAGACCTTTAGCGTATATGCATCATATTTTACAGAAAAATTATGTTGTAAGTAATTTGGATTGGACCAGCAAATGACGGTGGTCGACAATTCCACTTATAATTTATCACCTAATGAAATCGAAGTACATATTTAAGTTTTCAACCGCAATCGTGTTACAATGGCAATATGATCAAGCTGAAGTATTGCAGCGGAAATATTTTGACAATTACGTTGCTAAAGTACAATCTTAAACCTCATTTCCACCGAATGTTTTATTGCTTAATGCATACTGATTAGTGCATAAGACTTAATGCATTATGACAATTTACCATTTCCAGCTATTTTGTTTATTGACTAATTCAACAGAAATGTCACAATTTTTTCCTTATTACTTGTTGTCTAGCACGCTGTAATTGCAGCAGCAATACTTTTTTTAAATATGTGAAATACATAATTTTCTGTATCTATATCCATTCCGAAAAATTAAAAATTTAATAATTATAAAATAGATTGACAGTTGACAGTTCAGGTTAGAAGATTGCAATCTTTTGTTCTTACGCATTGCTCTTAATTCTTAAGCATTGATTGTAGCTCTTACGCATTAGGATAATTGGTGGAAATGGAACTTTATAGTGCGATTCTGTAATTTTCTATAACGCTATGAAAATGTAAATGTAAAAGTGAACAAAATCGCAACAATTTTTGTTAACTAATACATTTATTATTTTAATGCATTGAAATCGAGCACTTAAAATTTAGTATCAGCTATGTTTGTGTCGTGCTGGCCCTATTATCAAATACATAGACCAATTGACGAATAATGCATAAAATTATATTTAATTTTAATTTTTAAATAGAGACTTCAACATATCATTAGCATGAAATGTAAGTATTTCTAAGGGGTTACTTGCGTACCTTTTTTTTATTTAATATTTTTGAAGAGAAGGTAAAAACTTGCTACCCATATTTTTTCTTTTTACAAAATTTTTATAATTAGCCAGAAAAAAATAATGAAATTTGATTATTTGAATTCCCGCCATGTATGACGTAGAATTACGCCGCACCAATGAATAGTCGCAAAGCCAAGCATGGTGCCGTCCCATAGTAATGGTATGTTTGTGCGGGTAATGTAGATCACCTGTTTGACGTTTCAACAATAGTTTGGAGGTTAGTATTTTAGTTTATCTTTTTGGTATCGATATTTTAAATTACAAGTAATTATCTATGTGCTTATATTAAGTAATTAATGTATTTGAGAGACCAAAGAGAGAGAAAAATTAACTAATGTCAAATTCAAATTAAAACTTTCTCGCACGCCATGCCATCTATTGATAACATTCTTAAACATGCTTCCCCTCCCCAGTTCAATATAAAGACGTCACAGAAAAAATTCTTTCTTAATTTAGTAAAAAACAAATAATTATTTCAAAATAAAATTTATATTTTTATATATGTTTTCAATATAACATTACGTATATAGTGACAGAAATCGGATTTTCAGTACCACGCAAGTAGCCCATTGTAAATTTTTTGAACATTGTTGTTGGCAATCTTAAAAGCTTTATAAAAAAGCTGAAATATTTGTAAATTGCTTTTAAAATTATTAAATCGACCCGCAAAAGCTTCCTACAATAATATTGATTTGAACATAGATAAATTGTATCAGCCAAAGTTTTCGACAAATTATCACAGCGGGTCGGACATAAAACTTTCTCGGGCCGTAGATTGGGATCCCCTGGTGTAGGGAAGGGATTGAAGGTTCTATCTTCTCTTCAGATGCCCAGTCGTCCGTATTTTTGGTGCCATGCTACGAGTGCTTAGTCAACATAACATACTATTTATTTGTGTGTTAAATAACTATGTAAATATCATAGTTTGCTATATTTAAATATATCTCAGTTGTTTTCTTTGCAAGAGCGCTGCCACCAAATCTGGCTGCCGCTTGAAAACAAGTTTACCTATTTATATTTTTTCTTATTCTTCAAAGCGTTTTTTTTTTTCTAATATGTTATAGTGTTGATATGTTGACAGACATTTGGTGTACATCAAAACCTTCTTATTTGTTGTACATCAAAAACGTCTTATTTGTTGCACTATAAAAATACAATTCATCCCAAGTAAAACAGAGTAACCTACAATGTGCATACATGTACGTTCGTTTGTTTATGTTGGCCATTTAGTTCCGTACAACTTCTCAGCAATATCTGCGCTGTCATTTGTTCGCCATTGTTGCACTCCTGCCAAGTCGAGCTTCAACTTTTTACTTTGTTTCACGGTGTTTTGTTTACGCGTTGAGGGGTCGAGTTAGCATAGGTCGGGATGTTTTTCATTTTTTATTTCGTTGGTTCTTTATTTATAACAAATGGGTATATCTTAGAAAATTTATATTTTCAAAGAAAATATACATTGTTATACATATAAAGTTGAGTCGTAATTTAGTTTTGAGCATTTTTGATAACATGGGACGCTATAAGAATAACTGTAATAGTTTGTTGAAATTGTCACGAATTATGATAAATTGCAAGAAGGGTTTTTTAGGCTAAATAAATCACAGGTTATTGCTTTTTACCAATCTCATTCTATTTTATTTTTTATTTATAACCGTAGATACAGTTATTAGAAAACTGACACCTGTGTTTTGAGATTGATTTAAGGAACTAAGACAAATTGAAATCGAGGTTGTAAATTTTTCTGATTGTCCTTCGTTATCATGTTTTTTTTTTATCAAAGTCAATTGAGAAAATAAACCAGTACCAAGAAGAAGTAGTAAAAGAAAATAGTAAATGTCTTGTGAATTATGAATGAATTCCATTCGTAATAAACTAGTTTTACTAGTTACATACATACATACATACATAAAATCACGCGTTTCCCACTTAGTGGGTTAGCAAAAACCCGAAAATAATAAGAAAAGGGATGAAAGCAAGAGCTCCACAGAATCACTTAACTCTTTAAAAACATTCTTCTTCCGCCTTGCCCAAAATCATCATAACATTCATTCAAGAACATATTATTGTGACCGATTTTCGGTAGCGAATAACCGCATCCGGACCACAATAATAGTTACGCAACTATCATCTTTCGCTACACATTCCTATCCATGCATACTTCTTTCACCACAGCCACATTCATAAACTTATTCATACATAATAACATCTTTAATTTTCAGCCTACTAATATGTTTTCATTAAATTGTCTTAAGTTGATTTAGTTAAATTTTCTAAATTTGTAGTACAAATAATAATAAATTAAAATATAAAATTAGATTAAATGACTACATTTAGTATTGAACTAAATATAAATAAAGAAATTAACTAAATATATATTTAAATTTTCTATTTACTTACCTAATTCATTAGATAAATCACCGAAAATTGTAGGACAAAAATAATGAAGCCAAAATATAGTAAAATAAAATAAAATAAGTAATTAAAATAAGTAATTAAAATAACCATTTGCATATTTAAATTAACGATTTTTTACAAAATATTTATTATCTATTTCGGATTAGTTAAAATGCTAAATTAAGATTTGTAAATTATACTAAATTATTAGACTTATTGCATAAATAATATCGAAGTATAATTAGACAAAATTTCAATTCTAAAGGATCAGAGTATCCTATTTTTATTCACGTATTGCCCTATTACAGCTAGCACAGAATTTGTAAATATTTTTACCTAAGTCAGACAACGAATTTTCTGTTGTTAAACATATAAACTATGTTTTATAAAAAATGCAAATATAAATTTAAATATGTTTGTTTATTTAATTTGTCAAGAAAAGTAGTAATAAATCCTAATTTGTTTTGTAAACTTGTTGTTTTGTAGTGAAAGTTTTGGCAGTATAGAATGTACCCGCATACCGCTTAAAAATATAGAAATTTATTATTAATATTTATTATTTATTTTTATTTTTTTATTTGTTTGCAAATATTGTAACCAGTACTTATTTTTATAATTATTTGTTCATTTTCAAAATTTGCTTTATTAATGCATTACCGATATCTGCGATATAGCAGATTGTGGCACACTCAGAAATGGGTAATATGCCGTGATGATATATTTATTTATTTATTTATAATTATTGAAAATTACTTTGAAATATTGTCGAAATATAAATACATATTTATTGCTTCAATATTAATAAAATTTAACAAAATCAATGCTTATTCTCAAATTTATGCAGAAATATTTTAAAGAAAATAATTTGGTTATCAAATTTTAATCACGTTTCTGTTTTACATTTGTCAATTCTCCTTCATTTTTAAGAAATTGACTGAGCTCAATAAATTGAATTTAAAATTGTGCAATAAATTCACTAATTTCTAGCCAACTGTTTACATTTATCATTTTTTTCATATTGAAATATTAAAAGTCATTGACAACTAACAGTCATATAATTAAATTGACTTATTGGTGTGAACTACTCGAAAGCATTAAAAAATTTAACTAAAAATAGAACACTCTATATTCAGCTTATTTAGTCGTTGACGCAAAAATTGACAAATGTAATGCAAGCGTTTTAAGCTCAATTTCTAGAATCAAGTTCTTTAAAATTGACGAAAAGATTGAGAAATGTAGAACAGGCTACAGAAATATTTTTTAAGCATCTGTATCCAGTATTTAAAAACTGGGTATCTCTTTAGTAAATTAAAATAACGAAGTAAAATGTAAATTATATTAACTAGGGAGAGGTCGCGTTGAAATTGTTTTATGACTCGCCTCCTGAGACCTAGGATATTTGTTTTACGATCCTAAACTAAAAATCGCGATAAAAGCATGAAGATTACATTTTCATGTATTTTACGTGCTATGCATACATGTTTTAATTGTAAACAAAGGATTTGTAACAAATAAAAACTAAATTATTTACTCGTAAATATTCAAGATGTCGAAAATAATGTTGCTGACATGGCGATCTCGAGAAATATAAGAGAAACGAAATTAGTTTTAATTAGACAAAAGTTAGGTTATTAAGAGACCATTTTAGTCTTGCTTATCTGATGTGGTCAGCATATTACCTTCCGTCAATTCTATGTATTTTGTACAAATCCCATACCAAAAGTTCCTTGGAAAAGATTCTATACATCCAGTAAAACTGTAACACGAACATATACATTTTTTTACAAATTCCATACCGAAAGTTCCTTAGAAAAGATTCTATAATTCCAATAAAAGTGTAACACGAACATAAACTATGTAAATTCTACTGGACATTGACTTCTGTCAATTAGAATTATTTGAATATATCAACTGTTTCCATGATTTTAGAAAAGCTGATTTATGAAATTTAATCTCTTTATAATTCTCTATATCTATATTGAATATGACGGAAAATTTATAATCAAGCCGTATATTCTTTCATATTAATAACCATATAAAATGTCAAAAATTATATTTAACTGTGTTTTTTTAAGAAAAAAACTGTGAAGAACTTCAAATAAGAGAACTTCCGGTTGACCAATTATAACCATCAGCTCTTCATATGGATGTAAAGAAGAGAAATACGAAAGAATTATAATTTTTAGAATTGTTGTATTGGAGTTATCGTCGGAGAAATTTTTGTCACGCACATGCGGACACACAGAAACGCTCACACACGGACACACACGAACGCACACACACACACACACACACACACATACACACACATACACGCACATACACACACATATATACACACACATACATACCTACATACATACATACATACATACATACATACATACATACATACATACATACATACATACATACATACATACATACATACATACATACATACAGACATCATCGTAAAACTAGTAAAATCGTATTTTAGGGACCCTAAAACGTGGTTGCTTATTAGAAACTCACCACCGAATTTTTGACCAAAGACAATACCTTCCTTACCTAAAGATGACGGAAGGTAAATGCATAGATTAGTAGATACACTAAAATGTAAATTTTGCAATTTTTTATTTCGCCTCATATCAAAATTAAATTTAGAAATGTCAAATGCACTCAGTTTTGAGCTTTGGCCTGGCCCGGCTCGATGTCGAGTAATTTTTGAGCCGGGACGGCTTCTTTTCGGGTCGATCCAAATCTCAAAACTAGGCCTGGCCCGGCCCGAATGCATCCTTACTTGCCATAGGTCCTAAAATTGGACCTAAGATAAAAACTGGCTATTTAGTACACTTATTTCTTCTTACTTATCAATTATACCTCATTGTACAAGTATGTATGTAAACTAGTAATATAATAGGTATAATCTCGTTAGTTGCATAATACACAAAAGCCATTGCCGTTCCGTTGCCTTGCTGTATACTTCCCCTAGTGGGTAATGCAGTTACCACGCTCTGCTCTGCTGTGCTCTGCAGACTCAGTGCCAATTTACAATTCAAATGATCGATTTGAAGCCATTCATTACACAAGTGCCTTAATCTCACGATAATGGACACTACGCATGCGGCAGGTAAACAGTAGAACCATACACTACATGTGTCAACGAATTGATTACGCTTGCTAGCAGGATAGGTTATATAGTTTCTTAGTTAATTTATAGTTCCAGCAATGATGGAGTGGAGTGAATTGTCGTATGTTTGATTTGAAAGATAAATACAGTCGGTAACACGAGAGGAAATCGGTCTGGGAAATGTTAATGCTGTTTCTGTATGTACATAGTGTGGCCAACCGCCGCCATATTTAGGCAAAATGCGCGGGAAATTTGAATTCATATGATGTGATAACTAAACAAAATTCGATAAACAATTAATGAAAGTGCATATTAAATGAAAATAAAATATTTATTTTCATTTTAAATCCTTTCAAAAAACTGTTTGCACAACCAACCGCCACGCAACCAGGCATCTAAAATATATACCTTAATATTAGACATTTTTGGTAATTTTGACAGTTAATATGTATATATTAATTTGAGTTATAAATATACAAATACACGTGTAATTTAATTATTTGCACTATTTAAAATATAAATATAATATAATTACCTTCAATTCAAGTATAATTCACGTAACAAATCTGAAAATGTCACTTTGCCGGCATAATATCTTCCATATTTAGGCAATTTCGCGCCGACCAATCAAAATCGATCCCCCTATTGGCCACACTATGTATATACAATCACTATAGTTGTTACTATTCCTTTTGCACAAGATGCATGTCAAAATGTCGAAACGTAAGATTGTACATAAAATTTTGTTTACACCTCGAGCGTCACTCACGTTTATGGCCCTCTGCATATTAAAGCCTTCAGCGTACATCCTGTGTTCTACTTTTTTACAACTTATTGTTGTAAACGCCAACTTCTTTGTTTAATACATGAACTTTTTTATTATTTGTTTCGTATATTTTTATTCCTGTGAAATTTTATTATATTTTATTTTACGTTGAATTTGTAATAAAATCTGTGAAAAAGTAAAGAAAATAATTTATTTTTATGTTTTTAAGATTTTTTATGTTCTGTTCTCTGAAGTATGTTTCGTGGAAAAGCAAATGTGCTCTAATGATTTTCTTCTTCCGAGAACAATTCTGGATGTTGAAGCATTTAAAGAATAACGTCGCATTTCTTGTGTAGCACTGGAATATATAAAAAGAAAATAAGATTACAAGCTGTTAACTTGACAGAAGAGGCGGATGAATTCAAACTGCATTTTGGAATTCAGAACAAAATTTATTTAACTTTGCTTTGGTTTTGTGTATTTTTCATAAGTTGGTTTATACTTTTTATGAAACGCTAAATATTAAATGGCCTTTATATTTCTTTATCACTCCAGAAAAGTAACATTTAGGCCATTGTCATTGAACTAATCTAGACTAAGAGACTTGTCTCCGTAATAACGATAAATGGTTTTAATATTGCACTGTCCTGTAGAAAGAAAAAATAAACTAGATCATGAGATTAACATTTAATACAGAATAAAATTGGAACGAATTATTTAAAGTCATACTTTAGTAACGAGATTTTGGTAGATAAAGTATCAGTTTATAAATGTAGACAAATAAAATTAAACCATAGCTAGTTATATTAGCCGGTAGTTATCGCAATCATAAATGCGTCTAACGGCTGTATTCGTATATAGTTTTTTGTCCACTAAACAAGAACCATTTTGATAGCAAGTAATTTGGGATAATTCTGATATCTGTTACCTTAACTAGCTTTCATAGAAGATTAATTAAATTATTTTAATATTCTCATATTTAATAGTTATTTATGCAACAAGAGTAGAAAGTATTATCTTATTTCACGAAGGCGAGTTCGCCAAAAAGTGTAATAAGACACTTTTTACTCGAGTTGCAAACAAATTATTTGTCTTTGGTCAAAAAAATGTCTGCAATAAGTGCCATAACGTTTCATTATTTGACTTGTTTGCGTTAAAAAGTGCACTTTTTTCACACGTTTGTTGTTGCGTGCCGTATCTAAACCGTATAGAAAAGAACATTTTCCTTAATATTTATAATAACATAAAATGTCAAAAAATAATATACTATAATAACTGCGGTTTTTTAAGAAAAACTTCAAATAAGGGTACTTCCCGTGGAACAATTATAACCAAAATCTAATCACCTCTTCATATTGATGTAGAGAAGAAGTTATACGTAAGAATTATAATTTTTAGAATTGTAGTAATGGAGTTATCGTCGGAGAAAATTTGTCATACACTGACACACACACACAGACACACATACAAACATCATCTTGAAAATAGTAAATTCTTATAGTAAAGACACTAAAATGTGCTTATTCATTAAAAACTCACCACCGATTTTTTTAACCAAAGACCTTCAGGCTTATTCTTGTGACTCTTGTAATTGTAGCAAGATGGCTAAAATAACAATTTTCCTAACAAGGCTTTTATTGTTATGATTTTGTATTCAGGTGGCACCCTTGTTATTGACGTTCAACAATTTCAGTATCATAACAATTGTTATAACTTAGCAATGAATTTAGGGAAATTTTTGATGAAATCTAGGGACATTAAGCAGTTGACTGAATATATTAATCATTTGACGTTTAATCTAGTGGTTATGGCCCGTATTCTAACATCTTGAAATAGCGCTACTTCCGAGAAATTGCTACTTCAACTGTCAAATGTGAACTTTAATATTAAAAATAAGAGAAATAAAAATAAATTAAATTATAAATGCCACTTATTCAAATATTATAGGTTTCATTGGGAAAGCCTTCGGCACTCGAATATTCAAAATCAGAATATTTATCGCCAGAAAGCGCTTTGCCAGAATGATTTATAAACCGAGTATGTGGGCGGGCGGTTTCATTTACAAAAATATGAAACCTATTCTTGTCTCCTTACCTAAAAGTGACGGAAGGTAAAAAATGTAGTTTTTGTTATATCGCGACATCCATACAAGCGCAAAATTTAAATGTACGACTAATTAAAAATATCTACGGAAACTTTATCGGCCTAGGCCGTAAAGTTGTAACTACCGGACTCAGTGCTAAACTAGTAGACAGTTGCTACTAGTATACTAAAAAAATGAATTTTTTTATTCAACATCTTTTAGGTATGTTATATTACAGAATACGTATTTTCTATTTTAACAAATTTATTAATTACTTACCTTGTTCATGCAAACATTGCGAATTTGCAAGCTAGCTAAATTACAAACTTGTCCCTTCCACAATCCCAAAATAACTCAAAACTGTCAGCAAGTCATTAAACCAGTAAATAATTTGCGATTGTGCAAGAACCAATACCGAAATACATGAAATTTGGCAGCAATTTGAAGATTTTTACTCCAAAGTTCACGAAGCCCCGATCTGAGGCGTTGGGAAAGGCAATGGCAATAGCAATGCGAGTTTAAAACTGCGCTTAACGAAGTTGTTCAGGTATACGTCGGGCGATAAATTCAATAACGCCGTTATTGAATCTGCAAGTTGGAATCTATTCACTGATTAATTAAAGTTTCAATGAAAACTGTAAACAATAATTCGGGAAGTGCATCTAAAGGTACACACGCTAGCAATTACATTATGGAACTGAATAAAACTTTCCTAAATGAAACTTTTAGTTGACAAACCTCTCAACCACAATGAGAGAATTTCACTAATTTATTACTTGTTTTTAACTTAATTAAGGTTCTTCCAAGGGTTATTTAGAGTTTCAGCACGAATGTGCCTGTAATTTATACCATGTAAATTACGTCATCTTCTACATGTAAACAATGATGTAGTTTATATATATATATATATATATATATTTACATCCCGCTATCATTGCTGCGTCCTTTCATGGCTAGGACATTGTGGCAACCACCGAAAGGAATAGAGATAGGTACCTGCTTAATAAAGTATATCTACTTATTTTTCCCCCTGAGTATGAATTTCGGTTCAAATTTCAATAAAGTCGATTTACAACGATATACGTTTCCTTTCATTTGACGGACATTATGAGCTCCTCCACACTGAGTGAATCCGACGTCCACAGTATATACTTCAGACATAATCAGTACTTGTGACGTCCAATTTGTATATTTTTATTCACACTACCGTTACAGTGACGTCCAGCAGCGTTGCCAATATTAAATACATTATTCTGATGCAGAAACCAAAGCACTCTTTCACAACAATATGCATACTTTGCTGTAAACATCATAGATTCCTACAATGTTTGATAATGGTAATTCCTTTTGGCAATATGTAAGCAATTTGAAAATGGAACTATCAATTTGTCATTTAAAATGTGATTTTTAATACTTAATTCTTTTGTTCTAAAATTATTAGGAAAATAATTTTTCAAAATTAAAATTTTACCATTGTATTTCTCATACATATAACAAAAATAAAGTAGATACCCGTTATACAAGTAAACAATAACTCGCTGGTACAAAATGTGATAGAAATGTGAAATGGCACTTAGTGTGCAAGAACAACAATTCTATTTTCTCCGACGGTAAATATAAATATGTGAAAATAAGTGAAGAATGAACTATTTAAATAACCCCAAAATCTTACAATTGAAAAGTACAGATAGTTATTTTTAATAATAATTTAATATGAACTGAATTAATACTTGCAGTATTTTTTTTAGTAAAATTTGCCGTCATCCTTTGTATTATAGTCATAAAAATTTTATTTGATAAACAAAGTATTTGTTACATGTCAATAAAATAGTGAACAAATATAATAATAAGGTTAATGATTATTAATCTCCCATTTTGATATTTTTATTCTATTTGTTAAACAAATTATTTGTAAAAAAGAGTGAAAATATGTGAAAAACAAACAGTTTGGATGCACTTCGGCTATTTGTGCAATAAATTCAAATTTTTATGAAATTTATAATAATAAGCTTATTATTAATATTCAATACCCATTTTAATACGCTTATTCTAAGTAAATAGCTATTTGTTGAACAAATTATTTTTCATATGTCAATAAAATAGTAAAATATATGAGAAGCAGCCGTTTGGGTTCGGCTATTTTTCCAATAAATTGAAATTTTTACGGAAATTACAATAATAGGCATATTATTAAGAAAATTCTAATTGACATAATAAGTCAGTGTCAAGTGTAAATTACTTAATATGTTTGTGTTATAATTTTACTGGAAATATAGAAATTTTCTATGTGGTATTTGTACAAAATACATGGAACTGCCAAAATGCAATATAATGAAATACTGGAAATATAGAATCTTTTGCTAGAAACTTTTTGTATGGCATTTGTATACAACTGAGGGAAGGTAATGTGATGGCCATATCAAATTTTTTTATTTAACATAGGAGTATAGTCGAAATTCTGGAAATTTGATAAAATATTATAAATCACAGCAAAAGATAATTTTAGAGCTTTAGCTTGTGAACTGTTCTGAAATTATTAATCTCCCCTGAAAGTTATTGAGCCCCTTCGGAGAAAATAAAATGAAAAAATCTGATGTGGCCAACACAATACCTCCCGCTATTTCATTTTTATTAATTTAAATTCATACCTAATTTTTTTTTTGCAGTGACATACATTTGAAATATAAACTGTGTAACAAAGGAATTGTGTTTATCTTTGAAACAAAGGCATCGGGATTTATAAAAAAGATTATTTTTTAAATTTATTTGTAAAATTTATAGAAAAATTATTAATGTATACCTGTAGAAAATTCAATAAGCTTTAATTTTCATGCCATAAAATGCGAAAAAATGACATTTAATGGTATTTTCTGACGAAAAACCATTATGAGCTTCAAGTAAAGTGCCGTTTCCGGTTATCCGATTTACACCAAAATGGTTTCTTTCCATATTAGAATAGGGTTAAATCACGCTCCAGAATTTTCTAAATGGTAGTATTTGAGTTAGAGCGTTGACAAAATCCACACACACATATATAGACATCATCGTGAAAATGTTAAAATCTGACCTTAAAACGTGGTCATTTACTAAAATCTCAAGATGAGATTTTTAGCAAGATCCCTATACCTACCTCCCTTACCAAGGGTAGCGGGAGGTAAAAACAAATAAGTGAAATTTATGAAATATCTATTATTACATCGAACAGTCCTGCTTATTTCCAGAAAGAGTATTTCATAAACATAAATTTGTTTCATTAATTTTAGTTTGCATATAGATTGCAATAAAAATACGATGTTTTTAAGACATTACTTTTGATCATTTATATTTTTACATATCTCACTAGCGCATATAATAAAATTTTTCAAATTACAATATAATAAAAAAATCTGTTGTGGCCAGCACAAGACCTTCCGTCAATTCCATGTATTTTGTACAAACCCCATACAAAAAGGTCCTTGGAAGAGATTCTATATAATATCATGTAAAATCGAACACGAACACATACTACTTTTTACAAATTCCATACCAAAAGTTCATTTGAAAAGGTTCTATAAATCCAATAAAATTATAACATAAACTACACTAAGTAATGTCCTTCCATCTTCTCTTTGGCCTTTCTCTGCGTGTCACTTGCGAGCATCACTATGACATACCAATTTTAGATCCTATACTTTTATTCCATATTTGGTTTTGCACTTGCAACTGACATCTGTCAATTTTTTTTTTTTTTTTTGATAATTATGTCAGCTGTTTCCATGATAAATAGTAAAGCTGACTAATTTTTGAAAATTAATTTCTTTATAATGCTTTAACTCTACATCTATTGAATTTGAATGAAAATGAATAATCAAACCATATAGAGAAGAGTATTTTCTTTAATAAATATAATAACAAAATGTCAAAAAATAATATTTAACTGCGTTGTTTTAAGAAAAACTGTTAAAAACTTCAAATAAGGGTACTTCCGGTGGATCAATTATAACCAAAATCTAATCAACTCTTCATATGGATGTACAGAAGAGGAATACGAAAGAATTATAATTTTTAGAATTATAGTATTGGAGTTATCGTCGGAGAAAAATTTGTCACACACGGACACACATACACACACACACACACACACACACACACACACACACACACATACACACACGGACACACACACGAAAACACACACGGACACACACACATACACACACACATACATACATAATCTTAAAAATAGTAAATTCGTATTGTAAAACGTGCTTATTCATTAAAAACTCACCACCGAATTTTTTGACCAAAGACAATACCTTCCTTACCTAAAGGTGACGGAAGGTAAAAAAATTAATGTGGCCAACACAAAACCTCCCGCTATTTAATTTTTATTAATTTAAATACATACCTCCGTATTTACTAATGCTGCAAACTGTTCCATTGCATATAACTATTTCTTTATTTAATATTTTCTTTTTAAAATGTCACTATTATTAATTTGAAGTAATTAGTTTTTTGACAATGACATTCACCTGTAGTTACATTCATTTGAAATATAAACTATGTAACAAAGGAATTGTGTTTATTTTAGGCTTCGGGATTTTTTTTTTTTAAATTTTTTGAAGAAAAACCATTATGAGCTTCAGGTAAAGTTCCGGTTATCCGATTTACACCAAAATCGAATGGTGTCTTTCCATATTAGAATAGGGTAGAAATACAAGGTTTCAGAATTTTCTGAATGATAGTATTTGAGTTAGAGCGTTAACAAAATCCACACACACACACACACATACACACACACACACACACACACACAAACACATACAGACATCATCGTGAAAATGTTAAAATTGGATTCTAGGGACCTTAAAACGTGGCCATTTACTAAATTCTCGATATGTGATTTTTAACACTATCCCTATACCTCCCTTACCAAGGGTAGCGGGAGGTAATAAAAAGCAAATATATTTTAACGTATTTAAGTAGAGGAGAAATAGGAAGAAGTACCTAGAGAAAAAATATCTATATGTAATAAATCGTTTGTAGTACATATTAATATGTTTAAAACATTTTTTCTTTTAATAATTATTTCTACACTCTCTTTTTCGACACACTTAAAATTTCGGTCTTCGTATTTTGGATCAAAAGATTATAAATATTTTATTTATATATTTTACTGTAGCATACCGTTCTCATATTTATTTCATACATTTGGCTTTTATTTACAATTTACACAATATTTTGTAATTAATAATTCAGCTTTATGATACGAGTATTTACATAATTACCTTTTTTAAATTTATTACATAGACTTTGTATTTACTAAGAGGATTTTGCATAACAAAAGTTTGATTACATAAATATTAATTTAAATACTATCATATATGCACAATGTAGCTTTAAATACGATTAGAAGAGTTGCGCGCTAATGTAGTAACCCAATGTTCCACTGTTGCCAAGCGTACGGAGTTCAGAATGTCGCTGGAATGAAACTTCAGTATATACAGCGTATATACGCCGGACGACACTAGCGCCGCAAGTGGAATTTTTTTGAACTACAAAAAATATACATTTTCCATTCCGCTATCATTCTGACGTCCATAACAAATTTTGCTATACGATACTAGAGGCCCCCCTGATGTCAGAAAAAAATTTATAAGGCCATGTGCATATGACGTCCGGTATACGGACGTCTTATGCACAAGGACGTCACTTTGAATGTAGAAAATTACACAGGGGACGCCACAATGGTAGTGGGATGTAAATATATATATATATATATATATATATATATATATATATATATATATATTAAAAATCTGGCCATAGGCGTTTAATATGGGAAACAGTTTTTCTTTGCGCAAAAGTCTCCAATTAATTTTAGACAAAATGTTTCAAATAAATGTTGTAGATAATTCTATTCTACGTCTAAGTCACTAAACAATTTTAATTTTGCACGTTCGGTAACTTGTAAAATCTAATTTGAAACTGTATAAAAATATTGTACTTTCTAGCGATATCCATGACATTGAAACAAAGTTACAAAGAAATGCGTATCGTTTAAATTGTCAGAAATGCAGTTTTCAATTAAAAGTTGCAGATAATTCAATTCTGCACCGAAATCACTACACAGGTATTATTTTTAAAATCTAACACTTAAATAACTTTTATTATTTATTTTTCACATTCTGTAATCTATACAATTAAATTTCTGACAGTTCAAACGATATGAATTTCTTTGTAAATTTGTTTCAATCGCTATAAATGAGCAATATTTGTACAATTTCAAATTAGATTTTACAAGTTACTAAACGTGCAAAATTAAATCTGTTTAGTGATTTAGGCGTAGAATATTAAAATCTACAACACTTATTTGAAACATTTTTGTCTAAAATTAATTGGGGACTTTTGCGCAAAGAAAAACTATTTTCCCATGTTAAACGCCTAAGGCCAGGTTTTTAATTAACACACTGTATATATATATATATATATATATATATATATATATATATATATATATATATATATATATATATATATATATATATATATATATATATATATATATATATATTAGGATGGACGTTAAAAGGGGTCAAGTCGAATTTTAACCGGGCCGCCACTCAAAGTGTCTCCAAATAAATAAGAAATAAAATTGTATTGGCAATAATTCCGCTTCAATTTTATATTTGACCGTGCCCAAATGCATTTGAATTTTCCCAATTAAATAACATTGACTTTGAACAAATCTTGAATCCTTATTTTTGTCCGAGGTAATGAGAGGTTTAAAAGATTCACTCAATGTTGGAATATATGTATACTAGAATGGTCTCAATCTTTGTTCTTAAAAAAAAGATAATTGTAGACTGTTAAACTATCGCACAAAAGCCCAAAAAAGCTATTTACAATTATCTTAAAAATAAAAATTGGGACTTCAAATTATGTCAACAAATTCCCGGGTCATTCTAGTATATATTCCAATATTGAGTGCAATTTTTAAACCTTTTATTGTCTCCGACAAAAACAGATTTCCAAAATGTGTCAAAACCCAATGTTATTTAAATGGGAAAAAATCAAGTGCATTTAGGTACCGACAAATATAAAAATTAAGCGGAGTTATTGCCAGCACGATTTTTATTTATTTATTTGGAACCATTTTGATGGGCAGCCCAATTAAAATTCGACTCGAACCCTTTTAACGTCCACCTTAATATATACATATTGTCTACGTCCATGTAGACTATATTTATTATTAATTTGATGCTTAAGAGTGGACAAAAATATTACTATTTGTTATTTGTTGTTTCTGTGATAATTTAGGCTGTGCCCGATGTGTTATTTTGGCATTTATAGTATTTAGGATTTAGGTCTTCTTCACATAAATACAACTCCAAATGGCACACTAATGACATCCATTGGTTTGTATGGTTACACTTCAGAACAATAAAAATGAATTATACATTTCGATTTAATTTGATGCTTCAGATTAAATGTTAATATTATTTTTCATAAAATAGAAGCCAAGAAGTAATCTTTGACAGTAAATTTGTCGTGATTTGTTTAATTAGTGCGCGTAAACTTCAAAGCATAGTGTGCTCTTGCAAAACCCTAAAATCTAATACCTAAAATACTAAATTATGACGTTATTTAGGGCATATAAATTATCTTAATTATTTAATATTAGAGTAATAAAAGTGGAACATCGGACACAGTCTTAATTTTGTTAAAATTCTTGTTTTTTTCTGTCTCACTGCCTCCCAATTTCGTTGGGGACTTTATTATTGACGCTGACAAAATAAAAATGAAATTATCTTCATTTTGTTAAACGTCTACTGTGCATATGCAGTTACAAAATTTACATTCTCTACTTTATTTACATTGTTTACGTATGTAAGTAATCTATCATAGATTACACATAGACGCACATCCCTGATTTTTGGCGTAAGTGGAATCATATTGTCAAGCTAAGAGCTCTAAATTATTGGCTGAACAACCCTTGTTTGCATTTCAAAGTTCCTGAACAATGAATGGTATTTTTTATGAGAATTCGCGTGTGGAATTGACTGATTGGTTGACTTATATCAATGAGTAGGTATGACGTACCATGATCTTTTTTAAATTATTTTGCTATAGAAAAAAAATATAAAAAATTAAGAATAGAATTACTGATGGTGTTAATTAATAATTTCGGTATACTATTTATAATTTATATTTTATTTTTCATTATCATCGTAAATATGTTAACCGATTTAAAGATTATTAATGGTAATGTAAATTTTTGAAATATTTGTTTTCTTAAATTTGTCATCTTCAAGTTTGAAAATAACAAAATTATGTATTTATTTACTTTCCGCTTTTAAGAGAAGACACTGCAAATAGTTCTGTCAATTACAAACGGACGTAGGAAATCATAATTTTTATTACAAGTGCGAGAAATTAGTAATTCTGAATCAAATGCAACTTGCATGGAGTTTCAGAATCTTGTTTTCGCACTTGTTACAAACAGTATTTGCAATCATACCCAAAAAATGATAAAAACTACGAAATGTATTCGAAATTTTGGACATATCATGGTATTTTTAAACAATCATAACTTTCATGCTCACAAATCAATAATCTTATGTGTTAATTATTTTCGGCACTAGTACGTGAACTGTCATTTCCTGTACTCATTTTAAATTTGAAAACACTTGACACTATATCCTGAACTATTATAGAAAAACATAGTTTTGCTATATTTGCAACACAATTTGCTGTATGAAATTTTTTGTTTTATATTTAACTTTTACTTAAAATATAGTGATGGGTAAATTCCTGATATTAAATAATTCGAAAAATGTCGCGGAATTTTTACCGAAAAATTTTCTAGGAAATTTTTCGAATAATTTAACAGTGAAAAATTCTTGAAAAATGTTTCTTAAAGATCTTGAACATTAAACATAATATTAATAATTCAGTACATATAATATTAAAATTAAAATTTTCAACTCTAGTTATTGTGCCTGTTAAGTGTCAGCTAAAACAACAAATTGAAATATGTTTAATTTTTATAATTACCTGACAGTTAATAGACTCTTCGAGCCCGTGCAAGCGGTTATTGAGAGCAGTAGCCCAGTCGGAGTAAAGGCCTATTTATAATGAAGTAACGCAAGCGGTAACACAGTTGCAGTAAGGTAACGCAAAACATGAAAGATGAAAGTATGGTATTGATATCTGCTTATTTATAATGAAAAGTAACGCAGCGCCACAGTCAGCAACGCAATAAATGCAATGCAGAAAATAACCAACTCTCATCTTTCTACCTTACAGCTGTACCGCTAGCCAATCAGCGTTCACTGTTTCAGCTTTACTATAAAATCTGTATTATACACATGTTCATAAACTGTCATAAACTACAAAATAAATACTAAATTTTCGACACTGTCCATTTCTATTTAAATTATTTTATAATACTGACCTTACTTATACTTATTACCACATGAAGACGATAAATAAATGTTCGCCGAATTTCATCGAAATATATGGCATTCTTCTTATTGGTTAGAAGTGCTATATTTGGCGTTTAAGGCCTATTTATATCAACGCAACGCAAGACGCGACGCAAGCACGCAAAGTAGTAGGTAACGCAGTCGCAAAGTGTGTAATTTATAACCACGCTAAATTTGCTGCTGCTAACCAATCAGAATGCATAGTGCAAATCGGAACTCACTACACCGAAAAAAAAAACCTTCTAAATTGTAGTTAAATTAACTAAGCAAATCTGTAATTTTCAGCCTACTAATATGTTTTCATTAAATTATCTAAGTTGATTTAGTTAAATTTTCTAAATTTGTAATAACAATTTAAAGTAAAATTAAATACAAAAATGACTACATTTAGTATTGAACTAAACATAAATGAAGAAATTAACTAAATATATATTTAAATTTTCTATTTACTTACCTAATTCATTAGATAAATCACGGAAAATGGTAGGACAAAAATAGTGAAGCCAAAATATAGTAAAATTAAATAAAATAAGTAATTGAAATAACTATTTACATATTTAAATTAACAATTTTTAATAAAATATTTATTATCTATTTCGGCTTAGTTAAAATGCTAAATTAATATTTGTAAATTATACTAAATTATTACACATATTGCCTGATAAAATAATATCTAATTATAATTAGACAACATTTCAATTCTTTTTACCTCTCGCTAAGAGAAGTATTGGATTCATGCTAAAATTCGCATGTTCAGATTTTATTGAATAAGCACGATTTAGGGTTCCTAGAATCCGATTATAACATTTTTAAAATGATATCTGTCTGTGTGTGTGTGTGTGTGTGTGTGTGTGTGCGTGTGTGTGTGTGTGTGGATGTGTGTATGTGTATGTGTGTATGTATGTCTGGATGTTGTAGACACGATTCCTCAAAAACTATAAGACTTAAAAAATATTTAACTGCAGTTTCCTCAATCTGATATTCCTGGGAAGAGCTGAAAAGGTTTTGGTAACAATTGAACAACCGGAAGTAGTAGTTTCTTAGAAAAAATCTTCTAAATATAACTTTTTGGGATTTTTTTTTATTAAATATTGAAGAACATAAAATTCTCCATCTAATACACTTAAAATTTTTATTATATCTTGTATAGATTTAGAAATAAAGACACTTTAATTTATAGAGTAAACTAATCGCAGAGGCTAAGGCACTAAGGAAACCAGTTGACAAATTCCAATGTTTATAACATGACACATGTCATTGTCAAATATCAACATTTTTAGTGACATTCTGATAGCTTTTTCTGGGAAGTATATTTAATTTTTCTTATTGTTTTATTAATTAAATATTTGAAATTATAGGTAAAATTGTGGTAAAATGCATATATCCATCAAAAATACCGCCAATCTGGTTAATGAATTGGAACAATCTCTGACATGAAAATGATATAAAATAGATATAATTAGAATTATATGTATGCAGAAGACATGTTAAATACAATAAAAAACAATATTTGGGTAAAGTTCTGTAATATTTTGTTATAAAACGACGGTTCGAAAGCGAAGTGCAATACAATACATATATAGTCTAATATGGAAATGGCGAGAGGTCTTGTGCTGGCCACAACAGATTTTTTTTTCTGTGTACACAACTGTATGACTCAATTAAATAATTATGACATTTCGAGATTTCAAGATGCGCGTGCTTCTTGTGAAAATATTGACAAGTGATTGGTTACGCGCTAGAGGAAACGCACAACATCACGCAGAAAGTTAAAAGTTGGCCATCTCTTGCGTATCGTTCATTGCGTTACCTACTGCATGGCGGTGATATAAATGGGCCGTGTTACAAGCATATGTTTTAACTTCTTACGTTACCTATTGCGTTTGCGTTACGTCTTACGTTGCGTTGCGTTGATATAATAGGCCTTTATTATAAATCACAGATATTGTGTTTGCGTTACCGGTCACGTTGCTCCGATGCATTGCGTTTAACGGTTTAACGTTACTTCATTATAAATTGGCCTTTAGGGCGGGATGATAAGGGATGACTTTATTTTTATTTTTAATAGTGCTAAGCGTCAATCTGTCGTGATTCAACACACGTGCAGTAATTGAACGACCGATAGGAAAGGGTTTGTGATAAATACAGAGAATTAAATTTAACAATAATAAACATTTATGACGTACTTTGAATATAAACAGTTGGAAAAATTTAAGCAAAACAATATAGGTTATAAAATCGCAAAATCGTATAACTGTTTAAACAGAAATGAAAATACTGGGCCTTAGTCAATATAATGTAAAAAATTACGTAGATGTACTCGTATGTGTATCAAAATATTTTTTTTGTTACTCTGTAGGTAAAAAAATTAAAGTTATTATAAAAAAATACGAAAATGTGGAAAAAAAAATTATAAATCTAAAAAATCACGATTCTTTTCATATAAATCGTGGCTGAAGAAATTTTGTTGTATTTTTCCTACCGACAAAAAATCTTAAGAGAAAAAAAACTGTTCGTTGTATAAATTCATTATAAAAACACCGTAACGAAGCAATTTTTTACTTATTAACTAATATTGCCTCTCTTTATTCATAGCGGACGATTATGCATACAGCATGTGTGTACATTAGGTTGTTTTATATATTTTTTTTATATGAGCTTTACCTTGTTTGGTTTACTCCGTAAATAGTTCCTATCAGATAGCCTTCCATTAATCCTGCGCTGAAAAATTTTCAGCAAAGAAACTTCCGGAAACTGCCGTAAAGCTCTCTTAGTTTACGTATTCTCCTGATACTTCAAAGTGTCAATAGGGAACCGCGAGGGGACTTTTAAAAGATACAACTCTTCGGCTTTGCTGAAAGTCCGCGTCGTCCGTATTCTCCCTGGAAAAAATCGACGCCGAAATACGTGTTTAATGAGATGTTGTGTTGTTTGTTCTGCTGTTGAAAATGAGAAACTCACCCAAGGATCGTGTCTTATTATATTTGTTTTCAGTTTCATAATTTGTATTTGTTTTCCGCTTTTCTCTCAATACTCACTACTTATTACTTACTAAATTATTAATTATTGCTTACTAGGAAGCGACGTAGAATATTTGCATATGATTTAAAATATTAATAAACACTTCTAACACTGATGTAATTACACACATACTAGATTAAGAGACATTGTTAAGAATATTTGCATAAAATTGTAAATATTACAAGTTTCAGGCGTTTTATTATTCTTATTTACGTAATAAAGTCTTAATTTAAAACACAGAATCAACATTCTACTACATATTAAACTAAAAATAACTCGAATCTTAAAAATGGGCTACAGCTGATAATAGTACATTTCATTTCAATTAAAAATTAAGTTCACCTTTTAAGTGCACGACCTATTTTTGTAATATGGTGTGTACAAGGGGGCTGAATGACCCCATCGATATTTTAAGTATTAACTCGTATTATGAAAAAGTGGCTTTTATAACATTTTAAATTCAATTTTTGGAATTGGAATCATGCTAAACATTTCCTTTCCAGATTTTAGTGGATAAGCACGTTTTAAGGTCCCTAGAATCCGATTATAACATTTTTACGATGATGTCCGTATGTATGTATGTATGTATGTATATATATATATATATATATATATATATATATGTGTGTGTGTGTGTGTGTGTGTGTGTGTATTGGAGCCACGGTTTCTCAAATACTATAAGACTTAAAAAACATTTAACTGCAGTTTCCTCAATCTGACATTCCTGGGAAGAACTGATTAGATTTTGGTAACAATTGGACAACCGGAAGTATTTCTTTAAAAAAATCTTCTAAATATTATTTTTTGAAAATTTCTTTTACTAATATTAAAGAATATAAAATCTCTATCTGATACAATTTAAATTTTTATTATATCTTCTATGGAGTTAAAAGATAGAGACATATAAATATATAAAATAATAAGGTGTAAATTTATCTCGCTGCCCATGGAAAACAAGTGGAAAAATTAAAATATTTGTAATTGACAGATAAATGTGAGTGTCAAAAGGCCAAACACATTACCGAAGACTTTTCCTGGGAAGTACATTTAATATTTTTTATTTTTTTATTACCCTTCAGAAATACCGTCAATCTCATCAATGAATTGGAAGAATTTCGAACATAGAAGAATAAGAGTGAATAGAATGAATTAAAAAAAATTTAAAGAATATATGTGTGTTTTTGTGTGTATCAGAAATGTCAAATATGTACTTATATAGCCTAATATGAAAATGGCGAGAGGTCTTGTGATGGCCACAACAGATTTTTTCGGTTAGAAAACGTGCAAAATAAAATTTGATTATTGAAATGGTTGCAGAATTTAATTGTCTGCATCATTTATTTAACTATAAGCACGCTTTAGGGTCCATAGAATACAATTTTACTAGTTTTATAATGATGTCTGTGTGTAACAAAAATTTCTTCGACGATAACTCCAATACTATGTACAATTCTAAAAATTACAATTCTTTCGAATTCCTCGTCTTTACATCCATACGAAGAGCTGATTAGATTTTGGTTTTTATTGTCAACCGGAAGTTTCCCTATTTTAAGTTCTTATCAGTCTTCTCTTGAAAATCGAAGATAAATATCATTTTTTGACATTTTATGTAATCATCAATATGAAAGATATATCGTATTGTCTACAACGTTTGATTATACATTTTCCTTCATATTCAATAAATAGAGTTAACGAATTATAAAGAGATTAACTTTCATAAATCAGTTAGCTATGCTATAACCATGGAAACTGCTGATTGTCATACTTTGTTATATTAAAAAATTTGAAGTTATGAAATTAGGTGTCAAAGAGAACACAGAATTTGTTTTTAAAAATTTATTTAATTAATAATGTAAGCTGGGGACAAAATGACCATGGTATGTATTCGAAAGATAAACAAATTATAGCAAACTATTCCTGCCTTTACCAACTGTATTTGTAGAAAAAAAAAAAATTGATCTTTAATAACCCAACAAACTTTAAATTTGATCTCCTACATGACATATCTGCTTTAGATTTGTAACTACACACAGATTTATTAATTGAAAAACATTAACTCGTAGACATTGGTATAATTAATATCTGTTGTGAATCTGGTTGTGTATAAATAGTGTTGTGTGTCGAGTTGTGCCGATGGTGGCCGATTGTGGAGGGTCCGGGCTTGGCGTATTGATCCGGGCGAGTCCGGGGCTGGAGCCGTGCCGGAGCGCACGTAGCTCGGCGCTCGGCGTCGCGGCAAAGCGCCGGATTACCGGTGTCCTACCAAGGACTCACTACCTGAGTACTTGCCCAGGGCACCCTACACAAAATGCTTCATGCAGAATTGAACGCGAGGGAAAAGTCATTGGAAGAAAAGTGGAGAAAATAAATTACTAAATTGGTCGCAGTGTTGCGTTCTTCACTTTCATTAAAATATTAACGTTCATCTCCTAAAACATTATATTAAAAATGGAAAATAATCGGACAAGCAGTCTTACATTAATTTTTTATTTCCTGGCCGACGTTTTGACTGTACAACAACTTCCGCCAGGGCGAGAAATGATCAATAATCAAAAAGTTTAACAATTATAAACCCCATCCAAACATTGGATTTATTTTTAAATTTATAAGATAACGATTCACTTTGAATTAAAACGAATTTATTTTGAACTTCCATTATCTTTATTTGTAAAACACATATATACTATTCACAACGTTTCGAAAGCGAAAAATCTGCTGTCGTCATCAGGTGATCTGATAATACTGACTAATTCCTTAACATACGAGCTTTATATCTAGTGTTATGGCAGTCAACATTAGTGACGGGTGGCTGGTCAGGTCCAATGGGTGTGTCGGGCGTCTTGGGTGCCTGGGTCGTAATGGTTAGGCTAGAGTCTGCTGCCATGTATTTCCTCCAGATTGGTCGGATTTCCACACTCGGTTGGCTGAACACTACATTTTTGTTCTTCTGTATGATGGCGGCTTCTTTGAACTTCCTCTTGTACCAGTGTTCTTCTTTCTTGAGGATCCTTGCTCCTTCCCATTGGATACAGTGATGGTGTTCCCACGCGTGGTCTGCAATTCCGGATTTTGATGTCTCTCCTCTCTCAGTGTGTCGTCTGTGTTCTTTTATTCTGACATCCAACGGTCGTTTTGTTTCTCCTATATATGTTTTTCCGCATTCACAATCCACCTGGTAGATGCCTGTTTTTAATTTTGGTGACTGTTCCGGTTTTTTTGTTGGTAAGATGTTCTTGATTGTGGTTGTTGTTTGAAATCTGGTTGATATGTTGAACTTGCTGGGAATCCTTTTTATTTTATCAGAGACTCCCTTTATATAAGGAATGTATAATTCATTTCTCTTTTCTTCGTCTCTGTTTACCTGTTTGGCATTTGTTCGAAACTTTGTGAATAGTATATATGTGTTTTACAAATAAAGATAATGGAAGTTCAAAATAAATTCGTTTTAATTCAAACATTGGATGTCTACAGGTACAGTTTCATTTAATATATGATCTATATATTATTGTTAATTAAATAAATATTATTAGCAAGAACGCAGAAAACAAAAAGCTAGTTTTTTGCGTTCCTGCGAATAAAATCCATACTAATATAATAAATCCGAAAGTAACTCTGTCTTTTTGTCTGACTGTCCGTCTGTTACGTTTTCACGCCTAAACCCCTGAAACAATTTTGATGAATTTTGGTATAGAGATAGACTGGACCTTGGAGAAGGACAGAGGCTACCTTTTGTCGCGAAAGTAAAACTTGAAGGGGTGAAATAGGGGATGAAAATTTGTATGGAGAACGCATCATTTCTCCCGCTGAACCAATTTTGATGAATATTGATATAGAGATAGAATGAATCTTGGAGAAGGACATAGGCTACCTTTTGTCGCGGAAATAAAATTTGAAGGGGTGAAGTAGGGGTAGGGGATGAAAGTTTGTACTGAGAACCCATCATTTATCAAGTTAGTTTATATAAAAATTCTTATTTATGCTTTTGGTAAGAAATAAAGAATGTTTTAGCATTTTTGAAAAATCATCCCTCAAGGCGGTACAATAGGGGATGATTTCAATTATTTTTTTTATCTTTGTATCTATCGTTAAGTTTTAACCGTTAGAGAGATAGCTTGTACATAAGTAAAAGTACCCGAGATATGTTTAGAATAATTGGACGCTGTTAGGTGCGGTGCGGGGATCGGCTGGGCAGTGGGCGGAGCCTGTTACATGTACGTTGCGCGGCTGGTTACCAGCTCCCTACGCAGAGCATGTCTCCGAAGTAAATGTGAAAAATTACTGGTACACGTGTAGCTAATCGTTATTCTAGCTTTACCCGTGCGAAGCCGGGGCGGGTCAGCTAGTATTGAATATTTACAATAAAATGAAACTGGACCTAACAATGGGAGATTCCACAATTTTTAATTTTTTTTTTAAATGCTAAGTATTTTTAAATGCAGAAATTCCCTAATTTTTCTTTTTTTTAAATTCGGCTTCTTCTGGAAGAAGAAAATGGCAAATATTTGGTACCCAGAGTTTCCCGCCTTACGACGTAATGGAACCCAGTGGTGGAGAGTAATGACGTTACATCGTGCTTTCTCTCTCAGCAGCTGCTGTCTTGGCTGTTGTAATCAGAACTATTTGTCAATATGTGCGGCTGTTAAATTTGAAAATTTGATTTTGTTCTTATTTTCTTGTCTTTTCCTTATCTTAAATTTAGTTTATTGCAGTTATACTTTATTAGTATTTAAATAATTGTAAAAATAATAGCGTATAGCCGCGTAACCACATAACCAAATACTCCAGTGGAACAGTCTGGCACTCACTGGTTTGATGATAGGAACGCCTATTTACAGTGTCGGCCAATAAAAGAGAGCCGGGTTCGGTTGCATCATCAAGCCCAGAAAAATCCGCGCGTTTTGAAAGTGTGTAATATATTTTAGCATTTATAAAGAGAAGTGATAGAACATATAGAAAATAAATTTGCGTCAATAACATAGTTATATGGGAAGAAATAATTATGTATATAATTTATATAAAAATGCTATATGAGTGGAATCCCCTATTGTTAAACTTTTTAATTATTGACCATTTCTAGCCATGAAATAGATACAAGGCGCTTGGTCAATAATGATCTTCTCAACTGTGGTTTATATACTATTTTTTTCACTACTAGCACATATACCCTATTTGATTTTTTTTATTGATAATAATCATTTTGACATGAATAATTACGTTACTTGTTTGTTAACATTTACAAAAACAAAGTAGGCTGGATTTGTTTTTATATCTGACTTTTCGCTCATTTCGCTGGTTTGTTAACCTCACTTATGAGGTTCATTTGTTTTTGATTTAATTATGTAATAAAAAAAAACACTTTGTGCTGTTACAGTCAGCAGCATAATTAGTTTATTATTATTTTTAAATGAATCTATTGAAATGTATGTACAAATACAAAAAAAAAGTGATTTATTCATTTCTACATCTACACATCTGTTTTACATCTTCACCAAAACAGCACAGCGTGGCGAGGTGAGGTGAGGCGGCAGCATAAGTCAATTTAAAATTAAGCGGCAAATTTAAATTATATACTTTTCTTGAGTTTAATGAGTTAAATAATATTTGGATTTGGAGGCTTGAGTTTGATTGAAAAGTGACAGTTTGCATTACAGACCAAGGTTAATAATAAATTATTATTGATCTAGGTTGCCATAGTTACAAGCAAGCGGTAGTGAAAAATAATCTCTCATGTCAGATAAAGGTAAATAATAGTGGGTTCCTAGGCTGGTAGTGAAAAAAGACTATTGTACTATCGAAACGTCGACCAGGAAATAAATAATTTATGTAAGACTGCTTTACTGATTATTTTTCATTTTTCCAATTCTGAAAACAGACGATCATTGTTCAAGATTTATCATTATTAGTAGTATTTCGGTCCTGATTTTGAAATATTAGGTGCATTTACCATTTTGTGATATCTATTAAAACCCTTTGATGTTTGGTTAATACACCTTTTTCAAACTGTTAGTATTGCGTATTATTTTTGCATAATATGTATGGGTATAATAAGACCAATTGTAACTTTAGGCTAAGGGTCATTTTTACCAAGCTCAGTTAAATAATGTATTCATAAGTTTAAAATAACTTTTTTTAACACAATAAAAGTGTGAAAATAGTGCATTATTTTTTTAACGCTCCGGAGTGAAATAATGAAACGGTACGGCACTTCTTTTCACACTTTTATTGCAGACGTAAAAAAAAATTGTATGGAACAAGTGTAAAAAGTATAGTTTTATTTCACGAATATGAAAATTTGACTGAACGAGCCAAAATAAAACACTTTTTAATAACTTTAATAACTAATCGCACACAAGATAAATAATTCAAGTTGCAGTACTCTATTCGAAAGACTGGACCTTACTGAACATTATTAGTCAGTAAATATGCGTGTATAACTAATACACCAGTAAACAGGAATGAACATGTCAATTGTGCCAATATTGGAACAACGGGCAAATATGGGTTAAATATTAGCTGTATTTGTTTTGGAATATTTTTGCTTAGCTCAGTTGATAAGTGAGTTGAGATGAGCTGAGCTGAGAGGCCGCTGAAAAGAACATTTCGCAAAGAGTGAGCGCCAAGCGCGCGCGATACAAAACAAAGTAATTTGTTGTTAACTGTCGGGCTTTAATTAGGTTCAGGTTAGGCGGATCGATAGGATCGATTACAACGAACAACAAATACGTAATGTGGGTCTATGTCGAGAAAAAATATCTGTATAGCCAGATGTTAAGTTTGCCCTGAACATAAACGTGAAGCAACAAAAATATACTGTTATCTTGAAGGTGGATGGAAGTTGAAATGGTCTTCACAAACATGAAGATACGATTTTTTGACAAATTATCAGCTCTTCGACCTACTGCTTCTAGCCACAATTTTCTTTTCTTCTTTTTGCAAATTTATAAACTATAGTAGGTTTGTTCCTAACAGCATTTTTGTAAGAAGGCACACTTGAACCAATCTTAAAAATTTGACACTTTGTTTGACAACTTTGACAATACATTTGACACCAAACACAAAAATTTTTACATTATAAAAGGACCAATTAGAACCGTTGAAGATGTATGTACTCTGACGTCACATTTTATTTCAGATCACGTGACATTCAAAATTTTATCCAAATTTCAAAAATTAATTGCAAAATATCTAAAGGATATTTCGTGATATTTTCAAATTTGAGGCTCTTTAAAGAACAATATCTTTTAAAATTCAATACTTAGAAGTCATATAAAAATTCTTGCAGCAGCCCTATTGACAGTTCTGCTCACAACAGGGAATATTCCCTCACAACATTACCCCCTCCACTAATCTGCATGGCTCAGATCATTTTGAGTTTGTTTCGCGGGCGACGCAGCATCGGTAAGAGGGGAAGTGAGTACACTCAGTACAACTCAACTCAGTTCGTACAAAAAGAACAACAATATATTGAGTTTATCTGAAGTGAGCTAAAATGAACTGAGATTTCAACCAAAAAGAATACAGCTATTGAAGGCACCACGGGAGTTAAAACCCTTGGTACCTTAATTACTACAAAGGTCGGCGGCCGATATAGACTCCTTTTCATATTTGTTTTTAGTTCTGTTAAACCATAGTAATGGTAAGGTATTACGAAAAATATTTAACAGATGGATTAGATGTTTGACAGAGTATAATACATTGTCAGTTGTAATTTACTTTGTTATATGTCATATATTTTTGCATAAATAATATAATTTACTGTGTTATAATTGAAATGGTTGTTGTGTACAATTCTAAATTTATGTCTATTTGTATAGTATCGACCTAAACATATTTTTATCAAAAAAATATTCCTGCTGGTTAACTTAGTACAAAGTTTGGTTGGTGAAATGTGGAGTTAATACCTAAGTAAAAATATATTCCTTGGTTACCTAACCTGTCATTTATCCTTACTTTGATGAAAACGGCTCTTAGACAGGTGGGGTTTAAATTCACACCATATTGTGTTTATCTTCTATCTACATGAAACTTCTGCGTTGTATTTTCAAAAATAACTTTCACTTCTCTCAAGGAAAAGTTGGGTAAACGTTTTGTAGGTAGAGTAGAAATTTATTGATTTTTATAAACTATTACTGCAAGATATTATTATAGGGATTAATCCTAACATAATTTCTTTCTTTTTGCAGGTATGTTTGCTACTTTGCGCTCTGTGCCGTTACAATTTACTAAGAAAAACTATGTCATTATACAAGTAAGTCTCCTAATGTACCTTATTAGTCTCTCGAATAGTTTTAGGTGGAAACAAATGAAAAAATCAATTACAGATCATCATCTGTTAATTTTGATTCTATATCTATAAAAACTAGTCTCAAAAAATTTTCTTGGCATTTATTTTTGGATTAATTAATTATTTTTTTATCGGCGTTATAGTTGGCTTTGACTAGAGATGGTCTAATTTCCTAAATTTAAAGTTACGGGAAAATTTCCCCGGATTTGTTTTGAGAAATTTCCTTTAATTTTATTAATATCGAAAAAGTGTACATTGGAAATACAAAAACAAATAATAAATGTAAACAAATATGTAATTAGACATTAGAATCAGAAGAATCAGTACTGGACCTATAGGTATAGTCCATTTCAGAATGGGATAGGCCTTCGCCTTTTTTCCCAAAAGAAATCCGGGAAAATACGTAACAAAATTTCTTCCCGCAAATCGTAACTGAAGGAATTTCCGGGATTTTTTTGGCGGCACATCACTAGCTTTGACACAGTCAAAAATGTGGTCTAATATGCTTTCTGAAGAAGAGAAATTTTAAAAAATAGTAAAAATAAAAAAAGTAAAATTAAAAATTAACAAATTATAATCTGATCGATTTTTTCATTTGTTTCTTAATAAATTATATTTTTTACCCCAAAAAATTAATAATTCGTGTTTTATTCATATTCAAAACAAAAGAATGTAGACTTGTTATACATCATTCAAAAGCTTTTAAAATACGGAAAAAATACACTATTTTCAACAAATGTTTGCATTTAAAAATATTGTGTTCGTGTTAGGTACATCTCGGAAATTTTTAAGTTATTTATAAAATCTAACTACACCACGTTATTCTACGTACAAAATCGTATAAAAATTATCTGAATATTTTTTCTTTATCTTTTATAATAAGTGAGATATAAGGAATATTCAAAATAAGCTAAAAGCAAGTTTCAGCCTGTAGCTCAAAAACAAAGGACGATCGAAAATTCCTATAGTGTCTATTAAAGTTACCTCAAAAAGTAAAAACCTGCGTCAATTTTCTGTTGCGGGCATAATAAATATCGCTCATTTCCTTTAAGTAAATATGTCTATAATGAACTATAAGTCAGTATAATTACAACCACTAATCTAAAACTCATCTGTCCACCTCTTACATCCAGTGTCTTCTTGTCGGGTATTTTTCTAAATGTCAGCACCATTCTATTCCTGTCCACGTGTGGCATGGCATGACGTAAATCTTGTGGTTCACGTGTCGTGATCTTGATCTTTACTTACATCGTTACGACGCGGCCAGGTGAGGATTTATCTTCCTTACGGCGACGAGTACAAGCTTCAACCCCAAGACACCAGACAGCGGCAACTGCATTGCACTTCAGTGTCTCTCGGCTACACGGAAATTAATTGTTTATTGTCTATTGCTCTGTCGCAAGAGAGTTCCGAGAAAACTGGAAATAGAAGAATAGACTGGATATTCGATACAAAGTGCATAACATGGGGGTATTCATGAAATAAATGTATCAATATTTTTAACTGTGTTCGGTAAATCGATGGCCACTCTCAGTATTACATTACATTTTCTCCAAAAATGCTTAGGTTACTAAATAAATATATTCAAATTTTGCTGATTTTCATTTTTTGCCTCTCGCTAAGAGAGGTATTGGAATCATGATAAAAATCACATAGCCAGATTTTAATGAATAAGCACGTTTCAAGGTAACTAGAATTCGATTTTAACATTTTTACAATGATGTGTGTGTGTGTGTGTATGTGTGTATGTGTGTGTGTGTGTGTGTATGGCTGGATGTTCGACGGACGATTCCTCAAAAATTGTAAGACATAAGACCTGTTTAACTATGAATTCCTCAATCTGACATTCCTGGGAAGAGCTGAAAAGGTTTTGGTAACAATTGAACAACCAGAAGTAGTAGTTTTTAAAAGAAATTCTTCCAAATATTATTTTTTGAAAATTTTTGATGTTACTAATTTTGAAGTACAAAATTCTACACCTGATACATTTAAATTTTTTATTATATCTTCTATAAATTTAGAGATAAAGACGCTATAATATATATAGTATCGGGATATAACAAGCCGAGTAGGCGAAACTACACTAAGGAAACCAGTTGACAAATTCAAATGTTTATAACATAATTTGTAAATGACAGATTTCAGTGTCAAAAATCAACAGTTTTATAGTGCGATTCTGTAATTTTCTGTAACGCTATAGAAATGTAAAAGTGAACAAAATCGCAATAATTTTTGTTTACTAATACGTTTATTATCGTTTGACATTAAAAAATGATGCGCTTTTGTTGAGAGTTACAGTTCTATAGTGTTATAGAAAATTACAGAATCGCACCGTATTTAAACACTGTATAGGTTCCAATACAAGGGGCTCGGTATTAGAGATCGCCCCGGGCCTCTGTAGAAGTTAATCTGCCACTGCCATAAAGCATATGTTTACACAATCAAATACTATATTCCATGTGATACGCGAGCAAAGCCGCGGGTAACGGCTAGTCTAGGAGTATATTACATCGTCCGTGTTACGGAACATAATCTTAAAATATCATAAGAAATTTATATTTCAACAAGATCTTAATAGGCAAAATTTAAATTGAACCTAAAATATGAGATTTATCTCTTACTTAGTATATTAAAAATAATTTTGATTTGATGGCATGAAAGTTGGAAAAAGTAATTGAGTTATTTCTTTAATCGCATTTAGCGAAACGAGAGCCAAGTGCGTATTCCTGGAATTAATTCATTAAAAATGAAATTAGCAAACCTTTTCAAGAAGTTGTTGTCGAGCGAGTAAATTACGAAGCGAAGTGACATTTACACGAAGAAAAATCCATCCCGATGAATATAAGGTTAGGTTAGTATTTTTCCCAACACGTAACACGTGAAATGCAGAGTTTAGAGAACGTTTTAAATAATTAATATCTTAAGTGCACGGCAAGACGGCAGATGTTGATAAACTGCAGCCATAATTCACTTGAGGTTTCTCACCAAAAAGCTCTAATCCACTTGCAACACGAGAGAGTACGATAAGGAATTTAAAATTTACACTTGCATTGACGTTTATTAACCCGAATAACTCCTTCTACCTTAGTTAATTACGGACCAATTCTGTAAATGCATTTCACTAGTTATACAGAAGTAGGTACATTAGTTAAAATTAGAAAATTTGTGCCTGTTTAACAGTTTTTGTGCCTCTGTTTGATTTTCACCAATTTCAAAATTATCCAGAAACACTTTATTAACAACCTAGGCTGATAAAAAGTAGGAATTTTTATGGTTACAATTTGGTAATAATGTTTTGGTGAACTGTCAATTTTTATGTAGTATTTTCAATATAAGAAGTAGCTAAATCGTTAATTATAACGGAAATAAATATATTTCAAGCAAAATATAAATAATTATCAATACAAGGTAATTTTCAAAAATCCATGTTATCTTCTGATATTACCAACGTAAAAATACTAGTTTTTAATATAACAATAAGTCAAATTCATTTTATAAATTTATAGAGAAACTGCTTGCGAGTACTCGTGTAAGTCTTGGTCTGTCAGAATATACTTATATTCGTAAAAGTGCAGTTTCTAGACTAGTGACACAAATATATATTTTACTAGTGGAATTATTATAGCAAAATAGCTTGTTTATGTATAAGCAAGTAATATCTTCTTTTTTGCTTGCTCAAAAACATGTGAAGTTGAGACTAATACTACGCGTACTAGTCAATCTGAAAACATCGACTACAATTTATTTGGCTTTATAACAATTTTGGTTGTTGAGGGAGTATTTTCCTCGTTGTAATAATAGCGTATAATAATTACAAATACACAGGTTACAATTATAGCAAATATTAGGGTAAACTTTAATATACCTAATTCTCCTCGTAATACATTCCAACTTGTCCAAGTATTTTAGGTTCCGCGCATACAAGGACAGTCTCCACTTATCGCGCAGGGGCTATATCTACGTGTCTAAACTCATAATAATTCGGTCGATTTACATTTTCAACAAATTGTAAAACGTACATAAATGATTAGAAATTTCTACAAAATTATTTCGGTTACTTTAAATATTGATTTAAAACTTAGAAAAAAAAAAAAAAAAAAAAAAAAAAAACTGTGGGCCAAATGTGTGATTATAGTTCGACCGGCATTTTAAGGGCCAGCCTCTAATCCAGACAGTTTCTAGGCACAGAATGGCACAATGAAAAACAACTTCGTTAATATCCAGTACGTACAGTAAAATTTACCTTGAATGTCATATGTAATACCTACAGAAAAAATTGCAGGGCTTAGGTATAGGGTCCTCCACTATATTTTTTTAATATTTTTTTACAAAACTTCATCTAAACTGAAAGTGATATGTAATTTTAGAAAGTCTTTATTGTTATTCGTTAAGCCGTAATAATTTTTTTAATATTCCGTAATTTAGATTTAGAGATGATTTTGTTCTCAAACAGTGGATTTTGCTAATAATTGAAGTCACATAAATTTATTTTTTCAGCACTTATATAATATATAAATATGTTAAAATAACCCTTGTAGTCAATAATTGGAAATATTGGTGGATAGTAAGTAATTTAATGTCATAATTAATAAAAATACTACGTATATATTGTAGTCCAAGATTTGATTACCACTGGTAGCCTATGTCATTCAACATATCTTTAACCTTCAGATTAACGCTTGTAATCTGTCATGGCATTATAAATTTAAACTAGTATTATTTGGTTTATTTCTGTTGTTTTATTGATATTTTCTGCATTTATATACTTGCAAATGGATTTCGTATTTTAAAAAGGCGATAGCAGAAGGTTTGAAAGTAGTAAGAATTTGGAATAGAATAAATGTGTGACGTAGATATAGAGATGAGGAAATGGTAATAAAAACTCGATTATTTTATAAACTAATAACTATTTTTAAACTTTGATAGTGCTTAATGTACAGTTTTAAGGTCTAGTTTTAATATAATTGACCCTTGCTCTAATTTGTTATTACGGTGGAGGACCCTATTAAAGCTGGTATTACTAATAAATGTATGTAGATGTAACCCAATATTAAATGGGGGAATATTTTAATAAAATATTTAGTTTTTGTAAGTTTAAAATTTATATTTTAAACTAGTCGAAAGACATTTGTAGAAACTTCTCACTATTTGCATAGATTTTATAATTTGTTTGTTGAAAATCTAAATCGGCCGAAATAGGGTTTGGGCTCGTATTTGTATTGGTATAGGATTTTATAAAAAACTGAAAAATAACATTAATATGTGAGTGAGAAAAAATAAATATATATTCTCATGATTATTTAAGACGATCTTTATATTAAAGTGGAATGCTGGATTGGTCTCTTTAAATTTTTAATAGGAATTAATGTTACGAAACTTTCCACCTACTCGGATAACATATACTTAAATTGCTATTTTTCTAAAATAATTATTTTCCTGTGACATCACATAAAATTATGCTATTTTCTAATCATTTATTTATCACACAAAAGTGATTGTTGGGTTCCATTACATTATAGCTAAATATGTAAGTAGTGTAAGAATTTATTTCTTTTGACTATACATACTCTTATAACATTTGAATACATATGTAGGTATACAAATACATAGTTCTTGGAAAAGCACAATTCCTTGGTGTGATATTTTGTAAATTTCCCTAGAGTTTTTCTGTCCTTTTACCGAAAGTGCTTATATTTTGTGACAAAGTGATTCGAAGAACAATACAATTTTAAGTTCTTTAGAAGGGCAAGTACTAATAAAAATATGATACAGCTCAAAAATATAGTAAAAAATTTAAAGTAGGCATTTCAAACTTTGTACAGGTAATTATAAATAAAATTCTCTGCAATATAATGTTGTACATTGGTTGCAAAAGAAAATTTTGCGCTGTTAAATTATATGAGGAATTAAATATATTTTTGAACTAGTATGATTCATAGACATATAGCTTTCAATTTTGTAGCTCTACAACTAATTTTTAACGACTTGTCATAATAGCTAACCGTAAAGTTGGCAGCGAACAAAATTTTTAATTTTTTCTTTCATTTTAATATTTATTTGCTACGCATTTTGAGAGGTTGTAAAAATAAACGCGAACTTTAAAATAGTATAAAAAACTGTAGAAGAATCCAAATATAATTTGTTATAATATTAATACAAAAGTGACTCCTGTGGTGCGTTTCCATGACAAATACAGGTGTCTCTTAAATAGGGGGACATGGCTTAACCACAGATTCTTGAGGCTAAAATAAGACGATTTAACCAAACTTGCTTCTACCGGAAAGTGTACTATTTAGCCAGAATTCTGCTTCAAATTTCTTCGAAAAAAAAATTAATTTTGCTTATAATAATCGGACGCTTTATTTCACGTTTTCGGCATGGCCATTAAAAAGTTACGGACTAATTAATGTTGGGACACCTAAGTTTCATACACTAGTGGTTCACTAATAATAAGTATCACCTTAAAAGATGACTTATAACTATATAAACTGCCATACCAAATTTCATCCAAATCGAATAAAGCGTCCGATTATTATATGCAAAATTAATTATTTTTTTTCGAAGAACTTTGAAGCAGAATTCTGGCTAAATGGTACACTTTCCGGTAGAAGCAAGTTTGGTTAAATCGTCTTATTTTAGTCTCAGGAATCCGTGGTTAAGCCATGTCCCCCTATTTAAGAGACATCCTGTATATCTTTATTACTGAAATCTGCTAATAGAATTGGATTGGCACGCCCAGAAATGGGTAATACGAGTAACACTAATAGGCCATGATAATACGAACCCAAACCCATAATATTTCGGCCGATTTACATTTTCAATAAACAAATTATAAAAGCTACGCAAATTGTGACAAATTTTTAGAAACATCTTTCGACTAGTTTAAAATATAGATTTTAAGCTTACTAGAACTGAATACAGTCGAACCTCTATAACTCGAAACTCAAGGACCGCGAAATTACTTCAAGTACTTATTGCAAATAAGTTTAATTTATTAAAACAATACATAATTCTAAAACATTTTTAAACATTCTTTAAAACAAAAAATGGGTTGTTGAACAGAAAAGTTATTTTTTAAAATAATCAATTGTTAATATGTTCTCATTTTATTGAGCAAACTAAATATTTCATCTGTTGTATTTTCATTCATAGTAAAAAAAAAAGTAGAATTGTTTCAAATGCTTTTATAATTTCCTGGTAGACGACTTCTCGCTGGGGAATCCTCCATCGGTGTCTCTTTCATCCGAATTATCTTGAAACTCATCTTGTTTAGCAATAGCAGCGATAATTTCTTCATCCGTATCTTTTAACGTGCATAATATAATGCCAAAAAATATTTTGTGTCTGAAAATTCAAGTTATAGAGATTAAAATGTTACTGGGGCATGTGAGTGGTTTCGAATTATGTAGATTTTCGAGTTACAGAAATTCGAGTTAGAGAGGTCAAAATACAGTGTAAATATATAAAGTGTACCGGGAACACAAGTAAACTTCGACTTACAGAGAGTTTCGAGTTATGGAAATTCGATTTATAGAGGTTCGACTGTATGTTATTCCAGTATTCCGCCATTTAATATTGGGTTACATAAACTTTATTAGTAATGCGAGCTTTAATTCTATTAGGCATTGTATCCCTAAGTTGCGGTAGAAGCTAAATCTGGACTATAATCCTTGAAATTCCGGTTGAACTTTTATCACTCTTCGTTTGGTCTACAGTTTTTTCTAAGTTTTAAGTCAATATTTAAAATAGCTGAAAGAAAGCAGAAATTTCTATACAAATGTATATGTTCTATAAGTTGTGGAAAATGTAAATCGACCGAACTATTATGAGTTTGGACTCTTATCAGTCCGATTCACAAAAAAGTTTAAGATAATCCTCATTTTTGGATTAGTGAATTCTATTCCATTCCGGTATTTAAAATTTAATTTTTATGATAATATCAATAAAGGTAGATACTAGGAATAGATTAGACTATATTTTTAGATATAAACTGTCAAAATTAGAGTGGAATTTGCTAATCCAAAAATGTGAATCGGGCTGTATAGGTATTATTTGTTATAATTACATGTTAGAAATATGATCTTGTTCGAATAATTATTACAATCAGATTCGCGGATCAAGCTGGAATTATTGAGAATGAGATATGATTTATATTTTTTAGAATTTTATTTTAAGTATATTCAAAGTACCCTTCAACAATAATACACTTCCCCATTCTTTCCTTCCATTTCTTAAAAGCTCCCAAACAATCTTCTTTTAGAATATAAAATGCTTTCAAAATACATAATAATGCATTCCCTTTAACAATATTACCTCCACTTCACCTTTCTTTTCTTCCACTTCTTAAAAACTCCCAACCAATCTTCTTTGCGAATGCTTTCAAAATAATCATGGGTTACAGCATCAACTCTTCTTGAGATTAAAACCTTCTACTCCGCAAATTTCTAATTTCCTTTTTCTAAATTCATTTTAATTATTTTTTGCCAATAGCTGAGGAGGAAAATTCTTTTTGGTTAATTCAATATTTTCGCTCACAACAATGCTTACATTCTTTAAAAAATTGATTAACTAAGTTTTACCTAACTTAACTTTTGCAACTTCATTTCAAATTATTGATAAGTAACTACCTATATTCAGAATAATTTATATAGGTACCTAAATACCATATAATAATATTGTAGAAATTGTCCCGAAACATTGAAACATAGAAACATAGCAAAATTTAAGATCCGTTTTGATTTAAAATTAAAATAATTAATATCTTTAATAAACTTTCATTCAAACATACGTTGCAATACATCGTTGAAAAGAGAAAAAAATCTATTAAACCATGTAAAAATCCAATATGGCGCCCATTTAAAATAAGAAAGTTACTATTATTATTTTGGAAACCGCCATCTTGAATTTTGTTGTGGCATCATTTTTTAGTTTCTCTCATTAAATCATGTAACTTTTATACGAAACATTTTTTTGTATCTTTTATAATAACGGAGTAATTTAACTTTTTTTAAATCGCTATTTTCAGTTTTTTTTTTTAATATTATTATTATTGTCGGGAGGTGGTTCATTCTTGCCCCTGTACTACGACCTTTCTGGTCTATTGTACCCTCCGTGTTTCCTCCTATTCTAGGAGCCCTGTATGTTTTGTAAACTCCAGGATTTTCTTTAGACTAATGTCCTTTAGTGTCTCAGTGTGCAATTTCTTTGCTCCTAAAAGGCTATGTCTGCTTGCCATAAATGCTTCGCAGTGACATATTAAGTGTTCAGGGGTTTCATCCTCTTCTCCACATCCTCTGCATGTTGGTTCTTGTTTGAGGCCCAACCTATGCAAATGTTTATTTAATTGACAGTGTCCTGTTACCAGTCCTGTTATTAGTCTGACATCTTGCTTGCTCATTACAAGTAAGTTGTCTGTTCTTTTCTTGGATGGCTCATTCAGGAAGAGCTTGGAATGTCTTTGGCCTGATGTGGCTGTCCAATGCCGTTTGTGCCATTGCCAAAGCAAAGTATTAAGTTCCTGCTTAACTGTTTGCGCAGTTATTCCGCAAGCAGGTTCTGGTCCTATAAAAGGTATATTTGTCCCATCTTTTGCAAGATGGTCGGCTGCCTGGTTTCCTTCAATTTCTGAATGCCCGGGTACCCATATCAATCTTAATTTATTCGTCGCTCCTAAGGCATTCAATCTGTGGATTTTTTTTTAAAAACTTTCACGGCATATTACCCAATATTGAGGGTGCCGCTATCTACAACACATGTAGACATGTAGACAACGATTTAAAAGTATTCACTGTGTTATAAACAATTATTTTTAACTCACTAAGCAACCGTTAAAAAGACTACTTTTAACAGTGGTCGTAGGAAAAGGAATTTATGTAATTGCTACCATATTCATTTAAATAATATATGAAATTAGTTTGCAAAGAACATCCCTTGACATTTCAGCAACCCTCTTGATATTATTCCACATGTTAACCTAACCTTACATATCCCTTGCTTACATGTTATCGACATAACTGCGGTAGCCTAACTTCACAGTAACCTTTCTTGGTCAACACGTATCACACCGTAAGCTATTAACGCAGCCGACATAAGTTCATTACAAAGTTTTCAGCTTAGGAAGTTTAACTCAAGTAAGCGCATAAACCCCGGTTTACACTGTGCAATTCATGCCGTCTCGCATAATGGATCATTGTTACACTAACTATAAACACTAATTACACCCTGCAAATTTCATTACCGAAATTATTTTCCTCGGGGTTGTTGTTACAGTGGCTGAATTCGTAGCGGAATTGTTCTTTTATCAAACTTATTCCACCTCGTTAAAGAACAGAGTAATAGGATGTTTTTCAGGATTTTGCTTTCAGAAAATAAGTTTGTTACGGTATTATTTTCGAAACATGGTAGATATATTTGGTAACGAGATGAAGTAATTAAGGATATAATGGGGTACAATACTAAAAAAAAAGTTGCAATTTTTTTTTTGTTATATCAAAATATGATTAAATGAGTTTACATCAAATTTTTATTAAAATATGAAACTTTTCATTTATAATTTTAATAAAAACTATTCGCGTTATAATTATCTGACGTCGCTTCAAACAAAGTAATGGAGGGTTATACAGAGACATATTTTCGCACAGCCATCTATTGATATTTTCCTTGAATTACACGTGATTCATCTGCTATAATACAAACAAATCGCTGTCACGATGACATTTGTAACAAGAGGGTGCCAAATTTGAAAAATGAAATTCTTTAAGTTTCCACAGCCATCCGAAGACACTAAATTATTTATGTAGAACTCATATATCAAAACACAAGTGACAGAAGACAGAACTTTAAAAATGGCGATGGTTTGTTTATATTAATATATTCCATCTCAACTTTTACATAAACTCTTTCTTTCTTGCGAGTGACGTCAAAAGTATAACCCTTCATTGTAGATGCATTATGAATAAGAATGCTGTTCCCAAACTGTGGATCAAAACAGTTGGCGATTAGAGTTTTTATAATATATTTTTACTATACTCAAATTTTATTATCAGAGTTTGTCAACTCTCTCTTTCTTGCGTCAAAAGTATAACCTTTCATTAGAGTAATATTAAGCGAAAAGAATATTATTTCTCCCGAAAATATGCGATTTCTTTGTTATTAGTTATTATCTAACGATTATTGTCTGGGTTACGGCTGGAAAGAAGGCAAGAAGGTATAGTCTGTTCGCTCCTAGCTGAAACAAGCCGATATTTTATTACCCCAATAGATATTACCACAAACAAATAGAAAATCCTCAGGTAGTGTGGAACAGGGACGTATTCTAAATCTGCATAAGTAAGGGAAAATGTCATTATTACAAGTATACAGTTATACTCGTCATAAAATAATCAAATAATGGCAACTTTCCTTCACACTTTTTACAGGCTTAGGACTGTCAGGGAAATATATACAAATAATTTCAAAAAATTCTCTTAAAAATTTACAAACGCATATATCAAAACGAACTGAATACAATCCTTGTTCAACACTCCATTTACAACTGACCGCCGTTTGATGAACAAAGGCTCAAGAAAGTGGTTTATGGTTTGTGGTAATAACTATTGGGGTAATAAATTATCGGCTTGTTTCAGCTAGGAGCGAACAGACTATAAACGTAAAGCACAAGTGCGTTTTATTTACTCAAATGTCAAAAACAAACTGTCAGTGACAGCGATATAAATATCGTTCGTATTTTAGCTGCTAATCTCAATTTCTGCTTCAACTGTAGCAAACATTAAAGAAACAAACATAGTTTAGTTGATTTTGATTTTAAAGAAAATAGTGAAATATATATTAGGAAACCTAGTAAAATTAAGCAATCAGTACACAAACAGTAGCAACACTGATAACAGATTTCCGCACTTGCTCGTAACAACTCTATTACGACATTTGATATAAAAATAACTATTATATATTGAGTTACTGAATAGCGCTGTTAAAATATTTGAGAAGTCTAATTTGAACTTGTATGATTCATAACCATATAGCTTTCAATTTTGTAACTCTACAACTAATTTTTCACCACTTGTCATAATAGTTAGCTAACGGCAAAGTTGGCACAGATTAAAATGTTTATTTTTTTCTTGTTTTTTTTTTATATTTATTGACTACGCATTTTGAGAAGATAAAAATAAACGAGAACTTTAAAATAGTTCAAACAAAAAAAAAAAAACTAGAAGAATCAGAATATAATTTGTTATATACATCTGGAAATAATTATAAATAATACAAAAGTGACCCTTGCTTTTTCCATGATAGATGTATTCTTATTACTGAAATCTGCGAATAGAAGTAGACTGACACACCCAGAAATTGCTAATAATACTAATAAGCCACGATAATATATTATTTATTATAATTACAAATTATAAATATCATCTTCTTCGAACAATCTTTCGCCCGGCTAAAACGTGGTCGCATGACAGTGCATTAGACACTGAGTTACTGTGTAGCGCACATATTAAAAGTATGAAGTCAGATGTCGCATTATTTGGGAAAAACAAACAGTAAAATTTATTATTTTATTAAAAACTTTCAGAAAGAAAATATTCGCACTACTAGTGTACAGGATATAGGGTGCTAATGAATATCTCTTACAAATTTATAGCTTATGTAGAGAATGCAAAATATACTAACTTTTACTAATAATTAAGGTATAGGCTCTTCAAAGATTAATTATCTATGAAGGTTCCCGAAGGAAAAATAATCGGACAAGCAGTCTGCAGTAAGAGTATTTATTTCAAGCCGACGTTTCGACTAATACATTAGTCTTCTTCAGGGCACTATGGACAATACAAAAATGTACAGTATTGGTTGATTGTCGACAATCAACTCTGTGATTATTTTAATTGTTCCTTATAGATGGTTGCTAAAAAAACTCATGTTATTAGACCATTTCTGTAAGTATTTTATATTTTTTATACTATTCATGTTTCTGTTTTTCATTATGTACCACTACTGCACATTTTTGTATTGCCCATAGTGCCCTGAAGAAGACTAATGTATTAGTCGAGACGTCGGCTTGAAATAAATACTCTTACTGCAGACTGTTTGTCCGATTATTTTTCCTTCGGGAACCTTCATCCATTCCTCAGTCGATTACCGCTCAAGTTCATTAATTATCTACCTTAATTTTAGTTGGCTGTAACCTATCACTTCAGTTATTATTTTGTTTATTTTAACTTTTCACATTGAATGGAGTGTTATAAAGAGACATATTTTCGTGCCGCCATCTATTGATATTTTCCTTGAACTACACGTGACTCAGATGCTATAATACAAACAAATCGCTGTCATGATGACAGTTGAAACAACATGGTGCCAAATACGAAAAATGAAGAGAGTATGGTCTTTTCAACATGGACTCCCGCTGTAACTATAAAGAATACATGACAAAAGTTAAATTCGTTTAATTTTTTTTAGTTTTTATTTTATTGCTTAACCTCAACAATGAATTGTTAAGGTGATTAAACGTAATGAAGGTAAATGTATTTATCTCAAGAAATACCTTAGACGTTATTTTCTAACTGCAACTCGAACATGAAGATTAATTACGTGAAGTACCTAATATATTGCGATAACAGTAGTCGATTAAATATAGACTACCACTGTACTATACCTTTAGTTGAGTTTAGTTTTGTTTACATAAAATGGTTTGTTGTTGTTTGGTTGTTGATGAATGAGAGAGGGTACGAAATAAAATGGAAGTCATTTTAAAAATAGAAGTTTTTGCAAAATTAAAGAAAAAAGGCATTCCTTGTAATAAAAGAGGCTGGAAAAATTATACACCCGGTAAATAACTGTTGTGATTACTAAAATTAGACAAAACAAAAAAAAAAAAAAAACCGTGTAGGAAACGGTTTTATTTTTATTTAAGATAATTATCTTCAACATTCATTCATTTCGCAAAAAAAATATTTGAACAACAGACTCGAAAGAAAAATGAATGAATACAGATCATTTATTCACATCATGTATTTCTCCGTTGCGGAGAGTATACACATCTACGACTTTTAAAAAAAACTTCTGAATATTTCACTGCCTTGGGATCATGTAGCTCAGTTGGTTAGAGCATCCTACTGACATAGGAAGTTCCTGCGTTCTCCGGTGAGGTCAGTTTTTCACAATTTCTTTCTTTTCAAAATCAATTTTGATTGATCCTGTACATAGCTACTTTCAACTACTTAGTTACTAGCTAAATGATACTATGTACGTACTATTAGGGCCCGCAGAAAAAAACAGAATATTTAATATTCATACATACATGTTTTTATCTCTCGCTAAGAGAGGTATTGGAATCATGCTAAAAATCGCAAATCCAGATTTTAGTGGATAAGCACGTTTTAAGGTCTCTATAATCCGATTATAACATTTTTACGATAATGTCTGTGTGTGTATATGTATGTGTGAATGATAGAACCACGTTTTCTCAAATACTATAAGACTTAAAAAATATTTAACTGCAGTTTCCTCAATCTGACATTCCTGGGAAGAGCTGGGGGTATTCCACCATAACAAAAAATAAGAAAAAATTCAATTTAACTTAAAGTAAGGCTCAATAAATAATAGTTAAAACAATGAAAACATTTTTTGAATAATTACTTTACGAGATATGTCACATTTGTTAAAAGGGGAAATTGACGTCATACAATTGTTATCTTTCTTTCGTAGCGTACTCAGAGCAGTGTATGTGAGAAAGACAAGTATAGGGGGAATGTGACGTTACACTGATTTCTTCAAAATAAAATACTGTTAAACTAGGAACAATTAAGATTTTTTAATACTATGAATTGCTTCAAAATGAATGAAGTTTTATTTAAAATAATAAAAAAAATTGAGTGGAATACCCCATTGGACAACCGGAATTAATAGTTTCTTTAAAAACATCTTCTAAATATAATTTTTTGGAAATTTTTGTTTTTACAAATATTGAACATAAAATTTCCCATCTAATACACTTAAAATTTTTATTATATCTTGCATAGATTTAGAGATAAAGGCACTGTAATATATAGAATAATACATTAAAGAAACCAGTTGAGAAATTCAATGTTTACAAATAGTTTGTAAATGACAGATGTCACTGTCAAAAATCAACAGTTTTAGTCACATTCTGAAAGCTTTTTCTGGGAAGTACATTTAATCTTTCTTATTGTTTTATTAATTATATACTTAAAATTGTAGGTAAAATGCATATATCCATCAGAAATACCGCCAATCTAGTTAATGAATTGGAAGAATCTCTAATATTTTGGAACTTCCTCATACAATGAAAAATAGATAGAATTGTATGTGTGCAGAAGACATGTTAAATACAATAATAAACAATATTTGGGTAAAGTTCTGTAATTTTTTCTTATAAAACGAGGGTTCGATAGCGAAGTGCAATACAATACTTATATAGCCTGATTTGCAAATGGCGAGAGGTCTTGTGCTGGCCACAACAGATTTTTTAATATTATATTTCCTATATCCTATTAATTTACTTTTATTTTAAAATTATTACTAAAAGAAATATTTTAATATCAAGGTTGGTAATAATGACAGTCATCCTAACCAACTACTTACAATGGCTACCCTTTAAAAATACATTGGAATGATTAAAGAACAACTGAATTTATTATTTTAGTCACAGCTTAGTCACCTCTGATTATGAGTAAATACTTCCGGTCTTGTTATTTAATATATTTTGACAACAGTTGTTTAGAAGTTAGGTTGAAGTTAAAATTTATAATTATTATGTTATGAACCTACAAATAAATACTTAGAATTTTAATTTAATTATTTTATTAGAAAAAGCAGATTTAGTTACCAGCATTACAAACAAAAAGCCCCCAAAAACAGATGTACAAATGTGAACTTTGTAACACTAAGCAGTTTCACAAAATTGACTTTCTAAACGTGAAATAGGAAAATAGTTTTAAAACCAATATCATTTCTGTCCTTTTTGCAATACAATAATAACATTTTCTCCATCTTTGAATCTGATTTGATTAGCATAAACCTATTCCACTCTACGTTGGATAACAAGAAAACTTTGGTCCCTAAGCACTTGACAATATGTTAGATCAAATATCTGCGCACACAGAGTGTCGAGTAACACAGAAGGCATGATTACTCCCCCTTTAGATGCCACAGCATCCTGCCCGCTCCGACTCAGGACTTGCGTCTCGCGTCCTTGCGGGCCAGGATACGTATCAAGCTGCTACGCGACGATGACGACACTTACTCCCATCCTTGACCCACATGCTCAGCACAGCGCACTTGTACAACAGCCAAAAGGACGACATCAAAATGAGGAAGGCGACAACGGAGGGGGACAGTAATATCAAAAATGATTTCGCTATATTTTATATACTCGTATGGTGTTTCAAGATTGTTCAATCAACTTAAATTTTAAATAAAGGAGTTAAGATGATCCTATAGCGACGAGGCAATAGGGGTTTCCAAGTTTTTTTCATTTTTTAATATGTTAATCTCTATATAAAAATATTAGACCCGTGTTTTTTATTTTCGCCGAGAAGCGTCTAATAAGCCAGAAAAAAATTATTAAAGTTTCTATAAATAAGGATCGAAAAAATCATCGGTGCGTGTGACGTCATCGACACCGCGAGAACATACGTTTCTAAAGCTGAGTGAGACGGATATATAACAAACACGGTGGGTATGTCGTTTCGCAAATGAACATGTAAACAAATGATACATAACCCAAGAATTAACCACTTGAATTCTGTTCCTCAGCTTATTTTGTAATACTTATAGAAAATATTTTTAAAGAAATTGTGATTGTACATGCAAATCAGGTAAAACTTGAGTACTTATAGTAATTTTGGAGATAATTAAATATTATTTTTCTATTTTAAGAGATGGACGATTTGTTTATTTGCTATTCTGGTTATTATAGCTCTAATAATGAGCATTTTTGTGGTGGTGAAATACTGTTTCGTACCGGGCTGCTATAATTCCTCAACAAATAATCCAAAGAAAATATATGTAACGGTTCCAAAAATTGAAGAAAAACGTGCAAGTTATAATGACTAAAAATAAATATTCCGTATTATAATGGTATTAAATCTAAACATGTTAATTAATTTACTAATTTAATTATTTGTGTATTCCAGTTACAGCCAGAAAGTAAAAACGCTATTCCTTATTCTTGTCCTACCCTGTTATCATTAAAATTATAAAATTAGCACATGTTTCACTTTCTAATTAATAATAAATTAAACTATTGGTAAAATGATGTTTTATTTAAGACAAAGAAATAACAAACAACTATGAAACTATTTATTTGACTTCATAAATTTGGGGAATACTGCAATTTTCCAAAATGTTGTTGCCTCCTCCATCAACTGCTGACACAAGTCTTTGTCGAATTCAACTTCTACAATAACAGCTTCGTCTCCATACTCTTCTTTAGTTGCTCTATAAATGTTGTTGTATTAAATAAATATTCCATAAATCTGCGTACAAAACATTACATACCTCTGGGCTTTCACATTTCTTATTTCTGCACTAATAAAACTAGGATTGTCTTTGTAAAACAAATGCACATGACTGTATCTAAATACGGCAAAATTTCGACTGTCTGCATTCACAAATTCAGGATCCATATTCTAAAGAAAGTGAACAGTTTTAATATAAACAGCATTATTGGTTATTTACTTCACTTACTTGTTTTTTCAAAAGATTCTTCAAAGAAACTATCAGGAAATTCAGTAAAAATTTCTTGTAACCTTAAATTTCATCAAAATAAATGTTCTTGCTTGAATGTCACGTCAGGTCACAACGCGGACATGATCTGCGCGCGCTCGAAATGCCATTAGCCAATCAGAATTTTCAGAGTGCCGTTGACGTCACAAAGATGGCCGATACTGAATTTTATGCACTCAATTTAAATGCATTAAAATTTAATTTTGATTTTAGAGTAATAAAAATTAGCAAATTAACGCTTATATTCATCTTAATATTACTTATACATGATGAACACTGATATCCAATAAGTATTTCTTAAAAAGCTGTAGCCTTGGAAACCCCTATTGCTTCGCTCAAAAATATGCAGATGATTCAACTACAGCACAGAAGACACAGTATTGATACGTCCCCCTGCTGTATATCTGAGGTAGACAAGCATAACGAAGTGAAGGTAGCGCTTAGCTAAGACTGTACTACTGAACTATGAGCGCAAATTAATAAGAATTTTAGAAAATAGTGTTCATCGCGCGAAACTCCTCAGCCTCTATTTCTAGGAATTTTAGTATAAATTTTTAGTATGTTATTAGCATAAAACCATTGAACAAAATGTTCCAAACGAAATTTTGAAATTTTACATAGGAATGATGATATCAGCTATCAAAAATAGCTGTTTTTCAAGTAGTCATAACTTGGCCCCAAAAAAAATTTTCAAAAAGTGTACGGTTAATTTGTAGATCATACTTTCTTCTTTCATAATATGTATGGTTTGTAATGAATAGTTCAATAGTGCGAGCTGTAGCGTTTCGCGCGAATCTCATGTTTTACATCATTTTGAGGACTGCTAGAGGATCGTCTTAAAAATAAGTAAAAAAGTTCTGTTAAACAAAATCGAGAAAAAGTTTCGTTATGAGAAAGTAGTAATAGCGTAACTGGCGTAGTACAATTTTATTTATAACTATGAAAATTTGTTATTATGTTCAGATTTACGTTTCCCGAATTTTTTTTTACCTCTCGCTAAGAGAGGTATCGGATTCATGCTAAAATTCGCATATCCAGATTTTAGTGAATAATCACGATTTAAGGTCCCTGTGTGTGTCTGTGTGTAGATGTGTGTATGTGTGTGTATGTTTGTATGTATGTATGTATGTATGTATGTATGTGTGTGTGTGTGTATGTCTGGATGTTGGAGGGACGATTCCTCAAAAACTATAAGACTTAAGACCTGTTTAACTATGAATTCATCAATCTGACATTCCTGGGAAGAGCTGAAAAGGTTTTGGCAACAATTGGACAACCGGAAGTAGTAGTTTCTTAGAAAAATTCGTCTAAATATAATTTTTTGGAAATTTTTGTTATTACAAATATTGAAGAACATAAAATTCTCCATCTAATACACTTAAAAAATTTATTATATATTGTATAGATTTAGAGATAAAAACACTATAATATATAGAATAACCGGATGTACTATATCGCGGAGGCTAAACTACACTAAGAAAACCAGTTGACAAATTCAAATGTTTATAACATAGTTTGTAAATGACAGATGTCAGTGTCAAAAATCAACAGTTTTAGTGACATTCTGTTAGCTTTTGGTCTGGGAAGAACATTTAATCTTTCTTATTGTTTTATTAATTAAATATTTAAAATTATAGGAAAAATGCATATATCCAACAGAATTCAGAAATACCGCCAATCTGGTTAATGAATTGGAAGAATCTCTGACATTTAGGAACTTCCTCATACAATGAAAAATAGATATAATTATAATTATATGTGTCCCGAAGACATGTTAAATACAATAAAAAACAATATTTGGGTAAAGTTCTGTAATTTTTTGTCATAAAACAACTGTTCGATAGCGAAGTGTAATACAATACTTATATAGCCTAATATGGAAATGGCGGGAGGTCTTGTGCTGGCCACAACAATTTTTTTGTATCAGGAGCAATGTAACAAAAGTACACACAAAATCATTTAATATTGGTATTGTTGCGAAGGTTACTTTAGAATTACTGACAATAAAACACATGTTTCATATTTTTTTGGATTTTATTTTAAATATGTCCAAAGAATAGTAGTCTTCACGTAAAAATGGCATTGCCCAATAAAAAGTTTATAGCAGGATTCACCTGGACCGTTGCAACCGTTAATTTTGCGGCCGTAGCGGCCGTCTTAACAACTATATAGTTACAAACTTGAGAAATGAAATATTACCAAAACGTTTGTTTTGATATCAGTGACATAATTTCAACATATACCCTTCGGAAATACCGCCACTTCCGTCAATGAATTGAAAGAATCTCTAACATTTAGAAGAGTAGGAAAAAACTTGTTCATTGAATGAATTGAAAAGTATAAGATATATAAAGAATAGAATAATTAAAATTTTTGTGTGTACTAGAAATGTTAAATACAGTACTTATATAACCTAATATGAAAATGGCGAGAAGTATTGTGCTGGCCACAACAGATATTTTACCTTCCGTCAAAAGGAAGGTATTGTTTTTGGTCAAAAAATTCGGTTGTGAGTTTTCAATGAATAAGCACGTTTTAAGATCCTTAGAATACGATTTTACTAATTTTACATTGATGTCTGTATATATATGTGTGTGTGTGTGTGTGTGTGTCCGTGTGTGTGTGTGTCTGTGTGTGTGTGTGTGTGTGTGTGTGTGTGTGTGACAAATTTTTCTCCGTGGATAACTCCAAAACTACAATTCTAAAAATTATGATTCTTTCGTATTCCTCTTCTTTACAACCATATAAAGAGCTAATTAGATTTTGGTTATAATTGGTCAACCGGAAGTACCTTTATTTGAAGATTTTAACAGTTTTTCTGGAAAACACCCAGTTAAATATCATTTTTCAACATTTTGTGATCATTAATATGAAAGAAAATTTTATTCTCTGTAAGGTTTGATTATACATTTTCCTTCATATTCAATAAATATAGAGTTATAGGGAGATTAAGAGAGGTTAACTTTCAAAAATCAGTCTGCTTTGCAAAAATTATGGAAACAGTAGATATGTATATTCAAAAAATTCTAATTGACAGATGTCAGTGTCAAGTGCAAAACCAAAGTGGAAAGTATAGGATCAGAAAGTAACATAAGTGACAGAGTGTCCTTCACAAGTGACTTCCAGTTTCAATGCCGGGAGTACGAGGAACGCCAAAGAGAAAATGGAATGACTGTGTTGCAGAATATTTGAGAGGGGAAGAACTGCGTTGTATAGTAATGAGGAAGTGTGAAGTACAATTTACAGAATGTACATTTGAGTTATAATTATATTGGATTTATAGAACCTTTTCAAAGGAACTTGCAATATGGAATTTGTAAAAAATAGTGTGTTCGTGTTACAATTTTACAGGATATATAAAATCTTTTCCAAGGAACTTTTGGTATCTGATTTGTACAAATATATTGAATTGACGGAAGGTTTTGTGCTGGCCACAACAGATTTTTTTCGTATTCCATTACGCTTTTTATACATTTTTTAAAAATAATTTATGTCCGATCCTGTTATGAAAAGTGAGTCTCATTCTGATGTCAATAGCCTGTTAAAAATAACTCCAGGAACAAATCGTGCCCGATACATCGATTTCCTATTACCGATGCAAAAACAGGTATAATTTGTCGCGTGTTTGCGCTGCGATTTATCTTTGTGTTTGCTTGGATAGGTGATTGATTCGACTAGGACGGTTAGCATATTCTCCTATAGTTCTCGCCTGAAGCCAGGATATGGCTCACGAGAATATTTTGTTTGCATGGAAGATGAAAGAGCGAGGATATTTTGTTTCTCTTTTGTGCGTATTTTACTTTAGAAATGCTAACGTATAAAGACTTTTATGTTTAATTTATTACTGACTCTAGCTTCCATTTGCTTGAAATGTTTAGATGCTTTTAATATTTTTTTGTTTTTCTTGGAATGTTTGAGTTTTAATCTTTTTGCTGGTTGTAGATGTAACTTTTATTTGAAATGGAATTTACCATTTACTTGAATATTTTATCCACTGCTCTACTTTTCAATCATGCAAACAAGTTAAATTAAATCAAGAAATTTCTTTTGTTCATATGTTATTTTCGAGGTTATTTAATGTACATTACTCTTTAAATCTACATATATTAATTTAGTATCTCTATTTTCTAAAGTATCTTTGGCTTTTGACCTGTTCAAAAAGTTGTCTAGAGGCCTATTCTACTAAAAAAAATGTATAACGATATCGTTACTGAAGGACTGTCGCTAAGCATTTGGTTAAACGACTTTAATAACGACAAATGCCAAAAACCTATTCTACTAATCATATCGTTATAAATTATCGTTATCAGGATTATAACGATAATATCTAACTTCATGTATATTTTGACAGAATAAATTTTCATATATTTTTCAATTAAAATTTGACCTATCGATTCATTGTTTGTTTATTTAATTGAATTTGAAAATGTATAAAAGAAAAGGGCTTCGAGGACAACTCAAAGACAGTAACAGTATGAAATATATGTTGAAGAACTGGAAAGTAACAGTTCATTAAAAATTAATAAATTGTCCACTGAAGAATTGGAAGAAATATGGAGAAGACTTACAAGTCATTTAAATTCTGTGGGACCGGGTAAAAGGATCTGATGTATCACGCAGTGTACGATTATATAATCTGACATCTCTATACAAATATATAATTTTTAAATACATAGATAGTGCATCTATATTCTATATTATATTCTATATCAATATATTAAATAATATTATCTAAGGGTAGAGAAAAGAAAAAGTTTTTTCGTTGCAGAATATATTTGAAAATTATTTATTTATTATTTACATTCTGCAACGAAAAAACCTTGGATTTTTCTTTTTTCTACCCTTGTCAACATGCAGAACAGCCTGGAGTCCTTCGTCCACTAAATATTATCTAAATCTAAATTTTTACTACTACTACTAAAAAGTATAATATATATAATTAGTGTACAGAAGTGAATAAATACTTGCAGAATCTCTTTCTCAGCTACAATTAACAAAATATCTTCTTCAGCCATTTTTACTTTTGTTCTCAAAATATGTCTAACTTTACGACTTCAACAATGCATGTTAACTTGTCGTTATTAAACGATATGAAACAACGATATGTAACGATTCGTAACGATAAATAAATTAACAGAATAGGGTTTTGGCAAAAATCGTTATCATAACGACTTATCGCCTAGTAACGAGTCATAACGATACATATTTTTTTAGTAGAATAGGCCTCTAAGTATGGTTTACTCTAAAATATGGCAACCTAAAATTCAGATATTAAAATCTCAAGAGCCTGAACACAAAAAAAAAGAATCTACAGACTTTAGTTCCTACCACACATTTTTTGTATTTTCTATTCCTGCTGTTCTTCATCTCCTTTTCTAATGTCCTTCCAAGTTTGTAAAAGAAGTTATATTTCTATTCCTTTTATTTTTCTTCGTGATTGCTTCCTTTACTTTTTCTAACCTTTTTATTTTCATTTATTTTATGTAATACTATTTATATATCTGTAAAGCCGGTTTTATTTTATTATATTTTTGCCGAATAAATAAATATAAGTATGTTAATAAATAGTACAGAAAAATAGTTATTGCTAGTTTTTTTATAATAAACAACATCACAATTAAAATACAGGTTAGGTTTTCTGATTCTGACAGTTCCCACGCTTGGCATGCGCAGATTGTAAGTCGCCATAGTCAAAGTCTTAAAATTAATTCAATTCTGTGATTATGCGTATGATAATGTGTATTAAAAAACTTATTTTAAATCTTAGGACTAATAGCCAATTGCACCAATAAGGCTTAAATTTTAAGCTAGGCTTAAACAAAAATATGCAAATCGAAATTGTGACAGCTGTATATTATAATTTATTTGACATTTCATTTCGATGCAAAATTGTCAATTTAAACCAAGTTTAATATTTAAGTTACATTGGTGCAACCGACCATAAGACTACAACTATGACAATGAGAATGATATTGCTGCATAAACCCGGCTTAACTATTTAGTGAGCAGAAACAATAAAGATCTGTGGTATTTTGCTGCTACAATCTTCAGTAAAAATTTTATTTGCATAATTATTCGAAAAATTAGGCTAACTACATGACTGCATAGTAAATTATCATTCCATGGAGCTGTGGGTGGCATTTTCTTTGAAAGTTTAACATATTCCACAATAATGTTTATGATTCCGCAATGTTCATGCAAATTTAATTCCTGCATTTTGTATTAACACGCAGCTAAATCAGATATACGTAATTCCTACAGCACTTACCGCATTAGCGTGATGCATTTAACATTTACTACCTTTTTTCTATGTCAGTCACTTTATTCTATCTTATATAATTATTTAAATTTTAATAGTTAGTGTGGAAATTTATGAATGCTAAAATAATGCATAGTAATGCCTACTAATAATGGATTGACAAGAAATAACGCAAATTGTTTATACGCTTAATTAATTAGGTCTTAATTTTATTCATAGGAAACTGCTTTTAAATTAACAATATAATTAGTTTTTTTACATTGTAAAGTCTTGAAAGGTTGAACATTATTTTTATTACTTATATTAATGGGTCGTAAATAATATAAATAAATATGTCATCATTCCTTTTACTTTGTTATAGTATAATAATTTTATATTACATGCATTTAAAACTTCGTACTTCGAAACACTCCAACTAATAATGTAATATTTGTAAATAAACAACTGACTCCTTCTCCAGTTTGATCATTAAAGTGTTTTGTAATAACGAGATTTTATTCGATACAGTTCCACTTTAATGCTGGGTTTATGCAGTTTGTAAATTATAAAATTAAATTAAGTCACTAAATTAAGAAACTAAATTAAAATAACGTTGTTTATGCAGTAATTTAAAATTCAGAATTTTATGTTTGACATTTAGTACAGTCTAACTTTTATAAGTGAAAGGTATACAATTTGTTGAATAAGTCCAGCTAGTATTTCGTCGCTCTTTTCTGCAGAAACTTTGTTATCATCTTACATTTTCATAGGTTAGGTGTTAAAATCAGTCATAAGTGCTCGAATGGCGCAGGCGTAAAACTAAGAAATTATAAAATTAAACTAAAAGTTTAATATAACCAACTTAATTTAGCTTCATTAGTTTAATTCTTCAGTTTAGTTTATTTATTTATTTATTTACTATTAATCTGACCAACAGGGTTCAAGACCCCAATTACAGGTTGATTATACATAAACTTATAAATTATAGACACAAGTAATAAACATGTAAATAGAATTACACAAAACAAAATAATCCAAACTTAATAATACGTAAAGTTATGTTTTAGACAGTAACAAATAGTAGCATATGTTAATGAACATAATAATTGTATAAAGCACTTCTAAATTTTTCAATCGAGCCGAGAAAGATGTCAAAATAATCTGGTAAGTTATTGAAATTGAAACAAAGCATACGAATAGGCGACTTTATTTCATAGTTCTTTCGAGGAGTATTGCAATAAAAGGTAGATTTAAGCCGGGAATTATACCCAGGAACTAGGAAAGGAATTTTTTCAAGAATTATGGGATCATTTATAACACTATGCAAAATTTTGTAAAGGAACAATGTAGACTGAATTTTTCTGCGAGTATCGAGAGACACAATATTAAATTCACATAACAAGTCTTTGTAGTCTGTATCAAAACTGGGATAATGTCTAAAAAGTTTGAAGAAGCATAATTTAACAAATTTTCGTTGAATAGATTCAATCAGTTGCTTAAATGTTGTCTTTGATAATAATTGTTTCTACTTGTTTAGTTTAGTTTTACAATTTAATTTTTTAATTTAGTTGCCTTTATAAACCCAGCATTAAAGTAGTTGTTAAAAATAAATAATAAAATTTTAATTTGATAATTATTAAGTATCATAGGGTTTCGTGGCCGTGTGCCTGAGTTTCAGATCACTAATCTGAAAATCCGGGTTCGATCTCGACCAACGAATTTTAAATGGCACAAAAACGACCCCTGTAGTGCGCTCTCCACGAGAGTAATGAGTGTCCGTGAGGTGACGCTTGGTAAATAAATACTCGCACGGTACGAATACAGGGTTTATGTGAGTAAGAGTACAACGGTTAATCGTTGGTAGAACTCCATAGGTAGTACATAAATCTGGCAATAATTTTTCTTTTACATGCTTCCTGTAAAAACTGGAGCTCCTTAAAAATGACCAATTACGTCACGGTTCAATTTTTTAAAAAAAAATTAACATCTATGCGATTTTTTGAAAATAAATATTAATTGTCAAAACTGATGGGAAACGATTTTTGCATTGACGTACACTGGCTTGCAAAAAAATCGCGTACTCAAGCCGAGTTTTTATGTTTTTTATCCGAGTAATTACGATTGTTTTTTAAATATGTTATCTGTCAATTGACAGTTGTCATTGTTGTAACTATCATGTTACTGTTTTTCTATTGTGTAGCAAGTTCTTCTTTGTCGTTATTTTAGTAACAAATTATAAATATTTTCCAGAAAAATTAACCACTCCTCTTCTAACTTAGACCGTATTAAAACTTTCACGTTTCTATTAATTTTGACATTTTAATTGACACTAACAATCAAGGCCGATTCAATAGAGCAAAAAATAGATGTACGCAATTTTTTTTGTAAGCCAGTGTACAATTTATGTTTGGTTTATTAAATATCAAAATTTCCCCTATTTTAATAATAAACATGTAGTTTTTCATTGTGAGTCTCAAATACCTATTGTCTGTCGCGACGTCAATGATTTTATGTCAGTTTTGACAATCAACATTTTTTCCAAAGAACACATTGATTTTTGGTTTGCACATTATGAACCTTGATCATTTTTAAGGGGCTCCAGTTCTTGTAGAAAGCATGAAAAAAAAAATTATTGTCAGATTTATTGTCTGTGGGGTTAGTTCTTCCATCGGTTAAGCGTTGCATGCTTACTTACATAACACATGTATATCATCATTATAACCGATATCTGTATACAAACCTGATTGACACACCAAATAATGTTTTATAAATACTTTTATTGGGCTTTAAGTTCCTTGGGGTTGCGGGATATATGTACTGTACATATAATATATATTATATTCGCAACCTGTTGTACATTAATTTACACGGACGTTTCGGCCAGTGATATCATGTGGCTGTCGTCAGCGCATAATGTTTATCTTCGAACATCTTTAGATTAAAATATAAAATTATCAAAATTTAAAGTGTTTTTTGTCAATTGTGACTTTTTCCTACGTGCTACTATGGCTAAATGATTATTTAGCTTCATTGATAGCCAATATAATTTCGCAATATGTATCGTCGCAAATATTGAAATATGTAAATGAAATGTAACTCAAATATGTTGAGGATGGCCACATATCAATGGCCGAAACGTCCGTGTAAATTAATGTACAACAGGTTGCGAATATATACTCGTATGTACATATATCCCGCAACCCCAAGGAACTTAAAGCCCAATAAAAGTATTTATGAAATATAAATCTCGTTCCCATACTGTCCCTAAAAACACCAAATAATGGGTAATATGCCATGATGATTTTATCTTTTTGAGTAAGGATTGTTAGAAGTTCAACTAACCTCATAAATTTATCAACGCAACTGATACATTTCTACGAGTAGAGATGCATTCGATTTCGAGCTTTGGCCCGGCCCGGCCCGAAGCCCGCCTCGATTTCGCGTTGATCATCGAGCCGGGTCGAAGATATTTTTTATCGGGCCGAACCGGGCTAATCATTTTAAAAAATCAAGGCGAGTCGGACTTTTGATTTTGGCCCGGCCCGAAAATTCGAGCTTTTCGGGCCGTTATAGTTCAATCAAATGCACAGTTTCCTTAATATTTTAATGAAAATGGATGAAGTTAAAAAGGATCAAAATGATTTAATAACAATACACTTCACATATTAATAAATAAAAATGTATTATTTTACTTCAAGAATTCAAGGTTATTAATTAAAGCATAATAATTATATTGTGATGTTGCTATTATTATTGTTATTACTCGTATACTTAAATAAAAGTGATTTTTGTTTCTACCATAATCATTTCTTGTCCTATTTTTGAGCAGAAACAAAGTTAGATAAAAAATCCTTATATAAATTAAAATACTCGTAGGTCTGTAATTTTTATAACAAACTTACACTAGAAGGGTCTCTTTTTTAACTACTTATGTTAATTAATGTTGAAAGTTATAAGAATGTAAAGGTTTTTTATAAGTTTGACACGAAAAAAGTTAAACATTTCGCCTTAACATAAAAATCAACATTAGGAATGCCGGGTGCACCCAATTTCGAGCTTTGGCCCATCCCGGCCTGAAGCCCGGCCCGATTTCGAGTCAATTTTCGAGCCGGGCTAGCAAATTTTTTTGTCGAGTCGATCTTCGAATCGGGCCGGTAATTTTTATTTTCGGGCCGAGTCGATCCAAACCTCAAAGCCCGGCCCGGCCCGGCTCGAATGCATCTCTATCTACTAGTATACGTAATGCGAAACCAGATATCCTTTATGTATTGTGTGCATGTTTTAGAATAATTTTTGTTTGCAACAATATATTAATCACATTTGCTCGGCTTCTCATTACTTGTTCGTCTACTCGGTGCTTTACGTCCCATCTACATCAGGCTTTTGTGATAGTTCAGTCGTGGGCGTAAAGTACAAAACCCTCTGTACCTCATTCATCCAATATACATGCTTTTCAAACCAAAAAGAGAATCCAGATCTTATTTCCCTCACAAAGACTAGCACTGGAATTATCTGCTCATATACGAACAGAATCTTTCAGGAATTATACCAAGATGTGAACATGAAATCTTTTACGTTACCAGAAAATAATCTTTCTATATTCATACAAAACATATTTTTCTCCATGCTAAATATAAAATTTATCTTCCAATGAAGTTCGCATCTTTAAATTTCAATAAAAAAATCTTTCTTATATAAAAAATCTCCTTGATCTATTACGCCCATTTCTATAAATAATGGTAATAATAATAATAATAATAATAATAATAATAATAATGAGGTAATAAAAATATCTGGATTGCAGTCACAAAATTTTATTTACTAAATTCTCGGGTCGACCGGTTTTAAGCTCCACATGAGCCTTCCTCAGGAGCTGAACAATATTTACAAGGAAGGCTCATGTGGAGCTCGAAACCGGTCGACCCGAGAATTTAGTAAATAAAATTTTGTGACTCCAATCCAGAAATTTTTATTACCTCATCAATATATCCAGTCAAGGAACCTTTTCTATCAATAATAATAATCATAATGATAATAATAATAATAAAAAAAAAAACAGAAAGCTGTTCCATAAGCCCGCCAAAAATGAACGCTATAGACATACCATTAATACAATTAAAACCTTTTAACATTATTTGTCAAAAAAAATCATAACAATAATACTCGTAAACCAGAATAGAACGTCTTGTCACTGGCTAAAGTTGGTACGATAATTATTTTTTCTAACATATATAATTTTTTCATAAAATTAAAAAATCGTACTTGACACGTTTCTCAAGATTTCAGCCTCCATTCAATTTGTCGGTTATTTATCAGAGACTGACCCACACCAGAATCACAGACGCGTTTCGCTCTTATTGGAGCTCTTCAGTGTACTGATGCCTCTCGAAGGCACTGAGTAAAGTTGAGCGCATGATCACACTGAAGAGCTGCAATAAGGGCGAAACGCGTCTGTCTTTCTGGTTGAGTGGACCAGTCTCTGATAAATGACCGAGAGGTTGATTCAGAAACTGAAATATTACTTAAACAAATAATACTGCAGTGCCAATACACTGCTGCAGGTGATGTCGCGGTGTTGTGCGGGTGACGATACTCCAAATGGGAGACAAAACTTGTCTACAACGATGTATGCGACTTGTGAAAAATTCGTGAAATCTTAATATGTTAAATTTAATTAAAACAGTTTTACCACGTATTGCAATGAATATTTTAAATGAAAGTTTATGCGATTTTTTCATAGTAATAATAAAAATAATGGATGATAATAATATATTGTCATTTTCGCAAATAATTAAATAAAAAAAAATATATACATATATCGCGAGCGTAAAGTTATAAAAACTAGTAAAATGTTGTTCGTAGGGTAATCGCTCAACAGCAGCTGTAGACATGTGTTTCACTCTTATTAGAGCTCATCAGTAGGTACAATTTGTGTATTTGGCTGCTTACTAGTGCTGTTACAATTTGTCGGTTTTCTAATTACTACCTCTAGTTAATGTCCATCTATTAACTAGCTATATGTACTGATGAGCTCTAATAAGAGCGAAACACGTGTCTACAGCTGCTGTTGAGCGATTACCCTACGAACAACATTTTACTAGATTAAATAAAAAGTTTGGCGTTAGAAATAGCCACTCCTGTGACTCCGGAGTACATGCAGTACATAGCCAATAAGAAAACTGTTCACGTTATTTATATAAATAAAGATAGGCGATAGTTTGACACATGTTAAACTGTATGTCTTCTGACGTCATATTCTGTTTTAGATCACATGACTTTTTCAAAATATTACACAAATTTCAATATTCAATTGTAAAATATATAATGGTTATTTCGTAATATTTTCAAATTTGAGGCTCTTTAAAGAACTTTGTCTTTTAAAATTTAATATTTAGAAGTCACATAAAAATTCTTGCTACAGCCCTATTATACTTTTTTACATTTATTACAATTTTTTCAGTGTATATCGTCGTTATAAATTTTAAACATGTTTAAAAATCTAGAATTTACGTTCTAATGATGCATGCGATCGTTTGAAATGGCTCTTCAAAATGCAAATGAAAGATCCTAAATCCACACGGGATAACGTGTAACTATAAAAAATCTAGTATAACATCTAAAAATGATAAATTTGAAGGAAACTTTCAAAGGATTCCACAAGAAACGGAGATGTTTAGATTTCACTTTCTAGAAGGAATAAAAATTCAGGCAAAATTTACAGTAAAGTTTGATGATTGTAAATTATTAGTGAAATTAAATAAAGTGTAAGCGTGGGTAAATACTAAATAATGTAGGTATAAATATTGACTTTTATAGTTTAATGGTAGAGTTAATTAGTTTAGTTTTATTTACTTAGCGTTAATAACCGCATTAAAAACTATGTTTAATTTATAAATTTTGCTTCCACTTAAACATAGTTTTAATTACCAAATACAGACTCTCGAAACAGTTACTATAACGTACTCATATGTAAAAAAAGTTTTGGCACAAAATAAAATTAATTTTTATGAAGTGGCACGCAATTTGACGCGCACATTTTACGTGGTAATTACGTATATATCAATTTCACGAAGCTTTAAAAAAATTCTTAGCAACTGCTTTTCATTTTTAATTTACCAACCACTGTTGTGGATTGTCTTGGTTAGCAGTGCCCAAAAATTTCAATTTTCTGAATTAGAAAACGTGAAGCACTTTTGTCATCCATTAATGACTTTATTGTTTGAAAAATATCGACGAATAAGAGATCTGCAGAACCGCGGTATTCTTTCTAGGTGCTTATATTTTGAGCATTTTTGTCTTTTTGTATAATTTAGATTATTTCTGGCTGTTCTATTCGCAGTCATGTGAGATAGTGTGATATAGGAAATATGCGATCTAATCTCGTAGAAGATGTTCCGATCGTGTTTTTCGAAATCCGGTTGCAAAAACTTTCATCAATTCTTTGATAAGTTAACAGACCATCAAAATGAACAAATTCGAATTAGTTTTCATGTCCTTATGGCATTTAAATTATTTCTGTCAAAAAAAAAAAAATCGCGTTGTATTTTGTTTTAATGATTTGTTAACTAATCAAAGAATTGATGAACGTTTCTTCAACCGACCATTAGAGTTATTGCAACAGTAAAACCCGAAGTCAAGTAGAGTACCTCGCAATCTTTTATAGATCAATATATTGTTCTAACATATATTTTAAATCTTTTAAATTTTCACAATATCTCGTTTGGGCATTTATCCAAATAAATTAATTGAAGAGCTCTTGGCATAAACAATCTTAACCCATTTTTTTTTTTTTTAATTTTATATAATCATAGAGAAAACTTTCTAGCTTCCTTACCGTTAAAGATTTCTGTAATTTAATTTAACTGAGGATCATGTTTAAATATTAGAATATTATTTATTGGATATTAAGTAATAAGAAAATAAATATTGATGAGCAAATTACATAATGATTTTTATAGAATGTTTTTGAAGAAACGTTGAAATTTTAAAATGTAATATCTTCTGACTAGGGCTGTATCCGATGTCGCATTTTTGCATTTAATATTTAGGATTTAGGTCTTCGTCACATAAATGCAACTCCGGATACTAATGACATCCATTGATTTGTATGCAACACTTTGGAACAGCAAAATTGAATTATACAAGTCGATTTAATTTGATGCTTCAGATTAAATGTTAATATTATATTTCATAAAATAGAAGCTAAGAATCTATTCTTTGATAGTAAATTTGTCGTTTTGTACAAATTCTAGAAACGAACATGATTTGTTTAATTAGTGCGCGTCAACTTCAAGGCATAGGGAACTCCAGATAAGCGCTACACCACCTGGCAGACATTTTGAGAACTATCCACTCCTGGATTATTTGTTAAGGTTACGGTAAGTGCATATATGAATTTTATCTTAACATACATATTTTACAGTCTTATTAATGCAAATTGTTTGTTTAGTTAGCCATAAGTGAGACATTGAATAAAGAGTACATATAATTATATTTTTACTTTCAAATTTCTAGGTACAGGAACCTATTCGTTTTTCATTGATATATTTTATAAATTCCCTTAATGTGTTTGTCAAGGAGAAGAAGTTTATTTTTAAGTGTTTTAACTGAAAAACGAAAAACAATAGGATAGTTTAAAAATTGTTCCATTTGTTCATCAGACAAATACGTTACAATCACCACCACGCAAAACTACTACAATTTAAAAAAAATTAGAAGTGGTTAATAATGGTCGTTGCGTTGGTTTCCCAAAAACTTAGTATCGTTAGTTGCTTTTTTTACGAAGATCTGTACATTTTGTTTGGAATCCTAAAACCTAAGACAAAAGCAGAAGCACCAAAATAGTTAAATTAGGACCATATCATAATAACCTAATAAGAACATTAATTGAAATAGCTTGATCACGATTTTGTAATACATTTTACTTCTGGTTCATTGAATTAATGTGGTTCATATATATGTTTTCAGCGACCTTATTGCCCGCTTTATACGTACAAAGCATTTTTTAACCTGGCTTTTGTATTTTCAATTAAAAAATCTCCTTCAATTTTGTGTGATGATGATTATAAGGCGTTTGTTTACAGATGTGATAAATTTTTTCGAACTGTGCTTTTGTTTTTCGGTGAAACAACAAAAAAAAATAATGGAATCAGCATTACAAACCTCCTCTCCTTGATAAATACATCGTGGTCTCTTATTTCCATAAATGTAATTTACAAAATATATCAATGGAAAACGAATAGCTTCTTTAACCTAGAAATTTGAAAGTAACGATATTTACTGTTTATTCAATATTTCACTTATACTAACTAATTACTCGTAATACTATGTCGTTTCTGTTACTAAAAAATAAATTATTTGTGTAATAAGGCAGAGGAAAATGTATATTCAGATAAAAGTTCAGTACATACTTCCCGTAATCTTAACCAATAGTCCCGTACTTAATAGTTCACAGAATGTACGCTGATGTCGCAGCGATCTTAAATTGTTTTACCTATAGTGTGCTCCTGCAAAACCTTAAAATCTAAACCCTAAAATCCTAAATAATTACATTATTTAGGGCATGGAAATTTAGGATTTAGATATTAGGGTGATAAAAGTGTAACATCGGATTCAGCCTAAGATACTTTCGACGCTGTATTTGTTTTTTCTGGGGACTTAATAAATTTGTTTGACAAATAAGTATTTAAACAACGAAATTTTTATCAAAACTAGTTATGTACGTCATTACAGAAAACGGAAACCTTGTTATGAACTGCGCATATAAATTTTAGTTGACTAATCTAATTTCTTACGCCGTGAGTGCCGCACTGACCTACCTACAGGGGTGTGCTAATTAAAAAAAAGTATAGTTACAAAATGCAGTATTTCCATAAACTAGTTAATAAATTGATTATTAGCGAGCTTTGAACACTTTACCATCCTTTAATTAACTTACAATCAATTTCAAAGTTATCGCAGTTCCCTCCGCATATGTAGTTTGTCTTCCACCTGGCAACGTAGCGTCCTATGTGGCCGACATGCCATGCCAGGAAATTGAATTTTTAGCTTTTGAAACTAGCGGGATAATTAAAATTTAACCAAGTTTATAGACATGAAATACTGGACTCGCGTGAATCTGACGTTGCAAACGCCAGGCAAATGTTTTTGTTTAATTTTGGCTTGTTTTAAACGACAAAGGAAAATCAACCTGGAATTAAATTTTGGAAAGGTTAATAAGGTTTTTACAAGGTTGCTTCAAACGAATTTATGCCGGCCGGGGCTTGAAAACAAAATCGATATTAATACTGTTTTAATAAATGAACATTGAAAATGATATTACCTATTCAATAACGAGTGTTTGCCATGTACTTCATATTAATCAAGTTTATTTGTATCAATATATTTATTTAACAAAATAACAATTTATATAAAATATTGGTTACAAATATTTACATTATTAATATCGTATGATTATATGGAAATATTTTTTTACAAAGGTCGCAATTATTCATGATAAATATATACCTTCCTCAAACAATTATTAAAATAAATACATATTTCATATATTATTAATATAACATCAAAAATAGTAAATGGTTGAACAATTTAATATGGAGTATTCAAAATTTACCTCAGTTTTTTCTCTTTTAATTTATATCCTTATTTATAATCCGATTATAACATTTTTACGCTGATGTTCGTGTGTGTATGTGTGTGTGTATGTGTGGGTGTGTGTATGTGTGTGTGCGTGTGTGTATGTGTGTATGTATGTGTGTGTGTGTGTGTGTGTGTGTGTGTGGTTGTTGGAGCCACGGTTTCTCAAATACTATAAGACTTAAAAAATATTTGACTGCAGTTTTCTCAATCTGACATTCCTGGGAAGAGTTGATTAGATTTTAGTAATAATTTTACAACCGGAAGTAATAGTTTCTTTAAAAAATCTTCTAAAAATAACTTTTTTGGAAAATTCTCCATCGAATACACTTAAATTTTTTATTATATCTTGTACAGGATTTAGAGATAAAGACACTATAATATATAGAATAATCTAATTTATACATCGCAGAGGCTAAGGTACTAAGGAAACTAGTTGACAAATTCAAATGTTTATAACATAGTTTGTAAATGACAGATGTCAAAAATCAACAGTTTTAGTGGCATTATGAATGCTTTTTCTGGGAATCTTTCTTATCGTTTTATTAATTAAATATTTAAAATTGTAGGTAAAATGCATAGGTATATCCATCAGAAATACCTCCAATCTTGTTAATGAATTGGAAGAATCTCTGACATTTAGGAACTTCCTCATACAATGAAAAATTGATATAATTAGAATTGTGTGTGCAGAAGACATGTTAAATACAATAAAAAACAATATTTGGGTAAAGTTCTGTAATTTTTTTGTTATAAAACGACGGTTCGCTGGCGAAGTGCATTACAATACTTATATAGCCTAATATGGAAATGGCGAGAGGTATTGTGCTGGCCACAACAGATTTTTTTTATTTTAATACCAAATTCTTAAGATTTCATTGCTCTTCGTGTCTCTTCAGTCAACAAGATTATTGCCCTGATAGGGTTATAGTTATAGAAAAATAACTTTTTTTTTTATTATTATTTTCGGGTTTTTGCTAACCCACTAAGTGGGAAACGCGTGATTTTATGTATGTATGTATGTATGTATGTATGTATGTATGTATGTATGTATGTATGAAATGCAAAAAATCGAGAACCATCAATTTACTTGGTAGGTACTTAATTCAAAAGTCTGTCTACATTTAATCTAATGTAATCCTGGTGTTATGACCAGTTTCTTTTGTTCTCGTTTTTTGTCGAATTAATTTTCCATATATCTCTACAGATTTTAGTATCCGAAGTGACTACCAGCCCTGTACAGACATTTCAGACAAATCACGATTTGGCGGAAATACTATATAACCTAACCTCAAAGTTGATACAGAGTAACACCATGCAACCTTATTCATTCATAGACTTCATTGAATAGAAATTGAATAATGAGTTAATTACATCATTCAGCGAGTATTTGCAGCTACAAAACTACAGAAGAACCAATAAAATCCATAGAATTGTCCTAGGGCACATGAAACTATGTGCACACATAAGCAATGATGTATGTAAACACTTAGTAGTTCGAGTCACAACCCCTACATTGCAGTAGTGACTGAGAACTGAGACTTGGGACAACCAACCCGTGTGACAACCGGCCCCGGACTCCTCTACATATTTCGTACGGCCTAAGTCACACGACGCACACGTTGCATTGTATACATTTCCCGTTAAATCTAAAATATTCAGATACTCTTGCCATACACTGGGAAGTATACAGTGTGTTAAGAAAAATGTAAATAGTTTTCAGGCTATAGGTATGTAGGTACGAGTACATTATGCTGTGCTTAATTCTCAGTAAAAAAAGAATTATTTCCAAATTTTGAAAATTAAGTAATGAGAATCAGCACTTCAAAGTGAATGGACCCTAAAATAAATCCCTTTTTTTAATATTCTGTGTTTTATGTTTTATGGGCGTGACCTTTGTGTTCTTGGACATGTCCGGTTTTTGTAAAAGAAAAATCTGAATTATTAGTGAACCATGTAGTTCATATCTAGCATAATTTATATTCGATTCTAATTTATTATATAAATTATTACCAAAATTATTGAATATACTTTCGCAGTATAAATCTGTATTTACATCTTGTGTCATTTCATGTTGTTTTTCTTGGTAATAACAAATTAAACATAATAAACAAAAGTGCAGTATAAACTGTTTCAAAATGTAAACAAAAGGTAAATGACATCTTGAGAATTTTGCTGTAACTGTAAATAAAATTGCATCATGTAGGTTTATCATTCGTTTTATTTATTAATTCAAGAATTATGTTTAATATCAAGGCACGGTAATTTACATTTTTTTCTAAAGGAACATATACTGTATGTACCATTAACCATCTATATTACTAGAATCCTGGTAGAATAGGCTCTTCAACCACATTAAAATTTAGCATATTAGATACTAATTTTCAATAATACGCTTAAAAACAAAGTCGAAAAATATAACACTTTATTTAAAAAATATGAATTACGCCTGTAATTAATTATTAAAAGTAAATTTTTTTTACCTCCAATTCGACTGTGACGTCATACCGACTTGTGACAGAGAGAGATTGCGCGCGCATAATATTGGCGTTTGCATTTAGTCATCTCTTCTGTCACTATTTCTTAATATTATTTTAGAATATTTAAATACAATTTTACACATAAATACAAATATCAAACAATTCACAACGTAAAAACATCAGCTTCCATGTGTCAACTTGTTTAAATGTTTAAAAGTTTGACTGAATAGTTCCGCAATTCTACACGAGCGGCGTTGTTCTGTCATCAGGCGGTATGACGTCACAGCGTAAATTTCAATTTTGTATAGAATCTTTTACAATTAATTACAGGCTTAATTATATCACAATACAGATGAAAATATGAAAAATATTCATATATTAACGTCTATTTTCGAAAAATAAATTTAAAAAAAATTGGTTGAAGAGCCTATTATAGAGAATAAAACACATGGTTCATATATTTTAGAAATTTATTTTAATATGTTCAGAAAAGTTCTCTTCAACAATAATACATTTAACCATTCTTTGCTTCCACTTTTTAAAAGTTTCTAAACAATCTTCTTTTGAAATAAATAAATAAATAAATAAATAAAATAAATATATGATCACGGCATATTACCCATTTCTGGGTGTGCCATTATCTACACATATGTAGACATCGGTAATGATGACGATATATTTTACCGTGTGGGCGCTTACCAGGCGTCACCTCACGGGCACTCATAGCTGGTGTGGAGAGTGAGTGCACCACAGGGGTCACTTTTGTGCCATTTAAAATTGGAAATATTTGGTGCCGGTCGGGATCGAACCCGGTTCCCCCAGGTTCGCGACCAGACACTCAGGCCAGAAACTGAAGGAAATGCTTTCTGGTTAATTCCATAGTTGTACTCGTAACGATACTTTAAAAAATGAATTAACTAAATTAAATTTTGCAACTTAATTGGAAAAATAACTGTTGAAATTTTCAACTTTGCCCCTGAATTGGCAACAGTGTTGAAATCTCTAGTCCATATTTATTTGACGGCAAGTATAATACAAATTCAACGATTTTCTTATTTTTATTAATGGACCCATAAACCAATTTTTAAAAATATTTTTAAATGAAAGTTCGTTTAATTTTGAAGCAATTCGTGGTATCAAAAAGTCATAATTGTTTTTTGTATAGCTTCATTTGATTTTTAAAGAAACCTATATGTTTCTTTCTCACACTAGTTTATGTAATAGGCTGCGCGAGAAAGATACCAACAGTGTGACGTCATCTGTGGCCTAGAAATAAATTCAAATATCTCGCAAAGTAATTATTAAAAAATGTTTTTTTTTATCTTAATCCTTATTTATTGAGTAGTACTTTAGGTATAAAGTGTACATTTTATTATTTTTTGTTATGGTTTATGGGCCTATTGTAGGGCGACTGTCGTATAATATGTATATCAATCAAAAAGAATTAAACGACAAACGTCACATTTCAATTCCATAAAATTATTCGCTCTTATTAGATTTTTAAACAAACATTTCCTTCTTAGATTCAAGTTGTACTATGTATTCCCGGAACTTCATAAAACAACATCATGCTAATTACAATTGTTTATCATCGTTCTCTACTAGGGGTGGGAGAGTTGTTTAATTTATCTGACATCGCTATGTTCTATTTTTCAAGAAATATGACAGTTGGTTCTTGTAACTCATAACTCATTCTAACTCGTGAGTCTGCTGCACCAAGAATATTTTACTTTTATCGCGGAATCTGAAGGTATGTTAACCAGAATACAGAACTTGTCAAGATATCAAAATTGTTTAGAGTTAAGGAGGGAATTTGAATAGATAATTACTTTGTACAAAATAAAATTGTAGTACAATGCACACGAAACTGAACAATTATACAGAAAATCACGCTATATGCGGGAACGAGCAGGTACCAGAAGTAAGCTGGCACGAAATATTTACATAGTAATTATTCTTCGCCATACGTCCCTTTCGGAGTATAACTTTTTGCCTGTGTACTTTTACACTGCCGCTTAAAACTCAAAAGAAGGTACTTGTCTACCTTCGTTCCCATATATTATTTTTCATTTTTGCCTTCCCGCTACCTATGCAGGATGTATCACGTCCAGTGTAAAAAAAATATAAAGGGTATTCCTGAGACCATTTTCAGTAAAAATTGTTATGTAAGAACTTAGGTCCTATTACTTTTGGTTACTGAATTAGATGGGATTTTCGAGCATATACTGACTAGAGGCCGCCTTACGGTGTTTGTTTTGATCGGAACACATACGGAAACCATGGTGTATTGCGAGCTGCTTATTGAAGCCGTGGTGTATTGCGGACTGCGTATTATCTTAATATTTGTACAACCTTTTTTACAAAGTAATGACTAATTACTGCTTTTGAAATATGTAAATCACCTTTATTTCCAATAAATTTCAGTCTCGTTACTCTTACGTCATTATTAGTAGGAAACCTAAAAGTTACACTTTGTTTAATATATTATTTGTAAAAAAAAAATCCCAGTTACTTACACATGAAACGAAATATCCTTACTTTCTTTGTATTTTTCATTACAATTTGATATTCTCCGAGATATACTCACAAACTACACGCAAAAAATAAGGTTTGGTTGTAGTAAAATGACAAGCAGTGACATATAACACAACAAAACACTGCCCGCAATTCACTATGACTTCCGGCCCCCCAACTACATGTCTTCCGATCACTTCATCCTATACATTGGTATAGGAAATTACTTCTCTAGTCAATATATGCTCGAAGAAAGGGATCAAAGTTTTGTAAGTAAAAACAAATTAATCAAGGCACCTATTTTCAAAACAAAAAAACAAACCTATATATTCAAATGTTTTTATACAGTTTTTATTATAACATTCAGAACCGTGAACGATTCAATTATTTAAATAAAAATCAATATTTTGTGAAACCGGGATTTGAACCCAGGACCTTTGTATTACCGATACGATGCTTTCCCAACCACCAAGTGTATTGCGCTGTCTATTAAGTATTCAATGTTTAATCCACGTACGTACTCGTATAATAATAAACATAGAATAAGACTTAACTCAAGAATAAACTACATAAATGTTTTGTTAACAGAAAGTTAAACGATATTCTCGGAATACCTAATCTAGAAAACGGAATTCTAGTTTTACGATGATGTCTATATATCTGTGTGTCCGTGAATGTGTGACAAAAATTTCTCCGGTAATAACTTCAATACTACAATTCTAAAAATTATAATTCTGTCGTATTCCTCTTCTTTACATCCATATGAAGAGCAGCTTAGATTTTGCTTAATTGGTCAAACGGAAGTTCTCTTAAAAGTTTTTTTTTTTTTTGAGAAAACGCAGTTAACTATCATTTTTTGACATTTTATGTGATTATTAATATGAAGGAATATCTTAATGTCTATACGATCTGATTTTTACATTTTCTTTCATATTCAGTAGATAAAGAATTATAAGGAAATTAACTTTCATAAATCAGCAATCTTTGCTATAATCACGGAAACAGCCGATATATTCAAATAATTCTTAGTTAGTGTCAAATGCAATTTACATAGTGTATGCTCGTGTTATAATTTTATTGGATTTATAGAATCTTTTCCCAGGAATTTTCGGTATGGAATTTGTAGAAAATAATAAATGTTCGTATTACAATATTACTGGATATAAAGTATCTTTTCCAAGTAACTTTTGGTATGGGATTTGTACAAAATACATAGAATTGACGGAAGGTAATATGCAGGCCACATAAGATTTCTTTTTATAAAATGTTTATTCCATTATTGATTTTCATCTACTGCATTGCTCCCTTAAGGCAACAGTATACGCGGGACACGAAAGATGAACTATATAAAATGTGTTAGCACAAACCACTGTCTAATATATGCGCTCCGTTTAAATTCACACGAAATACAATTAATTTACTTCGCGCATACCTAATATAATATAACATATAACAGTTGCCCAAATAAGTTTTAAAGCTACGCAGTCTGTCTTATATTGGCGGCTGATCTGTGCAATAGACACTTACAAAATTTACGTCACTGCAAGAGAGAGATAGAAGATCATGCATACAAACAAACCTCCCCTCGTTGTCTTGCGTCCCGTTCCATTTTCCTATCTGTTATTGTATTCGCATCTGTTATTCAGTGTTAAACCTAATTCTTTATTGTGATGTGTACGTTGTGTTTAATAAAAATGAGTTTACAACCAGAAGATGTGTCTGGGGCAACTTTTTTGTTTGATAATATTGAAGATCATTCGATTATTCAACTAAAACGATGGCTAGAGTGTAAGTCTACGGCTGATGACAGGTCTTTGTTTGTACGGGGTAACCATAGCAACCTTGATTTCTATGCTTTGCCGTTAGAGGCGCTCGTGCAAATTGCAATTTTGCCTATTGCTATTCGTTTCAGTTCCTGTTTTGTTTACGCTCGGATCCATTAGCATTAGGATCATAAGCGTACACAAATGAGTTAGAAGCACAAAGTTAAATATTATTTATTGGACGGCGTTTATGGAATATCATGATATTAGCATTTCTCTCCCTTACCCCTCAGGTCAAGATTCGTGTCCCGCATAGCTATGGTAGTGGTAAATTACTACAGCTCGGTGTATCTGCAAGGAACGCTAATAGGCTAGGCTAAACAATGACAACAATAACTATGTGTAATTTTTCTACTTTTTCTGTTATTTCGGCAAGGTTGAAAGCAAGAATAATAATTTTATATAAATAGAACATCGTGTAATTTGAATCTGTAATGCATTTATAATGACGTAAAGACATTCATTTTCTGTCACATGAAATATAAAACTACGTATGTGTAGAAATTCCAGTGAATTTATTATACGAATATAGTATCTGAGATTAAGCTGATAATTTATTTAGATATATTCGGCATTAGGGGTCAAGTTCGAACCATTACCTTGAACTTGTTCAGTTCAAATTCTTATCGTGTATAAAATAAACACAAATACGGATTGTAAACAATACAATCACATACTTAAAAACCCAAACAACAATAAAGATATCAGGAAATCATTCAAAAATACTTCTTCACTTGTACACTTACGTTTCTTCTCACGTTTATTTCTTTGTTAATCACCTAGGAGATGTTGAAAGAAGCACTTAAACTTAAAGCTAAAAATAAATATATTCTTAAATGAATAATTGTACTTTTTTGGTTATTTTTATGTGTTACGATTTACGGTATGAAAGAAATTTGAAATGATACAGACCAGTATTTCGACGGTATTTATTCGCATTAAGGATGTATGATACAGACCAGTTTTTCGACGGTACTTATTCGCATTAAGGATGTAGCAATTATTATATTCATATTTATACACATAAATATATTTATTACATTACATGCAATACCGTCCAAAAATATAGATACGCATTATGATTTGTAAAAATTAGTATACTTTAATTGTTGAATGAAAGTTACAAAACACAATAATGCAAAAAAAAATCTTTATTTTGCCACTGTTCACCTTTGTTTTCTTTCAAATTTTAAATTTACCTTAGATTAAATTTCATGTTCAGTTCAATAGCTCCAATAGAAAGACAAAAAAAAAAAAAATTCCTAGGCCAAAATACTCACGTTACGCAGAACGCGAGCCAAAACTGAAACTCTACATGTCTGTTGGGCATAAGAGACCAATACAGACTCTATGTCTCTCCAGTAAGCATGTCTAAACTAGACTAACCAAAAACAAATGGTTATAATTTGCAGGAAAGCATATTTGAGGGGTACAGGGCGAAAGGTTATCATATAGCATCCCTAGCTAAATATCAACCCTACACGTAGGCTGGCAATAACTTACAGTTATCAATATACTAAATGTCTAAGCGGCTGACATCCAGACTAAACGGAGAAAAAGATTTGGGAAATATGATAATAATTTATAAACAGAATTTGACTTATAAAGATAACAAAGTTGAAATATTGATATTGAAACTATAATTTAGAAGAGTTCATAATTAAGTTATTTACTTGTTATTGCTCTGCCCTCACCTCTTTATAAAATTTTAAGTTTTTTCTACTAGGATGTGCTAATCTAAAATTTATGAGAAAAAAGTGTGTCTAAGTTAGCTTCCCAAAGGTGCACTAAATATCCTGTTAAACCTCGTAGATCTTATAGTTTTGGTGTTTTTAAAATCCCAGTGCTGAACAGACCAAATAAAATGGCTTTCTTTGTTTCCGAAAGAGTTGAAAGTCGAACCCAAGTTTATACTTACCTTGTATATTTTTTGTGCTATTAGCCATTGAAATGTTATCTTTTTTCCATTTTACTATAAATTTATGGTTCTGATAACAAATGTTCACGTGTACTTGAATTATGGATTTTATAACAATATCAATTATATTTCTTGTTTATTGAATACCTACTTAAAATGAATATAGGCAAATACTATCTGCATTAGTCTGGTCAGTTAGAAATTAAATAATACTTAAAGCTATATGCCAAGCTATTTCCATAAAGTAACTATTTGCCTGCAACGTACATATCTTTACCTCAAATAGATCTGTTATTATGAGATAAAGACGTTACTTCTATACAGTGTCCCACACTCTATCTTCAGTGCAGCGGAAATAGGCAATGTTATTCTTATGGACGTTTTCTGTATCATGTTGCCAATTTTTCAATGTAATGTAATATTGAAACATTCATAAATTTTCATTGCTACCCTAAAATTAGTTAACACTGTACAATTTAAGTTTTATGAGGGTCTCTTATTTACCCAAGGGCTTATTGTATACACCCGAAATTTGTCTGCAATTGTAAATAGTTTTATATGCTGAAGCTATTTGTACCTGTAATAAGTAATATTTCAATTTCAATACAATATTTTAAAACCGTCCGGCATACTAATCTTGATCAAAATGCATTAGAGATTAGAATATTAAATATTATAAATTCAAATTGGAGATTACAAAGAAAGAACAAGGACTTATGAACTGTGTAAAACATATGCAGAATTTCTATCAAGCCTAAATATTAGTAAATTATCAAATAAGAAGATATAAATTAAATAAAAATATAATGCTTAATAATTTTAACTCTTTATGAAAATAAAAATGTTGACGATTGTAAAATGTCCAATTAAGTACAAAAATGTTTTATATTATTTACTTTAAATTGACTGGAATTTATATGTTAATTCGTTTCATTTACCTACGCTTGTTATATTTTTATACCCTACTTATATTTTATTTTTGTATTATTTCATATTTTTCGTAAATTATTAAACTGACCAGTTTATTATTAATTTTTTTTTTCTTTTCACCCACCTGTTTAGATACACTGAAAGTACACCAGCCATAAATACATTCAATGAAGTACCCAGAATATTTCATCTCTTTTTGGGCATCTATTTTCCTCTTTCTATATTGTAGACTTTCAGGAGGTAAATATGGCAACATGGTACTTCATAAGGCCTTGTACTGAACATAGAGTGTGGGACACTGTATAGCAAAAGCGCTTTATGAAAGTGGGTTCGAGTTGACGTTACTATATTGCAGTCTTCAAAATGATGTAAAACTTGAGATTCGCTCGAAACGCTACAGCCTACAGCCCGCACTATTGAATTATATCTTACAAACTATACATATTATGAAAGAAGAGAGTATGATCTACAAATTAGTCTTACACTTTTTGCAAATATTCTTTAAGGTCCAAGTTATGACTATTTGAAAAACAACTATTTTTGACATCTGATATCATGTCATATAAAAATATCTGATGTGGACAGCACATAACTTCCTTGTACGCCTGTTACACTATAAATATTTTGTTAATAATTAAAACATGTATTATAACAGACCCAATCATAAAACTGCACGTATTTGACATAATTTGACATCAACATTTTATTTTTTTTGTTCTTTTTTGTCCTAATCCATAGCAAACTTAATTAGAGAATACAAAGAGCTAATTTAATCATAATTAAAGTTTTCGACGCAGAATTCAATTCTCTAAAACTTTTATTTGAAGCATTTATTACTAAAATCAAAATAACACCATTTTTTTCAAGAAAAACTGATAACATCTTCAGGTTAAGTATCACTTCCGGTTAGACTATTTTAACCAAAATCTATTATGTTATTCCCATTGATATAAAAGTCTTATATATCAAATTTGAAAAGTTTTGGATTATATTTTAATATAGTTTTTCATTAAAATCTGTTATAGGCTTCAAGTAAAGTACCACTTCCGGGTAAATCATTTTAACCAAAATCTATTATGTTATTCCCATTGATATAAAAGTCTTATATACCAAATTTAAAAAGTTTTGGATTATATTTTAATATAGTTTTTCATTAAAATCTATTATAGACTTCAAGTAAAGTACCACTTCCGGACAGACCTTTTTAACTAAAATTTATTACGTTATTCCCATTCATATAAAAGTCTTATATACCAAATTTGAAAAGTTTTGGTTTATATTTTAATATAGTTTTTCATTAAAATCTATTACAGGCTTCAAGTAAAGTACCACTTCCGCAAGTTATGTAATGACCAAAAAGGGAGGTGCACAACTAGATGTTATAACAGTTCTAAATACAAAATTTTAACTTTCTACGGCTTCCCGTTTTTCAGTTATGCGAGATACGTACATACGTACGTACGTACGTACGTACGTTCGTACAGACGTCACGACGAAATTAGTCAAAATGGATTCAGGGATGGTCAAAATGGATATTTCCGTTGAAATCTGGAAACCGAAATTTTTCGCGATTACAATATTTCCTTTACTTCGTACAAGGAAGTAAAAATTCGTTTAGAACATATTGTTCACTGGTTTTATACTAAACAAATACTCAAATTCCCAGAAACAGAGGCTGAGGAGTTTCGCGCGGTAAAACAACATTCTAGAATTTTTCTTAATTTTGTCCATAGTTTACAGTTTTTTTTTTTTATATTTGGCCTTGTGCCTTTAGGTCACTATAGCCACTGTCAATTCTTTACTTTTAAATGTCTATATGTCTATATTGCATAAGCATATGAAGTTGTAAAGCTCGTAGCTTATATCGCTCTTGGGGTTTGTTACTATCATATTTGTATGTATAGCCGGGTTTACATTGGTATAGTAATTGGATTAGTTGCTTGTACCAGTAACTTGCAAGACAGTTACTAACCTAGTGTGAACCCTATAGGACAGTACTTGCACAAATAATCAGGACAGGCAAGTGGATAGCCTCCCAGGCTATCTACTTACCACTTGCAAGCCACTGTCCTTCCCCCACCAGCGTATTTGACACTAGCCTATCGGCTTGTATGTGTACTAGACCAATGTAAACATTTGCTCGATAGTGTATTTGTAAGCTAGTACCAGTAAATTTCTGTTTTGTACAGAGTTGAAGTGTGTTTAGTTGCCGGTATTTTTGATGAAGAGATTTTTAAAAAGAGAATACAATGAAAGATGGTCTGAAGGGGAAACAATTAAGTTTGTGGAACTTTATCGGGATTTCCTGACCCACACTCTTTTTGAATAATATTTTTCTTTCTCAATCTGTTCTTCAATCACAATTTGTGTAATATGCACAAATATTTCTTTTAACTTTTTGTTTCTAGTATGACGTAAAATTGGATACATCCTCTCGATGTGATAGCCTTACTAGTACAAGTGGAGATTAAGTGTAGTAGTGTAGACATCCACTGTCTTGTACCCGAGACAGTAGGCTAGCCAGATTAGCTACTATACAGTGTCCCACACTCTATGTTCAGTATAGTGTCTTATGGAGTACCATATTGCCAAATTTACCTGCTGTTAGTCTACAAGATAGAAAGAGCAAAATATATGCCCAAAAAGAGATGAAATATTCTGGGTAATTCATTGAATGTATTTATGACTGGTGTACTTTCAGTGTATCTAAATAGTTAAACAGGTGGGTGAAAAGAAAAAAAATAAATAATAAACTGGTCAGTTTAACAATTTACAGAAAATATAAAATAATACAAACACTAAATATAAGTAGGGTATAAAAACATAACAAACGTAGGTAAATTAAAATAATTAACATTAACTCTTCAATTTAAAGTAAATATTATAAAACATTTTTGTACTTAATTGGGCATTTTACAATCTTCGTCAACAATATAAATTCCCTATGTTACATATTTACATTCTACGAAAAGATATAGAGCTACATGAAATAATTAACACTATATTTTCTACAGCGCATTTTTGTAACACTATACTTGCCGATTGGAGCAGATAGATATGATGAATTGAAATCCCTAATTTTTTGTGTTCCTCCTACGATACCTACATTATCCCAATGTCATATTGATGAATATTTTTTTATGTTTTATACTATTTATGTCGACATATTATATGATGAACTCATAAAGAATGAAATTATTAAGCATTATTTTTTATTTAATTTATATCTTCTTATTTAATAATTTACTAATATTTAGGCTTGATAGAAATACTGCATATATTTTACATAGTTCATAAGTCTTTATTCTTTCTTTATAATCTTCAATTTGAATTTATAATATTTTAATCTCTAATGTATGTGATCGAGATTGTATTGAAATATTACTTATTACAGGTACAAATAGCTTTAGCATGTTTTTTACACCCCGGTTCCAACGCATCTTTTCACGCCCCTGTAAATAAAACTATTTAGAAATGCAGATAAATTTCGGATGATTCCAATAAGCCCTTGGGTAAATAAGAGACCCTCATAAAACTTAAATTGTAAAGTGTTAACTAATTTTGGTATAGCAATGAAAATTTATGAATGTTTCAATATTACATTATGGTACAGAAAACCTCCATAAGAATAACATTGGCTATCTCTGCTACACTGAAGGTAGAGTGTGGGACACTGTATAGTAAAAGTAACTAAGCTTAGTTACTACACCAATGTAAACCCGCCTATTGGAAAAGTTTTTAATTTTCTTAATTATTTTTTGTCTTTGTAACTGTCTTTCTTTCCTGAATTTTTCGCAATAAAGTAAAATGTGGTTGATGTTCCCAACTTCACCACAATCACATCTTTGCTGGTATAATACCTAATTTGTGAAGAAGGTCGGGCGACTTATTGTGTACTAATCTTAGCCTTTTCATGGTAGAAATAATAAATGAATTTTTCTTTCATCCAAATCTAAATCATATAAATTGAAAAACACTAATGGTGTCCTTCTAATGATTTTTCTACAATATTTTTCTAGAAATAATAAGGACCAGTTGCATCTGATCGTGTGTTAAAAAACTGTAAGTCTTAAAAAAATAGAAATCTGTAAAAACCTGACAAAAACGCATCTATTTTTATTTATTACTATAAAATTATACATTAGGGTGTCAACTTTCGTTGCGATATTGTTCATTTATTTATTGATTTACAGATCTGTAAGACTTACAGATTTGTTCAGAATTGACCCATAAATCTTTCCAAAGTTACCAATGATTAAAGTTAACATAGCTTTATTCAACTGGCTCTAAAGGTTCATTCACAGCTACTGTTTTAATTTATTGTGATAATTCGTAACTTATAACTTTAATGCACAATGCTATTACTTGAGATAATAGTCAAATATCCATTCGCTGCGTCGAATATAATGGGTAAGCGTAACGCTAACGTTGGTTCGGACATCTATTCGCAAATATTAGAACCTTACAAAAATAATACTAATAATAATTATTAGCAACATGTATTTGTTATTGAATATATACATATATCAAAAATTAATTCATACGCACCCTAAAGTTAATACCCCCCAGGTGAAGTAGTTAATCGGAATGTATCATTTTTTAAAATTTTTGGTCCTACCAATGAAAGTAGCATGTCAAATTGATTTATGGATAAACGTATGTAGTTGAAAAACATGCTTTCGTCCCATAATCTCATTTCCTCTATTAAGTTTTCCCAATCTCTTTGTTGAGACCGAAGCTGATTTACTGGATGGCGTTGAATAAATAAAAATTGTTCAGCATTTATGTTGACAGTTGTTATCAAAGTCAAATATAAAAATAATAACCTTCTACGCATGCGCACACAAAGTTAATGCATAAGCATAGCGTTAAAAGTTTGGCATTTGCAAACTTTTGTGTTTATGCATTACGCTTACGGGTTAGCACTAATTTGTAGCTGTGAATGGTCTTATGCATTGCCATTTATCAAACTTTTTCTGCGTTATGCGTTAGCGTTATGTATTAGTATTACGCATTAAAACAGTAGCTCTGAATGAAGCTTAAGAGTTCATAAAAAAAATTATAAGTCTATGGGTTCCGCGAATCAGCAAAGATTGAAGACCACTGAACTAACCCAATACACTATCAATGATTTTCCCTCCTTGTCTTTTGATTATCCCTATCAAAGAACACGGGTCCCTTCTATTGTAGGGCTAATTGTGCGCAGATGGTTCGCCCACGCCCACAGTGATCGGCAACTGTTTCCGGTGTAGCTGGTTCCTGGGTGCTTGACCTGTCTGCGCCTGTAAACACCTGAACAACTCAGCACAGCTCCTGTGAACCCAGCAGAAGGAAATATGGTGTTCTTCAGGTTGTTGGCATTTACGGACAATAAGAATAAATAGTTTTTGTACACAATATAATTAGTTCCGATTCGATTCATAGGTAGAAGGTAGGAGGTTGTAATAAATATATAAGTATGAGGTGATAGTTTTATTTGGAATTTAATGACGCAGATTGATACCTTTAGTTTTACAATAGATATATTCATTTTACAGAAAATGACTTGAAACTTATTATCTAACACAAATAATTACAAATACTTATTCTGTTTTAACCTTTAGTTAGTCACGCGGTCTACAGACGTAGACCACTCATTTTTAAAGAGTAATTAATAATTCAAACATCTTATAATTTGCGTAGGTTTGTTTTGAGTAAATAAATTTTTATTTTTACATTTAATTCAAAATGCAAATGCGTACTGAACTTACATCAAAGTTAAACGTTTTAACATTTATTGCTCCTTTGCTTAATTACTTTAATATTACTCCAGTAATCCGGGTTTTTCATTAATCCGGGTTACTCCAGTTTCAATTGATCCAGATTAGCGATGCCACTATCATTTCTAGAGAGAATATTTTAGAATTATACCTATTAATATAAAAATAAATAATAGATATTAACGAATATATATATATATATATATTAAAATAAAAAGGAACTTCAGTCATATAATGGAAATGTTTTATTTTCTTTGTCTACGTTTCGGAAACTATTTTTCTTTCATCAGGACACTACAATAAATGTACCTATAAAATACAATAATCAAATACATAAAGGGTAACTAAAATACTTACAAAAAATTATAACAGGAAACGGAAAAATAAGGTCATACGAGGAAAGGGAAATGTTAATATATATATATATATATATATATATATATATATATATATAAGGAGGAAAATATCGTGGGTGTGTCAGTGGATTGTGGGCTTTAATTAAAGTTGATTTCTTTTAAAATCTGTCAAGCTTTCGTGTATTTAGTTTTTTACACATCATCAGGACAGTTTTGGTGAAGTTGTTTATAAGTCATTGATTTTATAAAACAGAAGAATTTTGACATTATTTTAGTTAAAATTTACAAAAATAAAATTTATAATAATTTTGACTAAATCACATGTTTAAGTACGTTGTAGTTGCGCAACAAGTTATCCTTAACTAATCGAAACAGTGACGATTACACTCCATATATATATATATATATATATATATATATATATATATATATATATATATATATATATATATATATATATAAAATAGATACTAGTTTCGTTATAGCTTGTTTATCGAAACTAGTTTGATTGTCAGAACGAGGCTGTGAGCCGAGTTCTGCAGCAATAAAACAGTTTTGTTTGGCCATAATAAAACGAGTATTGTTCAATTTTTTATCTACACGGAAAAAAAAGATTTGAAATTTTGTCTAATTATAATTAGATATTATTTTATTAAGCAATATGTCTAATAATTTAGTATAATTTACAAATCTTAATTTAGCATTTTAACTAACCCGAAATAGATAATAAATATTTTGTAAAAAATCGTTAATTTAAATATGTAAATAGTTATTTTAATTACTTATCTTATTTAATTTTACTATATTTTGGCTTCATTATTTTTGTCTTACAATTTTCGGTGATTTATCTAATGAATTAGGTTAGTAAATAGAAAATTTAAATATATGTTTAGTTAATTTCTTTATTTATCTTTAGTTCAATACTATACATTTAATCTAATTTTGTATTTAATTTTACTATAATTTGTTACTACAAATTTAGAAAATTTAACTAAATCAACTTAGATAAAACATTTTAGTAGGCTGATAATTACAGATTTGTTTAGTTAATTTAACTACAATGTAGATGGTGTTTTTTTCTGTGTATTTCGCAAGTTTTTGACCAACAATATTGCTAAAAATAACAAATAACTGAATCTGAAATTATACTGCTATTTGTGTCATTCTTTGTTTTAGAAGAAAACAGTGCGGTAAGATTCTTTTTCTATTTTGCATCTGTCACAAAGCTGTTACAGCACCCAAAGCGCCAAAGGAGTACGTTAATGGCTCATTCAAGTGCTGTAATAGACTAGTATAATTTATTTTTATAAGGTTGGATGCTAAGAATTTCAAAAATATCAAATGTCAAATCTCGTGAAATAAACGAACACAAACGATTGATAGGAATTTTATTTTTATGTAATTATGAATTTAAAACTAAGAATAAGAAGAAGAGAAGAAATGGAGTAGTAAACAGTAGTAAAAAAAAAAATATCGTATGGTGTTGAAAAAATAAGGTTAGAGTTGTCAAATGAATTTTCAAATACCATGTTAATACAACTAACTGACAAAATTCCTTAAATTTTCTATTTAAAAAGGCATAGAAAGCGCAAGATAGAAAAAAGTATAAAAAATTTATTTCATAATTGTCGATTATTTTGTTCGAAACTTCACTCTCACAAAAAAAATGACAATTATGCCATTCGTTTTTTAATATAGTGTAACAACAATTAGTGTGTTAGTAAAGCTCTTAAAGAAACCCAAATTAATTTGTTATTATATATTGAAACACTTGGTTTTTAGTTTCACAAAATTTATTTACTGATAACTAGTTTCGCTACTACAATAGCATCTTCAGATCAACGTATTTAAACTTAAAAATTGTATAAATATGTATATACAGGGAATTTATTTGAACATGCAACATATGGCGAATCACTTCCATGGTTACTCACTATTGTCAAAAAATGACAGCAATGTAATATTTGTCCATTTTAAAATGCAACATACAAAATTTATGGTTTTGTATTATCAAAACTAATTTCCAATAAATTATCCTACATACGATTAACAAATAATCAAAACATGAATGTTGTACATCTTAACAAACTTTAGCTTACAAAAATTCATTACTTTCATGTAATAAATGTTGAAAAAATACCCCCAATCTCTCTGAGGCAATATTCTAGTCGGTCGTAATAAGAATTGACACCATTTGTGATGTGTTTTGGAGGTATTTCCTGTGCTGCAATACTATTTATAATGTTACATTTTAAAATGGACAAATATTATATTGCTGACATTTTTTGACAATAGTGAGTAACTATGGAAGTGATGAACTATAATGTTCATTTTAAAATAAATTCTCAGTATGTATAAATATATATAATGACAAGTATAAATATATGTCTGTAAATGTTTTTACGGTTTTTACAAACTTGATTTTTTGTATAGATAGTTTGTAGTAACTAAGTAACAAAAAATTAGAAATAAATTATTTTAACATAAATTTTATAATGTTTCTAGAAACTTCATTAAGGGTGAATGATTAAAGTTTCATTTATTATATTTTCTTTATTTTTTATGGCTTTTTCAATTTCGACGGCTTCTAGAAAATCTAATCTTGATCCTTTGAGTTTCTAAATGTAAATTTTTTGGATTAAAATTATGATTATGATTATTATTATTATTATTATTATTATTAATATTATTATTATTATTATTTTATGATTATTGTGATGCTGTGTACATAGGCCAATCAGGAAGAAATTTCAATATAAGGGTGAATGAACAGAAAAAAACATATAAAAATAAAAAGACGGACTCAACATTTGCAAATCATTTATTAGAAGAAAATCATACAAGTAATTTTAATCCAAAAATTTTACATTTAGAAACCAAAGGATCAGGATTAGATTTTCTAGAAGCCGTCGAAATTGAAAAAGCCATAAAAAATAAAGAAAATATAATAAATGAACAGACAAACTTTAATCATTCACCCTTAATGAAGTTTCTATAAACATTATAAAATTTATGTTAAAATAATTTATTTCTAATTTTTTGTTACTTAGTTACTACAAAATATCTATGCAAAAAATCAAGTTTGTGAAAACCGTAAAAACATTTACTGTTGTTTGTTTAAATGTTTATAACAACACACATTATTTCAGTCTGTAGCGTTAAAAAGGAACTTTTTTTCACACTTTTATTGTGTTAAAAAAAGACAAATCCATTTTAAAGAAACAAAAGTGTACTTTTTTTAACAGACGTAAAAAAATATATATTGTAGTAGACTAGTCACATCCAAGATCATGATTAAAAGATGTTCATGCAAATGCATGAACGTCTATTTATTTATTTATTCATTTTCTGAAGTTTATTGAATAAAGTTTATTTATTTATTGTTCCATCTACATCATTTGTGGTGAATCATATTATCCTATTTATAACTCGTGAAATAAGTGAATTATCCGCTATCATCATGTTAAATTATTAGCACAATTCGATAAGTCTCGGCGATCTAAAAACGGAGCTCGTCACGGTAGGCGATGACGTCAGCACACGTCAATTACCTCACACTGACCTAACGTAACTACAGTATCGCATGCCATGCCATCGCCTTGCTATGCTAGCGGACGCGAAATCGCGAGACATACACCTGACGTGTACTGTACACATAACCTCAAAATACAATTTGCCATACGTTCGCAAGCGCAAGTGTTCGTGCTCGCAGGAAGACGGATGACCTTGAAGAGATGCGTATTGTCTTGGAAGGCCGAGAAATGAATGGCACTTGGAAATTGTTTGTAGTATCACATTAAGTAATTAAGAGAAATAAGAAAGAGAAATATGAAATTGAATAATTTTACTAATATCATATACTTGTACATTTTTTTTTACTAAATAAATGGGAACCTTGAGTTTATCATTCTGTTCAATGAGAATCTAATTCTTTTTGATCCTAGAATGAGCTTCAATCCTAAGCGATTTTTGATGACATTTTGTTGTATGGGGTCCCGTGGCCGCGTGCCTGAGTGTCTGGTCGAGAACCCGGGGAACCGGGTTCGATCCCGACCGACGCCAAATATTTCGAATTTTAAATGGCACAAAAGTGACTCCTGTGGTGCACTCTCCACGCCAGCAATGAGTGTCCGTGAGGTGACTCCTGGTAAACGCCCGCACGGTACAAATATGTCATCATCATTACCGAAATCTGTGTACACCGCAGATTGACACACATAAATGGGTAATATGTCGTGATGATATTTTTATTTTGTTATTTGGGATTAGTATAGTGCAATAAATACATAAAATATAAAATATCTAGCGTATATACATCATGAATGCCACCAATCTAAATGGAAACTGTGAACTATTTTTATTAAGAAATAATGTAAATGAAAGAAAAAGCAGAAAAGGATATGAAGCGCTTATTGCAGAAGGCTGTTCAAGTTCTTGTTCGTTCGCCCACTCGCCATTCTGCGGCTCTTGTCCGAATTTTTAACTCGTGCTATAGAATAGGTTGCCTTCAGTAACTTATGTTTTATGTCGCATTTAATAAACTATTCTTGCTAGCCAAATGTCATTTTCCAATCGGTAAAATGTCATTTCCATTTGAAAAAGTCAAGCTTCAGTAATAATGTACCCATAATTAAACCGACTTTTATAAATTAATGACCTCCGTTACAGTTGCTAATTGGATAATATTGACATGACAGTGCGATGAAATAATATTCAATCGTTATGTCAAAATCAAATCTTGTCTACCTTTCAGAGAGTACAAACAAAATTACTTTTTTTCCACATAAAAAGCAAAAGTTACACCAGTTTTACCATTTTCATACTTTTATTTTCTTCTAAAGTTTAAACTGTAGCTGAATAGTCGGTTTTAAAATTTTCTGCTAAATATCAAAACGCTTCATAATTTTGTTGCAACAAAAGGTTGCTGCAACAACGATAACTAGATTTGTCGGCTAGGGTCTCAACCACGATTTAAAATATACTGGTTATGCCACTTGTCATGTTTTTCATTGTTTCTGATGGTCCGCTTGATACGTGTTTCCTTGAATAATCCGCTAGATGCGCTACGTGAGATCGACCACAGCCAGTGACCTCTATATACAAAATGGACCGGCGGCTTGAATAACTTTGCTTGTATCCACCGAGAATACCACCCGCCTGACTGGTGGGGTGTCTATCTCTCTCTAACTTTCGTGTATAGTTGGACCAAGCAGATATGCGAAAATGTATTTAAGCTTTCTTCTTCATGGTCATCGTTAATTCGTCGTACTGGTACTAGCTGACACATGCGTACTTCTCACTGTTAGAAAGAGATAGCCACCCCACCATGACAGTTGAGTGGATACAGCTCGCGCCGTAGTAAAGAGATAGGAGTCGCCGGTCCATTTTGTATATAGAGGTCACTGACCACAGCAAACTATTTTTACATAAAATATAAAAAATGAAATGCATAATAAATTTATTTTTAATATAAATTTATATATTTAATGGAAACCTGAATCAATACATTGTTAGAATTTAAAATTGGAAAAACTAAATAAATTGATAGAACCGTACGCTTCTAGATTTCCATTCGGTAATAATATCTTCTTCCCGAAAATGTTTTCGACAAACAGCATTCAATCTTAATTCGCGATCATCTCTACTAATTACACATTGCCATTTTTTAAAAAGTGATATATCGAGTGGAGCAGCAAACAGAGATTCTTTTTCAGTGGATTTCTTGTAACCGGTTTCACATCCAGGAATGAAACATTTTCTATTTAATTTTCTTTTCATTTTGCATTAATTGCAATATCTTTCCACAAAATATTTATATTACATTACATATAATACGAATATGTACTTCAAAACCTGTTTTATTTTACCTTTCTATAAGATATAACATGTAATATTTTCAAAATGACGTGCAAATGACAGGTGTCAGTTGGGTCGTTCTCACGTTGCGCCTCTAGCGGAAAAAACGAGGAAACACGTATCGCTTTGGACCCTCGGTTTGTGCAGAGTGGCACAACCAGAATATTTTAAATCGTGGTCTCAACACACGAAAACTTTTACATAGCCTTCTTCAAATCACGACTTATGAATTTCTCGACTCCGCAAATTTAGCCCATGAATTTGGCGCGTATGGAAATGCTCAAATCTTGAAAAAAGAAATGCATAAGTCGTGATTTGAAGATGGCTATGTAAAAGTCTTCGTGTGTGTCATGCAATCCCGAATTGTCTGTCTACTTACTTTTCAATACAAATATGTCACTAATTTGACAGTTGTGAATAAAGTATGGTATTCTATTCGCATGTAATTGCAATTACTCATTCGAACTCTCTCTCACTATTTTTATAAATTTTCCAGAAGTCTTCTTATCTTATAAGTAAAAGTCCTGTGTAAAACCATGTAGAAGTTCTATTCTCCGTTTGATATTTGAAGGAATTTATCTTATTGTCTCTTCCTTTCTACGTCTTGTGCGCGTATAAATTGAATCACATCGATGGAACTTCTAAAGTTTCTCTGTCGGCTTACAGATTTGTTAAATGCTTAGTGACTTTTGGCCTCACTGCGAGAAATGCTTGCTGCTTGCTTGCTGAAAGTTTTACTTTCGGTATGCGTCTGTGCAGTGATGTAATTATTGTTGGGGATTCACTTTCCATTTCATGGGAGTGAGCAGTGAAGTGAGAGGAATTAGGAAGGATAGGAGAAAATTTGACTTTCAAACGCATCCAGGTGTGAGGCCGCACATCCTCCTAGACCCAACCTTTGCCATTTACTCCGTCAAACAAAGTTAGATAGTTTTTACACCCACTTCGAAAATAGATGGGTTATTCGAGAAATCATCTTTTCTGACATTTTAGTAGATTTTTATAATAATATTTAAAAAATGATACTTGAAAAGTTTCACAAGATTTCAGTCTCTGAATCAAACATTATTTATCAGAGATTGGCTCACTCAAACAGAACCACAGACGCGTGAATGCCTGGAGTGGTAACTAACTGCATGCAGAGCCATCTATCGACAACGCCTTCATGTAATAATAAATAATAATAAATGTAAAAAATTAAAATTGATAAATTTCACAAGATTTCTAATTAGGGTTACCAAAAGTCCGGATTTTTAGGATCTTGTCAGGATTCCGCCCGGACTTTGAAATTGTCCGGACTTCTTAATTATTTACGAAAACAAAAAAAATCTATTGAACAAAATGATCAACATTATCTAATGTAAATTATGGTATCAATCAAATGAAAAAATAATCTTTGTCACTCTCTGTGGGACATAATGAACTCAAACTATCAAATTAAAAATAATATTTGTTACTATTCTGTTTAGCAGGTATATACATAATCAACTTAAACAAAAAATATTCTTTATTTATATTTTCTTTGGTAGGTACGTAACTGAAACAAAAAACAATCTCTTTGTAACAGACAAAATCCACTTAAATTACATAACGTTTCTAAAAATTGGTATTTAATAAATTAAGATTTGTTATACTTTCTATACACCCTTCCTCTGCAAAACCCCCACCCCGCCAAAGACACTCTTGAGATGAAAATGTCCGGACTTTTATAGGGAAATCAGACTTTTTGTCCGGACTTTTCACTTTTACATATGGTAACCCAACTTTGATTCTTATAAAAATAAAAGCTGTTTTTAAAGTAGTAACCAAATAAATAATCAAATTGCTTATGACCTGAACCGTCATACAAACTTTCAATTTTTTGTAGTTTGCGAACGAATTAATATTTTACTTTAAATTTTATTTTCAACTGGCCTTAAAAATGGCCAAACAGCAAAATTTATTATATAAAATAAATGATATTTCTTTGTAATATTACAATTTATGGATGTAAATGAACTTATATTTATTTAATTCGTGTATTTTAAGAATTAATATTTAAACAAATTTTTTCACTTATACTGTTTAATTTATATAAGGGCTGGCAAAAAGCAAAAACACAGATTCCTTTAAAACAAAAAAACCGGCCCAGTGGTCTTTTTTGGGTTGAATTGGGCTTTTTTGAGTTTTATTGTTCTTTATTAGATAGTTATTATGAAACTGATGTTATTATTTTTTTGGTTGTACCTTTGGATTTTTTATTTCATTATAGATTATAATACAATTATAATTAAAAATAAATTCAATTTTTTAAATGTCATAATGATATTCTTTTTCGTATTAGTGCGGAAAAATAATCAAATTAGTGACAAGTGGCAGCTTAATTTTAATATGTTAATTTATTATTTTTTCTTGTAAATGTTAAATCTAAACGGAATTAAAAAAAAAGTTGTTACCAAACTCACTTTTTCGGCAATCTTCACGTCAGTTGAGAAAAATACCATTTGATGTGGGTCTTTGAAAAAAAAAGACCAGGTGGCTTTTCGGGCTGGCCAAAATAAGACCAGCTCTGATTTATGGATATTTTCACTTTCACGATAGTTAAATATTGACTATGGTATAGTACCCTAATATGGAAGGATAATAATTTTTTATTATCAAGTACTTGTGTAAGATGTGAATTCAATATTCAATAAATAATTTAGTATAGTTATTCCAATTTCATGCCCATCTGTTTCAGAGCATCTAATTTGGTCCTTTTGTAGAACTACAGCATTAATGTCCCTGTTTTAGTATTCATTCTAATTTCATGCCTGTTCTACTACATTATTCAGGTGACATGAATAATTGCAAAACCACCTCTAACCACGTGCAGAGACGAAGTGCATGTAGTAGAATTTGCTATTGTTCACTAAGCAAGTGCTTACAGAATTCGTCATTTGCTTGTATTAACATATTCATCAATTTATTGTTCATCTTCACAAACTTATTTCAAATAAATTTACTTAATCGTAAACTGGTTTTGTAGTCACACCAAGTAGAAACTACATGCGCTTGTTGTAATGGAAAGATAGGTTTAAAGGCGGGAAAATCGTGCCTCTTGGACTATAATTTACCAGGATGTATAAGTATAGTTGTTTTTTTTTTTATTAAATTGCTTATTATCCATTATTTTAAAGAACGTAATTATAAAATTTTATAAGTATTATTAGTGACTCCACTATATAAAAAATATGTTTTGCGACTTACAGTACAACTTCGGTAGTCTGGGCACGTAAATTTTTTACTTGTTCGGATTATCGAATTTTACGAATTATTGGAAATATTTGAAAAAAATCTAATGTGTCGGTACATTACATTCTGTCAATTCTATGTATTTTGTACAAATCTAATACCAGAAATTACTTGGAAATGATTCTACTCGTATATATTCTCAATAAAATTATAACACGAATATATACTATGTAAATTGCACTTGACACTGACATGTCTGTCAATTAGAATTATTTGAATATATCTGCTGTTTCCATGATATATAGCTGATCAATAATCTCTTTATAATTCTTTAACTTTATATCTATTGAATATAAAGGAAAATGTATAATAAAATCCTATAGACAATAAGATATTCGTTTATACTGATAATCACATAAAATGTTAAAATGTCAAAAAATGATATTTTACTGAGTTTTTTCAAGAAAAAGTAAGGGAACTTCCGGTTGACCAATTATAACCAAAATCGAATTAGCTCTTCATATGGATGTAAAGAAGAGGAATACGAAAGAATTATATTTTTTAGAATTGTAGTATTGGACTTATCGTCGAGAAATACATATACACACACACATACATATATATACAGTGTGTCCCATTTAGAGGTGCCACCATTGGGATCTCGAGAACTATAAGAGATACGATGTCGGTTAAAAGGAACTTTTTGTGCGCCTTTGGGAGGCCATCTCAGATGTGCTTTTGTTTTTCCAAAAAATCTTATAGGGCACTAGATAATGACGAAAAACTGAATATTGTTGATTTTTTCTTTTTCAAATATCTTCTCAACTATTAGTAATTGAGAAAAACGTTTCAAATACAAAAGATAGATATTTTTATTGACTAACCAGTGGCGTACGAAATAAATTTTTGTATCCGTAAATTTTCGAGATATAACACTAACTTATATTTTTTTAAATGGAACCCATATATGATTTTAGTCTCAAAAAATAATTATTTTTTTCTTTTTTCAGTAATGTAAGGGTTATTATGTTTTATATTTTTTGTTTTGCCCCTAAAATTTAATTTTTCTCTTTATTTTCCTGAATTTTTTTATTATATCCCAAAAAAACATTATTATTTTAATTAATTATAGTGTATTTGATCGATATAATTTATTTTATGCCTTTATTACTTTTATTATTTTTATTCTAGACTCATAATTACAAATTACACTATAATGTGCCAAGGGCGACCTGATACAAAATATTATTATTTAATTTAATACGAGTTTTGAGCAAAATTTTGTATTCCTAATGAGTATTTCTAAATATAAATCTACCAATATTTTCAAAATAATTGTAAATTTACTACAAAATAAGGAAAAAATAATAAACAAATATAAAACATAATAACCCTTATATCATTGAAAAGAGAAAAAAATAATGATTTTTTTGAGACTAAAATCATATATGGTTTCTATTTAAAAAAATATAAGTTATATCTCGAAAATTTACGGATATAAAAATTTATTTCGGTTAGTCAATAAAAATATCTATCTTTTGTATTTGAAACGTTTTTCTCAATTACTAATAGTTTAGAAGTTATTGAATCATTATCTAGTGCCCTATGAGAATTTTTGGAAAAACAAAAGCACATCTGAGATGGCCTCCCAAAGGCGCACAAAAAGTTCCATTTAACCGACATCGTATCTCTTATAGTTCTCGAGATCCCAATAGTGGCACCTCTAAATGGGACACACTGTATATATATATATATATATATATATATATATATATATATATATATATATGTGTGTGTGTGTGTGTGTGTGTGTGTCTGTATTTTTTTCTGTTAAACGGAACGATGGTTTGCGATGTTTACTTATTTGGCAGGTCTTACTAGCCACTAGTTCCCTAAAATATCGCTAGTGCCGCTAGTTATTCTACGGATCCCAATTATTGCACTTCATTATATTTCCAAACGTGTTTCGCAAACTTATAACAACATCTGTGAAACACACAACTTAAATTGCATCAATTAAGGATTAACTTAACTCCAGTATAATTTAGTATTTCTCTTTGTTGCATCTTTAGCTATATTTAAACCTTACAAAATCCACCCACTCATTCTGTCAATCTTTCCTTTCTTGGAAATCTTTAAGTCTAAATACAATTCCTGTATAAAGCCCCGGAGTGTGGGTGTCGATTATGAATCAGTTGTGATTAGTTCCCACGCCCGCCACTTCACCTCAGAGATGTGGCGCTAGTGTTGTGTTCGCGAATAGAGCAATTCCCCAGAGGATACATAACCTCACATTTGTAAACGTGTGTGAAGACGTGTAGGTGTATTGTGCTAAGATGAAGTTGATTTGTCTTTAGGTGGGTGCAGGGGGGGTTAAGTATATAGTTATGGAAGTTGTGGTTTGCGGTTAGAAATGTGTTTGAGATTAGAATTTACGGAGGATGATATGATTTTATTGTAATATTAAAAGTATGAGTTGTATATGACAGAAATAAAATATTAAAATCGCTATAGCTCTGAAACTATGCATTTTCGGATATACAATGAACTTTTTTTATTGTTTTGAGATGTATTATTCACCTTTAAATCCGTGACATCTATTTTTTGAACACCTTGTATTTTATATAGGTATGAGAAAGTACCACGTTTTTAACTACTAATATTTTATATAAGCCTACTTATATGCAAAATATTTGTGACTTAATGAAACTTGACAATCTGCACTATTATTAATATTGATTACAAATATAACTAAGACAAAATCACAAAATTAGTGATACATAATCAACGCAAACAATGCAGAATATCAAGTTTTTTATAAATACGGAAAAACATATTACCTACACGTATTCATTATATGTATATCAGTTAATTTTATTAATATTTAAAAAAATGTAATGCATTTATATAATATCAATATTTCCGGATATATATCACATTAACTTTTTTTTATTGTTTTGAGATGTATTATCCAACCTTAAATCTGTGACTTCTATTTTTTGAACAGTCTGTATATTATTGTACGTGCTCTATTTCATTTGAAATACCCTTCATACTTATATTTTTCGAATTATTTAATATAAAACATATAAAAATAAGTAACAAAGTAGTTATTTTTATAATAGAAAATTGGGCGAACAATAAAATTTATGTTCAATTCTTTTATGACATGAAAAGTGGAATACATTTTATTCTATAGAATAAAATTTTGCTACATATATCTTCATGTACGTCGATGTTTCATACAAAGCAATTCAATTTACATATTCATTTCATACGAGTACATATCTGTAGATATAGCGAATTCTAAAAATACTGTTAATAGAAAAAAATCTGTCGTAAATTACTTACCTATAAAGAAAATGAATTCTTTTGTATTTCTTGTTATATTTCTAGTAGTTCTAGAAATTCATTCTTAGTATGATACGCATTTCTTTAATTATCTGATTATACTTTCATAAAAATTATTGTCAAGAATGGGGTAAATAATTTTCTTCGAGTTAGCCTAACTAATTATCGCGGCTACCATTTAAATATACATTGATATGATTAAATAACAAATGAATTTATTATTTTAGTCAAAGCTTTATCAATCCTCATTAGGAGTAAAAAATCTTTCTTTGTTTAATGTGAACAAATTTCCCTATGAAGAATGAAGCAATGTGATTATACCTATTTTCTGTACTACAAATTTACGTCATAAGATTGAGAGTGGTTGGCAAATAGCATACCTACCTAAATGAATTACGATAGTTATTTAGAATTCGACATTAAAAATTCTTCTGCAACATAAGGCAAAAGTTTCACGTAGAAAATAGAGGTCATGAATTATTTGTACCATTTTCAAATGTTCGAACTGTATATAAATGTTTTAATTTCGAATTTCTTTGTAAAATTAATCAGTTAATTCGCTGTATATTTACTCGTACTAAAGGGTGTCAGTCGCAGTAAATATTGTAAAATAGGCTGCTATTTATTGGAACGGTATTTTAAATAAATAAATGATCTAATTTAATCATATTTACTGATCATTTTTGGCCGTATTCTGTACACAATTGTAAATCTTACTCTTCTCTAAATTTGTAAAAAAGCTAACAAAAACATATATTTTTATATTAACCCTCGAGCGGGCGCGCCAGTATTCATAACATGTACGGGCGCGCGGCGCACAGAGTGCGCCAGACAAAAGAAAGGAATTTTATGACTATTTAGAACAACATAATATTTCTTTGCACATTGGAAGTTAAAGTAGTACACATTATTAAATTATATTCATATGTTTTTCTATATAAAAAATAAAATAATAAAAAATAAATACAAATATGATTGTTCGATTTTATTCATCCTCTGATTGCACTTCGCAATTTTGACATAAAATATTGCTGATTGTCTGTGATTTGCAAACAAAGTGACCAAAGGTTCAAAGAAGGAATAGCGTGAATGACAAAACATCCCTTCGCTCTATAACAATTTTATGATACTTTTGTTGAACTTGGCGCACTCATGGGTGTATTCTAAACACAATCCGTTACATGTAAACGGACCATTAAAAAAATTAGCGAATCAAGGATATTGACATATAATAAAATCCAAGTTTTTGTTATATGTCAATCTACTTGATTCGCTAAATTTTTTAACGATCCGTTTACATGTAACGGATTGTGTTTAGAATACACCCATCAGTGCGCCAGCGCGCCCGCTCGAGGGTTAATTAATATAAAATTATTATAAGAGTTGTAACTTTCGTTGCGATTTGTTCATTATTTACAGATTTACAGATCTGTAAGACTTACTGCTTTTTTACAGAATACGGGCCTTATTTTACAAAATATTAATCATTAATTTAAAAAAATAATGATCAAATAAATATAAACTTTAAAATGTAATTTCTACGAAATTTAATTACTATATTCTACATGCTGATAAAGCTAAAAGTTTTAGATTTGTAAGTATTGTTACTGGAAATAATATCATTATATTATTGAATTCTCTATGCAAGTTACAATCTCTTTGTACCTTTATTTGTATGTACAGGGAGTAAAAATAAATAAGAACTTTAATCTCCAATTCTAAGAAGAGTAGAATAGAAGAAAATAATGGATATTGCCAATAACTTTAATTTAATCCTTAAAAAACTTCTTTCTCATAAACTGTCTACTACCCACGTGTCTCTTTCTGTGGCGCTTGTGTCCTGTATAGACAGATACAATCAAAGGTCCTAATGTAATAGCTCTAGAGGTTTATACAAACACGTGGCTACAGTCCCGAGCAAGGACTGTATTCATAAAATTAGAGTCCCGAAGAGGCGTGGCGGCCCAATTAAATCACGATGTGACGTGGTTTAGTACTAAAAAACGTTCGGGACTTAGGCAAAAAATTGAAAATCCGAAAGCGTGCAATTTTTATAAAAATAACTTTAAACAAACGATTCCTAAACGGACACTCAAATTTAGGTGGGCAGTGATTAATTGTCACAACACGTAACCTGCCCACGCAAAAAGAGTATTACTAATATCCATAATCTCTGACGAGCGCGTAAACCGTGCCTATTTGGGACTTTAATTTTTTGAACATGGTTCCGCGTTCGGGACTGTAGACACTTTCTTTACACAAATCTCATAATGGCAGCAATGTCACTATGCTGCCACAGTGTTCCAACATGTCGTGAACTTAGACGGATTACTAGTGGTGTAAAATTGCAGATGGAATACGTGCAGTTACTGTAAAGTGCTACTTGCACAACCTGTAAGAGATTTTGGGGTTAGAAAGGGTTTTAAAGTTGGTAGTGATGATTGTCAGCAAATTGGAGAGCAAATTTTATGACTGAGTAGACATAAAAATTTTATTGAAGTGATAAAAGATATTGTACTATCATGGCAATGATAATCAAATTTATATTATAATCTACAAATGTAAAATTCAGTTGACGTCTATGTATTTATGATTTTATTTAACTTTGACTTCATATTCCTCAGTTACTCTGTTGCAAACTGCATTCGATTTTAGGTTAATATTTGTTACATTTTACTACATACATACGTTTCAAAATGTGTAAAGCACTATAGAATATCTCAGAAATTAACACGGTCCAGAAGTTACTATTAAATTATTTTTGCTTTTTTAAAATTTAATTTTACCAAGTAGGTATAAATGGTTTCATAGAGTGAATAAACGAGCCCAAACTCATAATAATTTAGCCGGATTGCATTTTCACAAATTATAAAATCTACACAAATGGTTAAAAATTTGTACAAAATTTTTTCGGCTACGAGTACCTACTTTAAATATAGACTTAAAACTACCCAGATGTACCTGACGTCCTATATGTAGTATATCTATTGTTTTGCGTATTCCTGTTCAGAGCAGTCAACTATTACAATTGTGTTCATTTAGTAGTGTTTAGAAAGACCCATTTCATGTCTCAGTTTACTTCAAACCGTGAAAGGAAGAACACTTACATTTTGTATGTGTTACAAAAATAGCAGTTTTAAGACACAGTGACGCCATGGCGGATAGGTACGTTTTATGCTAATTACTTTTACTTTATAAATTATAATCTTTCTTTTACATATTTTGTGAGACTAAAGTCTGAGTATTACGTTTAATTATTAAAATTCAAAAAAATATTTATTAACATTCCTTAATTACAATCTAAACAATGGTGTCCTAACCATAGGACGTCAGGCACATACATATTAAAATTTTATTTTTATACTCCAGACTGATAACTCTCAATGAAGCCTAGACCTCGTGGAAAACAATCCTTGGTTTATGAATCGGGATTTGCAAATAAATATTTTACCTCCTGTGGTAATGTTTCGGATGAAGATTCGGGAGAAGAAAGTATGATGAATATAAATAATTTGCATGGCAGTCAATTACAAGCTGAGGCAGAAATAGAAGTAGAAAATGAAGAAAGTGATTCTGATGACAATTTACCACTATCTTTATTGAAAGAAAAAATAATGCATAAGAAAAAAAAAGACGTTACCAATATTATGACACTGATATTACCGAGGAAGATTTTGATTTTCCTACGTAGATAAATGGTAACGATACAACACCCTCACAATTATTTTGTCAATTTTTCAACGATGATATTCTACAATTGAAGGTTGAACAAAGCAACATATATGCTGCACAGAAAAATAGATCGTGTACATTGAAAAAAAAAGATATATTATCATTTATCGGCATCTCTCTCGTCAGTGGAAGACTATTTTGGTCCCGAGAAAAAGCTACCTAAATTTTTTTAGTGTCCGAAGCCAATGAGTCGAGATAAATTTGAGTACGTTATGTCAAATTTACATTTAGTCGATAATGCAGCAATAAACACTGAAGACAAATTTGCCAAGGTGCGTCCAAAATATAAACCTCTCTCATGTTTCAATTCGGAGCAAAAAGTGGTATCTCCCAATTATAGCACATTGTATAGATATGACAGTTCAAAATTGCTGGCATATTTATAGGAGGAACGGCAGTACTTTAGATCAACTAAATTTTAGACGAAATATAGCCACATCTTTGCTAACAGAAAATAAAAAGGCGCCTGTAAGTGCAAAAGGTCGATCATATATGCATAAAAAAGAAGAAATTCGCTTTTCTGATACCAAGCATTTAGTTATTCCGCAGGAGAAACAAACCAGGTGCTACTACTGTCACCAAAAAAACAACCACACGTTGTAGTTGCTGTAATATTGGGTTCATGTTAAATATTTTGTGAATTACCATTCAACATAATTTTATATCTTATATGCCTGACGTCCTATATGTAGCACGGCAATTATCTCAAAAGTTATAAACATTTAAATATTTTATGTAATAATTTTTAATTTAAATGTTAATAAAAAGATATATTTACTGGGTTCTAAAAAATTTAGATTTTTTTTATCTCCGGCATATCTGGGTTTTAATAAACTGTGGGCCAAATATGACTGGTGATAATAGTTCGATCGGCAGTTTAAATGTCATCTTCTAGTTCAGATTTAGCTTCTACCGAGATCTTTTATTTTTGCCACAATGAGAAACAATTTCGTAAAATCCACCGATATCTTGCTAAGCTAACCAAACACTAAATTATGCCTATATTACCACTATTTAGTTTAGTATGCTTCGTGTAAACACTGACACAACAGCATAGTCCGGTGCGTTTTGAAGCTAGTACCTAACCAAAGTAAATAGTTAACTTAACTATAAGACAGTTTTCTCGTGTAAACGTATGAAAACCAAGTTACGCAGGCGCGTTCTCCGTGTTCTCAGTGCTATGTTGTTGAAGAGATAGTTTGTGTGAATTGCCCGTTGAAAAAAAATTCAAGTTTTAATAATGACAATGTGTCTTACCAAATAATAACCAAATAAAATTTGACCTTGAAAATAAAATTACGGTGTAAACATACAACTAAAATTTTGGTATAGTTAAGATTTGGTTAGGTCGCAATATAGTGTCACGGTGTAAACCAGGCCAGTGGTTCCCAACCTCTGGGTCGTGAGTAGTTTTCGGTAAGTCGCAAATAATTTGATTTTTATATGTTAAAAAATCAAACAAATATTTTGATTATAAGACTTGCAAGTCTGCACTTATATTTGAATTTTAAACATCTCAATCACCTAGCTAAGATTTTTATGTCTATATACACACAAAAATCTTAGCAAGTTCATTAATTATATTTCGTTTGCACTGTAATTTTTTCTTTCGTTGAATTATATTTGCCAGTATTAATAGAATTAAAGCTAAATGCGATGTAACCCTATTGTAAACGGCGGAATACTTCAATAAAATATTCAGTTTTTGTATGTTTGAAACTAGTCGAAAGAAAATTGAAGAAATTTCTCACAATTTGCGTAGGTTTTGTAATTTGTTGAATTGGCGGAAGGTAAGTAATGTGCTGACCACATCAGATTTTTATATTTAGTAAGAAGCCAGGCATTCCTTTTTACGTTTATTAAATATGCGGTTTTCTTACTTTTACAAAGAAAAAACCTAATGCTTTAAAGTTTAATATTTTTATAAAATAAGAGACAAATTTATTCTACCATCATTTCTTTTGATAAATCACATTGCCGTCTCGTTTTCCCAACCTCAAACCTTTCATTTGCTTTCAGCTTCAGTGAAACGCTACAACGCAAAATGTATTTAAACGGTGATCTACGTTCTCCTTTACCGGTTCACGTGGCATAGTTCGTGCGACCGGTAAAATACAGCCACTGACTTTAATACAAACTCAAGCTTGACATAATGAAAAGTCTACTCGCTTCCTTATTGTCAAACTTCTTCTATCTGAATCGCTATAATGTGTGTTTTATTGGTTTTAAACTAAGTTGTTTGGAAGAGTTGCTAAGTTCGAATATTACCGCTTTTTGACTGGATTCAGTATAAGGTAATATTCATTTTCATTAGTTTTCCTGTTTTCCATAAAAGTTTAGTTATGAAAAAAATATAATATGAATACCAAGAAAAAAGAATTTTCAATAATTGAAGGACTTCCTACAAGAATCGAACAAGTTCATTAATTAAAGTTATTGATTTATAGCGACATACAGAAAAAAAAGAATTGAAATTTTGTCTAATTATAATTAGATAATATTTTATTCGGCAATATATCCAATAATTTAGTAAAATTTACAAATCTTATTTTCGCATTTTAACTAACTCGAAATAGATAATAAATATTTTGTAAAAAATCGTTAATCTATACATATATGTAAATAGTTATTTTAAATACTTATTTTATTTAATTTTACTATATTTTGGCTTCATTATTTTTGTCCTACAATTTTCGGTGATTTATCTAATGAATTAGGTAAGTAAATAGAGAATTTAAATATGTATTTAGTTAATTTCTTTATTTCTGCTTAGTTAAATACTAAATATAGTCATTTAATCTAAATTTGTATTTAATTTTACTATAATTTGTTATTACAGATTTAGAAAATTTGACTAAATCAACTTAGATAATTTAATGAAAACATATTAGTAGGCTGAAAATTGCTGATTTGTTTAAGTAGTTAATTTAACTATAATTTAGATGGTTATATTTTTTCTGTGCTGGGGTCACGCTAGAATTATTGAGAATAAGACAATTTATATTTTTTAGAATTTTATTTCTTTATAACAATTAATTATTTGAGTAAACGTGAAGATATAAATTAAATCAAAAACAATAATAAACCTTTCTTCAGATATTTTTTTTTATGTTCATAGTAGTGTCATTCAACAATAATACACTTTACCATTCATCCCTTTCACTTCTTAAAAATTTCCAACGAATCTTCTTTTGGAATGCTTTCAAAACAACATGAATTGCAAAATCAATCTGTTCTTCTAACGATACTCAATGGGAAAACAGTTTATTATAAAGTAACAGAATTCCTAACCCTACAGGAAAATATTTGTCAGTATACCATTTCGTTGTACCAACCTACTTTTACATTTACCAGACCCGTACTTCTAAAGAATAATGCATATATTTTTTACATTGCTTGCTGCTTCCTGTTTATTATTGATGTTTTTCTATCTCTGTGAATCCGTAATTCACTATATATTCGTATTGGTGTTAAAGTTTCTTGGCAAATATTTTAAATGAAAGTTTGTGCAATATTTTTCATAATAATAATAATAATAATTTGTTATCGTAAATAATTGAATAAAAAGATTGGCGCCAGAAATACTAAATATAAACAACGCCCTACTCCTTTAACGTCAAATACATATAGCACGTCAATGATAACCAATAGGAAAACACACCCACGTTATTTATGTATATAAATAAAAGTAGGCGATAGTTTGTCAAATGTTAAGCCGTATGAACTTTGACGTCACATTCTATTTCAGATAAAGTGACTTTTTCAAAATATTACATAAATTTTCGTGATATTTTCATATTGAAGTGTATTTAAATAACAATTAATTGTCATTAAAATTATTATGATAAAGTTACAAAATATGTGTTGTAAATTATATATACGAATTTTTCCGTATATATTTCCCTTTGCATGTGTAATTAATAACTTCTATAAGGTTGTTTACCTACTTGCTCTATCTTATTGTTTTCTATTCTTATTGCATGCCCTTTATTTTGTCTTTGCTTTTACCATATTTCATTTTTACCCGCTACCCTTGGCAAGGAAGGTATAGCGATCGTGTTAAAAATCACTTGTCGAAATGACCACGTTTTAAGGTCCCTAGAATCCAATTTTATCATTTTCATAATGATGTCTGTATATTCAGAAATTCTAAAACATTATATTTCTACCTTGTACTAATATGGAAAGAAGCCATTAGATTTTGGAGTAAATAGGACAACCGGATATGGCATTTTACTTGGACGCTCAAAATAGTTTTAAGACTAATTTTTTCGCGATTTATATTATTATAAGAATTAAAGATTATTAAATTTTCTACGTATGTATTCATATTTATTTTATATATTTTCCCAACCTCAAACCTTTCATTTGCTTTCAGCTTCAGTCAAACGCTACAACGCGAAATATATTTAAACGGTGATCTACGTTCTCTTTTACCGGTTCACGTGGCGTAGTGCGTACGACCGGTATAATACAGTTTTAAAAGTAATTTATTGCGGTTTGTATTGTTATAATAATTAAACATTATTAAATTTTCTACGTCTATTTCTTCATATTTTTTCTATATATTTTATTGATAAATATCCCGGAGCTCCTTTCTTACATAGTTCAGATTTCAAAAGTATGTAACTGACAGATAAATGTCACTGTCCAAAAGTCATTTCAAATTAGTAATGATAACGTTTTAAAAAGAAAATTGTAGTAAATTAAACTATAGTTATATTATACTTATGTAAAGGAACATAAAAAAGAAAAATAATAATACTTGGTTTAGTTTCACAAGAGAAGTATATTACCTCCCGCTACCCTTAGTAAGGGAGGTATAGGGATCGTGCTAAAAATCGGATATCGAGATTTTAGTAAATGACCACGTTCTAAGGTCCCTAGAATCCAATTTTAACATTTTCACGATGATGTCTGTATGTGTATGTGTATGTGTATATGTATGTGTGTGTGTGTGTGTATGGAAAATTCTGAAACCTTGTATTTCTACCCCATTCTAATATGGAAAGAAACCATTAGAATTTGGTGTAAATCGGTTAACTGGAATTGGCACTTTACTTGAAGCTCATAATGGTTTTTCTTCAAAAAATACCATTAAATGTCATTTTTTCGCATTTTGTGTCATTATGAAAATTAAAGATAATTGAATTTTCTACATTTATGCATAAATACTTTTTCTATATATTTTACAGATAAATTTAAAAATTGTTTTTACCTTCCGTCACCTTTAGGTAAGGAAGGTATTGTCTTTGGTCAAAAAATTCGGTGATGAGTTTTTAATGAATAAGCACGTTTTAGGGTCCCTACAATACGAATTTACTAGTTTTACGATTGCGTCTGTATATTTGTGTGTGACAAAATGATGTCTGTGTGTATGTATGTATGTATGTATGTATGTATGTATGTATGTATGTGTGTATGTATGTATGTATGTATGTATGTGTGTGTGACAAATTTTTCTCCGACGATAACTTCAATACTACGATTATAAAAATTATAATTCTTTCGTATTCCTCTTCTGTACATTCATATGAAGAGTTGATTAGATTTTGGTTATAATTGATCCACCGGAAGTACCTTTATTTGAAGTTTTTAACAGTTTTTCTTAAAAAAACGCAGTTAAATATTATTTTTTGACATTTTGTTATTATATATATTAAAGAAAATACTCTTCTCTATACGGTGTGATTATACATTTTCCTTTACATTCAATAGATGTAGAGTTAAAGAATTATAAAGTAATTAATTTTCAAAAATTAGTCAGCTTTTCTATTTATCATGGAAACAGCTGATACATTCAAAAAATTATAATTGACAGATGTCTGTTGCAAATGCAAAACCAAATATGGAAAGTACAGGATCAAACATTGGTATATGTCATAGTGTTCCTCGCAAGTGACATGCAGTGAAAGGCCAACGAGAATATGGAAGCACTGTATCGCAGCAGACTTGAGAAAGGACTGTGTGAAGAAGATGCGTTGGACAAGATAAATAAATAAAATAGTGGAAAGCTGAAGCAGAAAGAAGGAAGTATTAAGTGCATTTTACTTAGTGTATGTTTATGTTATAATTTTATTGGATTAATAGAACCTTTTCAAATGAACTTTTGGTATGGAATTTATAAAAAATAGTATGTGTTCGTGTTCGATTTTACATGATACTATATAGAAACTGTTCCAAGGTCCTTTTGGTATGGGATTTGTATAAAATACATCAAATTGACGGAAGGTCTTGTGCTGGCCACAACAGATTTTTTTTTATACATCCCGAAGCCTAAGATAAATACAATACTTTTGTTACACAGTTCATATTTCAAATGAATGTAACTGACAGGTAAATGTCATTTTAAAAAAAAATGATAACTTCAAATTAATAATAGTGACAATTTAAAAAGAAAATAGTAAATAAAGCAATAGTTATATGCAATGGAACATAATATAGTTTGCAGCATTAGTAAATATGGACGTATGTATTTAAATTAATAAAATTGAAGGTATAGTGCTGGCCACAACAGATTTTTTGAATTCATTGTCCACTATATTGATGTTGTGTTCGTTCGCAGTAGTAAGAACTATATCATCCGCGTATAAATAGTAATTTTTTTTTTAATTTAGTCCTTAGAAGGCATATAACATTTCTTGCAAAAGCCCTATTTGAGATCATATGTCACGATTTTAAAACGCAGGTACCTTTTCGATTCTAAACATGCAGTAAATTGAACCTTCTCAATAACATCTCACTCATCCAATCCAACCATCAAACCGGCAAAAAACTACCTTTTCTTGTGTGAAATTCATTCCGTAATTGAATTTGTCGAGGTCAGTCTAGCTTGTTACGTAGTCCTCAGTCCTTCAGCTTCAGGCGTTGAGGCTTCAGGCCGCTACTAGGGGCAGGGAAATGGGAAATCGGTTCGTCGGCCTGTGACAGATATGCCATTCAGATCTCTGGTCACGTCCAACGCCCCGTTCCCTTTGCCGCTCTATCTGCTGGAGAATAGAATATTGCTAGAAAAGGAATGGAGAGGGATGGGGAATTCATTATGGCGATGGATGAGGAAAGTGGATGTTAGGTTAGGTTAAACAGGAAGTCAAAGAGTGGAAGATTTTGGAAAAATGGGGTAAATAAATAAGAAAAAATCTGATGTGGCCAGCAATTATCCGATCGCTTTCAGTTCGTTTTATTTATTTAACAAATAAATTTAATATACAATTTTTAATAAGCTCAAAATTGTAACTTTAAGCCAGCGCTTCTAAAGGTGGATTTATGCAGTTTACATTTTATTTTACTTTTCTTTTCTTTTTCGCTTTTACTTTTACTTTAAGTTTGGTACTTTATGCAGCTACTTTAAAGCCTTCGGTACACATGCGCAGATGTGATTTTTCTGGCATATCAGATATCATAAATGCAAAGAGATAATTATAACCTGTAAAAATGGACAAAAATGCATATACCTATTAACTAATATATTGCGGATCCTTTGCTTTTCTTGAAGGAAACACTGTAAAATGGAAATATCATTTCTGCATAAGTCTATCTCACACAAACGCCCAACCGCGAATTATGCGCAAGCTTGGAAACTTGACTACTATTGGCTAACGAGAAAATCATGATCACTTTTTGCGAATCACAGAGTTCTGTTTATTAACGGCTAGCGCGAGAAATTTTAAATTTAAATTTGAGAAATTAAACAATGTACCTACTATTTATTTTGTATGTAAATTCTTGAATATAAATATTAGTAATAATAAAAAACATTGTCATACTCTAGTGCTAAATTTGAATTAAATAATTTACTTTGTTGTACTGTAAAAATAATAGGAATACAATCTGGTCAGGATTAATTTATTTAGGTGACAATAAATTACTGTATGAAACACAAAGCAAATGCTTTCGAAGTGCAACTACAAACAGAAATGAAATCAAACGTCAAAATCAAACCATGTGCTCGCTGCATCACCAGGGCTGCGTTCCAAAACCAAGAATACCGAGTTTTGGCGTAGAGTATGATGTGTTGTGTTTTGGAACGAATGAGAGTTTTGTTGAAGTAAAAAAATGAAGCTAAATTAAAAATAATTTTATAAAACTAACAAAACTACTTATAATTACAACATTAATGTCTAGCCCGTAATAAAAGCGCTTTTATGGAGCACTCTCCTCAATATAATGTGAAAGTACGCTCCATAAAATCGCTTTCATTATAAAAGTATTCTCGTAATACACGCCAACGTATTTACTTATGTTTATTTTCAACCAAAAGCATGTTTTCTTCCTCAAGAAGGCAAATTACTTCCATATGTAGAGAATCGTGAGTATCTACGTTTGAATATACTGTGGAGTAATTTCTATACCCTCCTCGTTAGTAGAGTAAGTAGAACATCACTTTGGAGTAAATTCTGGCTGTTTTGGAATAGGTTGAGTAAACTCTGAGAGTAAGGTTATTAGTTTTGAAACGACTTTGGATAATTTCGTACTCTAAGAGTAGGATTTTGGAACGCAGCCCAGCCAGCAACGCTATCAGCATTAGCCAATAGTAGTCAAGGTTTCCAAGCTTGCGCATAATTCGAAGTTGGGCGTTTGTGTGAGATAGACTTATGCAGAAATGATATTTCCATTTCATAGTGTTTCCTTCAGCTACTCTTATGGGAAAGATACGAGCATTAGCAATATATTAGTTAATAGGTATATGCACAAATGTAATAATTTGTGCATTTGATATATTACTTGTAGCTTTACCCATTTTCTAATTTTTGCAGTCTTACGTACACAAAAACAAATAAATACAGCACACGCTGACGTTTGTCACGTGAAGTGGTGTACATGCGCAGTTGTGAAATTCTTGTAATTTAACTGTCTTAAGTTGAAAGTTGGTCAACTTTAATTCTTAAAATTAAAAGTATGCACATAAAGTAGTACATTTATTAACACAGCTTTAACTTTTGTAAAGCAAAAGAAAAAGAAAAGGTAAAATAAAAAGTTGGCTGCATAAATCCACCTTAATATGTTCACTCAAGTTTTTTATACTTAAATATAAATATGTCATCTCGGCTTAGTATTCGCAGATTTCGCATAACATCTCTTGAAGGCGCGTCTCAAAAAACAAACGTCATTTTACAAGTACTAGAACTAGAAGTTATAGAAAGTGCATCGCACATTTGGGGGTCACTAGAGTTGGTATGAAGACCGTACGCGGGGATGTTTTTCTTTATTTTACATTTCTCAAATTTTAAATGAACATATCTTTTATGGATAATGGACACGCTTTATATTTCTTTACTACTACCTTTGTTTACATAATTACATATTTAAATTAAACTAAAACCTACTAATCAGTACTGGCGTAAACGCCCAAAAATTAAGCACAGACTACTCCATGACCTTACTGAATGAATTTTTCACAGAGACTGAGTAAAAACAAACGGTTATCTCTTCAGTAGGGTATATCTGATGAGGGGTGCGGGGAGGTGAATGTTGAGCATGCAGCGTCCATAGCTAAATAACAACCCTGCGCTTCAGCTTGCAATAACTTATATAGTTAATTGCCAAGACAATAACTGTCTACGCGGTTGACATATAGACTATACAGAGAGATCTAGAAAAAATTATTATTATTTTTAAACAGAATTTTGACTTACAAAGATAACAAAGTTAAAATATTAATAATGAAACTATAATTTAGAAGAGTTTATAATAAAGTTCTTTACGTGTTATTACACCATGCTCACCTTGTCTGTCGGGATCGAACCCGGTTCCAGGTTCGCGACAAGACACTCAGGCACGCGGCCACGGGACCCCATAAACTATTTTGTATCAATAGAAAAATTGGTTGTGAATGTAGGTAGTTAAGAAGGATTTATTATCTTGTAAAAAATAAATTTTGACTCTTAACAAATTTGATCATAAAAACGTTTTTGCTGATTTATGTAACCATAAATTTATTATAATAGAAGTATTTATTTTTATGCTGATGCAAGTAACCGTGCGCATTAAAACACAAAGATTTTTCATCTCGTGGTCGGTCGGACCTGAGGTACTACCGATCTGTTAGGTGTGCTAAAAGTGTCAAAATAATAGCCATTTATCACACTCGTACAATTTTTCCTCTTAAATACAGAATGTCGCAAAGAGACGTTCGTGTTTTCGTGATTTGATTCAGGCGTATAAGATAAATGTAAAATTAAGAGTGGTTAATTCCCTTATTATCCTTCATTATGAAGCTATTGATAAAAGCAAAGATTAACATTTACACTTTGTTAAAAATCTGTTGTGGCCAGCACAATACCTCTCGCCATTTTCATATTAGACTCAATGAGTATTGTATTTAATATTCCTGGTACACACAAAAAATTCTAATTACATTTATTCTTTATTTTTCAATTCATTCTATGAACAACATTCCTCCTACTCTTCTAAATGTTCGAGATTCTTCCAATTCATTGACGAGATTGGTGGTATTTTTGAAGGGTATATGATGAATTATATGTATTGTAAGCGCGTATTAAGTTGACACTGATACTACACTTTGGCTTATAAATGAATCCCCTTTCTTTTTAAACCAATTTTAGATGTTCCTCGTTATAACAACTTCATATTATATTTCTATTACATTTCCACTTGTCCATGTACGAATTTTATATCTAACTATAAATTTAAATATTTAATTAATGATAAAATAAGAAATATTAAAAGTTCTTCCCAGAAAAAGTCTTCAGTAATGTCTGAATTTTTGACATTGACATTTATGATATCAATTATAAACATTTTAATTTTCAACTATTTTCCATAGGCTAATTGATTCATTATATGTAGAATAGATTATTCTATACAGTCGTGTGCTAACACTCATAGTGAGCGGACGTGCCGAACGCCAGCAGTGATTACTACATCGACTAACTCTAGTGAAATAACAGTAACCAAATTTAATTATTAATTAATTAAACAACTCATCAGAAATAACAATAGTGTAAGTGAGCAAAACAGCCACATATTACGTACAAAGGCCTCATGGCCGATGTACGTAATAACACCATAGCCGCTAAATGGCATGAAATAAGCCAAATGAAACGGAAACTCAACAGAAGCGACACAAACCCGAATGAAAGACACGTAAAACCAAGAACAATTACTAACTCACAACCCACCATCAACGTTAAAAACCGCTTTCAAGCGTTAAGTGATAACAATGATATCAGTGATGCTGATAATACAAGCACAACAAACAAAACACCTAAACCAGCTCCCATATTCATACCAGGAGTTATTGACATCAAACCCTTAATAGAGTCTCTAAACACCATAACACCAAACGGCTTTCAACTCAAAGCAATTAACAATAACTTGTTAAAATTACAACCCAACACCGTTGAAAACTACAGAACAATAGCAAAGTATCTACGAGAAAAAGACACATACTTCCACACATATCAACTGAAAGAGGAACGCAGTTTCCGAGTAATTATACGAAATCTACATCCCTCAACAGACCAAAATGATCTCAAAACAGAAATAGAAGAAAAGGGTCACAAAGTCATCAATATCTATAATATGAAACAAAGAATTACAAAGAAATCTCTTCCCCTCTTCATCGTAGAATTATCTCCAAATTCTAACAACAAAACAATTTATGATGTTGGGGTTCTTCAGTACACGAAAGTTCAAGTAGAGCCCCCGCTTCCAAAGAAAGAAATCCCCCAATGCGCCCGGTGTCAACGATACGGACACACTAAAACTTACTGCTTCAGGCAACCCCGCTGTGTTAAATGTGCCAAAAATCACTTAACTAACCAATGCAATAAAGAAAAAACGCAAGCAGCTACATGTGCACTGTGTGAAGGTACCCACCCGGCAAACTACAAAGGCTGTACTATCTATCAACAAATATACAAGAGAAAATTTCCACCATTGCGCGAAAGATACGTTCCTGAACCCCAACTTTCCAACCAAACATTTGAAAATAATCAAGAAACAACAGAAAAAGAAACTCCAAATTTGTCATATGCCCATATAACAAACCAAAATCTAAATCAAAATCAACCACAAAATAATAATTTGGAAGCAATACTACACAAATTAATGGAGAGAATGGATACCATGTTAAATCTTTTAACCACAGTCATATCCAAACTAAAATAATGTCTCAGGTCCTGACTATTGCAGTATGGAACGCCAATGGCCTGGTTCAACATAACCAGGAGTTAAAATCCTTTTTAAATATTAATAATATTGATATAATCCTCATCTCCGAAACACACTTCACCGACAGAACGTATTTTAAAATTCCGGCTTACACTCTATATTATACAAATCACCCAGATGGTACGGCACATGGAGGCACATCTATCTTAATTAAAAATTCCATAAAACATTTCCAATTACCGGAATACTGTATGGACCACTTACAAGCTACACAAATAATAATAGAAGACTGGACAGGACCTATAACTGTAGCAGCAATATATTGTCCTCCCAAGCACAATATTAGCGACGCAAACTTTGACTCATTTTTCACAACTCTTGGAAATAAATTCATAGTAGGCGGCGATTATAACGCCAAACACACAAACTGGGGTTCACGGCTAATTACTACTCGCGGATGACAATTGCTGAAAACAATTCAAAATAATAATTATTCATATGTCTCAACAAGAGAACCAACTTATTGGCCTACAGATAGGAACAAGATACCTGACCTACTAGACTTCTGTGTCACGAAAAACATTGCCGATAACTATATCCGGGCTGATACATGCCTTGACCTTTCTTCAGACCACACACCAATTATAGTCACATTTAGCACAAGGGTAATACCTATACAAAAACCTGTAATGTTGCATAATAAGAAAACCGATTGGATGGCATTTAGGAAAATAGTGGAACAAAATTTAGAACTAAATTTGCCACTGAAAAGTCAAGAAGAAATAGACAACGCAGTTGAACACTTAACACAAATAATACAATACGCGGCATGGGACAGCACCCCTACAAAAAATAATAACAATTGCACTTCCACAATACATTACCCCATTGAAATCAAACAAAAAATAGCCGCGAAGCGACGACTTCGCAGAATTTGGTTCAGGACACGTCATCCTAATGACAAAAATAGACTGAATCAAGCTTCTGCACAATTAAAAGAAGTCCTTAAAGAATGGAACAATAAGAATTTCGAAGATTATGTCTCCAACCTTACAGCGACACAAATGACTGAATACTCTCTCTGGAAGGCTACAAAACGCCTCAAACAACCGAAACTGGCTATACCCCCGATAAGGAACAACAACTCATGGGCAAGAAATAATAAAGAAAAAGCAGAAACTTTTGCCTCGCATTTTGCACAAGTTTTTGAACCATCACCAAGAGAAATTTCACAAGAAGAAGAAAGCGAAATATATGAATACCTCGAAAGTCCGAATCAATTATCTCTCCCGCTCAAAAAATTTGATGTATCCGATATAACAGCAACGATTAAATATAAAATAAGCTCTAAGAAAGCCCCGGGGTATGATCTAATAACAGGAAAAATCCTAAAAGAATTACCGGAAAAGGCATTGAAACTAATAACTTACATTTCTAATGCAATTCTCAAATACAATTTCTTTCCTTCTCAATGGAAGGTAGCCCAAATTATCGTAATTCCAAAACCTGGAAAACCTGTAGAAAACGTAACGTCATACAGACCCATTAGTCTGCTCCCAGTATTATCCAAAGTGTTTGAAAAACTCTTCATTAGCAAAATAAAGGAAACAATAGAAGACCTGAACTTAATACCAGATCACCAGTTCGGCTTTAGGGAAGAACACGGAACGATCGAACAAGCTCATAGAGTAGTAAACAAAATTAATGAAACATTACAAAATAAAGAATACTGCTCAGCTGCCTTTCTTGATGTAACCCAGGCGTTCGACAAAGTATGGCACACTGGGCTACTTTACAAACTTAAAAAAATGCTACCAAGCAATATTTACTTAGTAATAAAATCCTATATTACAGAAAGATCGTTTCAAGTTAAAATGAACAATGAGCTAACCCCACTACTACCAATTAAATCCGGTGTCCCGCAAGGAAGTGTGTTGGGTCCTATTCTTTATTTATTATACACAGCGGATATCCCAAATTCCGAAAATGTCACAGTAGCAACGTATGCAGATGATACGGCTATCCTAGCATCCAATACCAATCCACTGCAAGCCTCCGCCATCTTACAAACACACTTAACAGAAATTGAAAGCTGGACCAGAAAATGGAGAATTAAGCTAAACGAAACGAAGTCGGTACACGTGACGTACACCATGCGAAGAGAAACATGCCCACCGGTGTACATTAATAATATTCCACTTCCCCAAACTGCTGAAGCAAAATATCTTGGCATGCACATAGACAGGCGCGGAAATTGGAGAAAACACTTACAAACTAAAAGGTTACAATTAAATATAAAACTAAAAAACATCTACTGGATGATAGGACGTAAATCTAAATTGTCTTTAGACAATAAACTATTAATATATAAAACAATTATAAAACCTATTTGGACCTATGGGATAGAATTGTGGGGAACAGCAAGTAACTCTAATATTGAAATTATCCAAAGATATCAATCAAAAATGTTAAGAATAATAACGAACGCACCATGGTATGTTTCTAACTATACGCTGCACAACGACCTAAAAATCTCAACTGTAAGAGAAGAAGCCAAAACTAGAAGTGAAAAATACCTAAAGAAACTGGAAAACCACCCAAACTACACCGCTGTAAACCTATTGGACAACAGCACCCAAACAACGAGACTCAGGAGATTTTCACCCCTTGACATAATAGATAGATTCTAATATTTTTTTTATCGTCTATTGTTATGTAAAGAAAAGGTAGCACTGGCCATCTTTTCACGGATATTATTTAATTTTATTTTATTGTTAAAAAACTTACCTATTATTCACATGAATAGATTGTAAAATTTCATTAATAAAAAAAAAAAAAAAAAAAATTATTCTATACATATATTTATAATTCAGTCTATCTCTAAATCTATAGAAGACATAATGAAAATATTTAATGTATTGGATAGAGAATTTTATATTCTTTAATATTTTATATTACAAATTTTCAAAAAATAATATTTAGAATATTTTTCTTTTTTAACTATTACTTCCGGTTGTCCAATTATTACCAAAATCTAATCAGCTCTTCCCAGGAATGTCAGATTGAGGAAGCTGCAGTTAAATATTTTTTAAGTCTTATAGTATTTGAGAAATCGTGGCTCCAACATCCACACACACACACACACACATACTGACATCATCGTAAAAATGTTATAATTGGATTCTAGGGACCTTAAAACGTGCTTATCCACTAAAATCTGGATATGCGATTTTTAGCATGCTTCCAGTACGTCTCTTAGCGAGAGGTAAAAATGAATAATTATAGAAAATAATATACTTTTTATTTAATCTAAATACAGTCGCACAAAATTTAAAAAAAACACTCGACAAAATCCACATTAAAAACTTTCTATTTTCGATTGGGCGATGTTTACCGAAAGTTGATAAAATAAAGTCTGAAAACTAGGACCTATTTTTAAATAATATTGTTTCAGTAACTAGAATTTATGTATTCGCAAACAGATATATAGACGTCAACATGTAGAGATCTCACAGAATTCGATTCATGTGTAATTTGTTATTACAAGAGAACTTTTTATTTTACGGTTAAATTTATGTTTGTCAATCAGAAAACAACAAAATTGGGTTAAACAAAATTAAATAGTTGCTTTCCATAGTAATTGCTGTAAAACTTTGTATTTTTTCGGATAAATTTCTGTTTGTCAACGAAACCTAGTTACCTATCAATGTGACAGATTTACGATTGGAATTGCTGTTGGTTAACAAAATTGAATTGTCAATCTAAAATTTATTGCTGGAATTAAAATGTTTTATTGTAATCCAGTAAGATAAACTGCGAGTATAAATGATATTTGTATTCACTTGGTTTATTATAATACTTAATAAAAAGGTAGATGCCTTCATTTTTATTCGGTAATAGAGAAATAAAATTTTATTCACAATCGGTTAGTAATATGACAATTTCCGACTTTTAAAAAGTTGGGAAGTTAGTTATTATTAACCTCATTGTCCAAGAGGTATAGCGAGAGTATAGCTCAGATATACTTTCCAACCTGTCACATTCCATTCTCATCCGGATCGATCAGTGACATATTTTATATGTAAAGAGACGAATGAATTGTATATAATATAAATAAGTGTAGATATATGAGAAATCAAAATTTGAGGTTAGATATCAAACTAAACTAACAGTTTATGTGACAAGTGAATAAGCTCAGGCTATTCAATTATTTTTGTTAGGTTATTATTGTTATTTAAATATTAATTACCTACCAGTGGCGGCTTGTAAGAATTTATAGTAGGAGGGCTGCAGCCAGGTATTTAGAAAGAAAAATGCGCCGCAGGCGTTTTTTTTTTTTTTTTTTTGTTTAATTCAAGGTCAAATGCTTTATAATTGAAAGTTACTTTCTTTCAAGGGATGTGCAAATGCATATTTTCCCCTTTCATGTACAGAAATAAATTGTTAGATTACTACTCGGGTTGTTGCGCGATTTTTTAAACTGTCATCTAATTTTCCAGCAAATTCTAATAATCCTCTAAAAATTGAATGTTCGGTATCGTCATGTCCTCGCATGGGAAGTTCAAATATACCACAAAACACGATCAATCTATAATTTTAGATAAAATATCACGATTTTTTTCTCGTTTTCATTATGTTTATTTATTTCTCGCCTATAAGCTTCACTTTTTAAATGTTCAGCACATTTCTCATGTTTTTTAATTTTTTCAATTAAATGTTTTAAATCTGCTACTCCTGTTTTTATTCACAATGAATCGCCGCCAAACAAAAATGGAAAGCAAAAGAAAGCGTTTTTCTCTGTACATCCAGTTAGCCAAATATTTTTGTTATATACATTAGAGTTAAATTTTCGCACATAATTCTGTGCTCTACTTATTAAGGACTGAGAAATATTTAAATCTGGTGTAAGACGACTTAAATTTTTAATTTCAAGTTTTTCCTGCAGTCCCAATTGAGAAAATTTTATGTTTTGCAAATATTTAACAGTGTTCTTCTCAGCGTTCATTTTTTTGATGATTAATACTTCAAAGCTAGTATTAAAAAGAAAGAAACTCACAATAATGATAACTTTAACATTACACTTTATGTATGTGTAGTAGAAGCGTACTAAAGCGCAGAGCGTCTACAGTACAGATCAGTAAAACTCTATACGTAACGTAGCTTGGGCTGGAAGAATTGAATCCAGCCCGGACGTTTAATATACTAGCCCGCATAGCACACCGACTTATTGAAAAATACAATTATTGTTTAAAAATAAATTACTATTGAGTAATATTTTATTACAAACCAAAAATAGTTGTTTTTAAATATGTATTATATAAATATTTAAGAGCGATAATAAAATTGCAGCCTTCATTTTATACTGGAGGGGCTGCAGCCCTGCAGCCCTTATGGACGAGCCGCCCCTGTTACCTACTCATTATTAATTTCTGATTGTAAATAAAATAGTGTACATACCTCTGTGAAAAGTTTCATTATGTCTCGGGCTATAGCAAACCTCGGCGCTTCGCGCCTTAGTTAGCTATCTTCACCCTCAACAACAATGAAACACTTTCCACCTCGGTTAGTAATATACTATTGTTTTAATTTATGGCTCATTTTCCGTTGAATTTAAATTACGTACAAAAAAAGCACCACAATATCCCCCTACTACATAATGAAGCGGTTGATAAAAAGAGAAGAATATTTTAAAAGACTAAATATTTTTACCTAAATACTGCTAAATATGGCGCATACGGGTATTACATATTATATTACATAATAAAGTGGTATCTGCCTTTGTTTATTTGATCTACTGAAATGTCGATGTGTACCTTACCTACTAAAACTAAACTAACACTTTTTTTAATCACTAGTTACTTAAAGAATAGTATATTGTGTTATTAGGAGTAAAAGTGATTCTTTGTGTGGCGAGCATGTAAGTTTGCACGGCGAGAGATAGCGAGTCGGACAATTACATGCGAGGCATACAATGACACTTTTACTCCGAATGACACATTATATTTTTTCTTCAAACATACGTATTTAAATAAAATAATTACAACTTGACGTTACAATAATTATAAATATTTTACGTGAAGGACGTTTGCTGATTTCAATTGCTCTGTTGCTATGGATACTTTCGTATTTGTTTACTTTTTGTTACAAACATTCAAGTGAAAAAATTCACGTTTTGACGTTTAAATAAAAACTATGCAATTTTATATTCTCCTTATGTATGTATATATATATATATATATATATATATATATATATATATATATATATATATATATCAGAATTTGAAGTATTGCCATGTACGGCCCTTGAAGTTGTTCAATTGAATGGAAGTTCAACAATATTGCTCAAGGATGTGATATGTCGAGGAATCGCTGAAAAACAATATGAACTTTTCATATCACTTAAATTCTAATTATTCTTACCGTCATTACCGATATATAAGTCTGCTAATTTATAATATGTAAAAAAAGCACCACAATATCCCCCTACTACATAATGAAGCGGTTGATAAAAAGAGAAGAATATTTTAAAAGACTAAATATTTTTACCTAAATACTGCTAAATATGGCGCATACGGGTATTACATATTATATTACATAATAAAGTGGTATCTGCCTTTGTTTATTTGATCTACTGAAATGTCGATGTGTACCTTACCTACTAAAACTAAACTAACACTTTTTTTAATCACTAGTTACTTAAAGAATAGTATATTGTGTTATTAGGAGTAAAAGTGATTCTTTGTGTGGCGAGCATGTAAGTTTGCACGGCGAGAGATAGCGAGTCGGACAATTACATGCGAGGCATACAATGACACTTTTACTCCGAATGACACATTATATTTTTTCTTCAAACATACGTATTTAAATAAAATAATTACAACTTGACGTTACAATAATTATAAATATTTTACGTGAAGGACGTTTGCTGATTTCAATTGCTCTGTTGCTATGGATACTTTCGTATTTGTTTACTTTTTGTTACAAACATTCAAGTGAAAAAATTCACGTTTTGACGTTTAAATAAAAACTATGCAATTTTATATTCTCCTTATGTATGTATATATATATATATATATATATATATATATATATATATATATATATATATATATATATCAGAATTTGAAGTATTGCCATGTACGGCCCTTGAAGTTGTTCAATTGAATGGAAGTTCAACAATATTGCTCAAGGATGTGATATGTCGAGGAATCGCTGAAAAACAATATGAACTTTTCATATCACTTAAATTCTAATTATTCTTACCGTCATTACCGATATATAAGTCTGCTAATTTATAATATGTTATTTCGTTAAATATAAATTGTTTATATTTCAATTTGTAGGTTATCTTGGTTAACTTTGGGCGATATGACAGGTTTCTATTTTACAAGTTACTTCTTATTCGCTCATTTTATGTAGTTGCTATGGATATTTATTTATTTCATTTCTACGCCGGCGGCGTAAAAATTAGCTATTTCTACTCCGGCGGGGTAGAAATGAAACTTCTACCTTGTGAATCAAGTCACAAAAGATGTCATTTTTATGACGTTTGAAGAAAAAATATATTTCCATAACAACCAAAGAATATGTAATTTTTAATTTATCTTTAAATATTGGAAAAAAATATATGCCACTCGTGGAAGATAGTAACACTACATGAGCTAAACTTTCTGATTGTTGAAAAATGTGTCTTTACTCTCTCTTGTATCATAATTAAATAACTATTTTCTCTTTGTTTCAGGTACGTGATACATTTTTCAACGAGGAATATCTATAAATGTTGGGCCTTATTGGTAAGATAAAATAAATGATTAAGTATAAAATCAGAACCTAAGTTCATTTTTTAATTTCGATGAAAATGGAGAATTATTCACACGAAGAATAGTTACAAATTATTAAGTAGAATGTATTATTTTTACGTACATTATATTTTATAATTTTCAATATTTACTTTCAATAATGATGAATCAAACAGAGCCCTTTGAACAAGTTAAACGCTATAACATTTGTATGTGATTTTGTTTAAATTCATGGCTAATAAAAAAAGTAACTTTTACAAAATAAAATTTCCTCGATTACAGGACGTGCAAAATTTATTTGAAGTATTATTGTCTAAAATTACTAGGCTACTTTTGTGTAAGCAAAACTGTATTCCCATGTTAATGTTTTTCTTGTTACACCTGGTATCTTATGGAAACACCTTTTTTATTATTATTATAGTCCCTGAGGACACTTCAATTGCTTATGGTTAAAAATAACACCTCTGTCTTCGAAAGTAAAAACTGAAGAAGCATTTGTACTCCCGGAATTGCAAATGTAAATTTATTTCATACTTTTACTTTGGAAAAAGCATCAATATGTATAATGTTGAAGAATACAATAATTTACTTTATTTTCATTTTAATTTGCAACTTTCATACTTTCTACAAATATTACAATTGTTACTACATCAGTTTAATGTACTATTGAATAGTACATTAAACTGATCGCGAAGTGATTTCTAGTCCAAAACAACAGGTCCCAAAATAAAGCGAGACTTGGACTTGAGGCTTGAAGCGATCGACTTAATGAGATTACATAAAGGTTGAATTATAAATGTGAGAGAAAAATCTCATATTTATAATTTACTAACTGACCCGCCCCGGCTTCGCGCGGGTAAAGCTAGAATTACGATTAGCTACACGTTTACCAGTAATTTTTCACATTTACTTCGGTGATATGCGCTGCATAGGGAGCTGGTAACCTGTATCGCATCGTACATGTAACAGGCTCCGCCCACTGTCCTCCCTAACCCGCACCACACCTAACAGCGCCTTTTTCTAAACATGTCTCGGGTAATTTACTTATGTATACATATGATACAAGCTATCTCTCCGACAAATTTCGAAAATCTGCTAACGGTTAAAACTTAACTATAGATACAAAGATAAAAAAAAAAAATAATTGAAATCATCCCCTATTGTACCGCATTGAGGAATGATTTTTCAAAAACGCCAAAACACTATTTCTTACCAAAAGCATAAATAAGAATTTTTATATCCCTAACTTGAGAAATGATGGGTCCTTCATACAAATTTTCATCCCCTATTTCACCCTCTTAAAGTTTTATTTTCGCGACAAAAGGTAACCTATGCGCTTCTCTAAGATCCAATTTATCTCTGTACCAAAATTCATCAAAATTGGTTCACCGGGAGAAATGATGGGTTCTCCATATAAATTTTCATCCCCTATTTCACCCCCTTCAAGTTTTATTTTTGCGACAACAGGTAGCCTATGTCCTTCCCCAAGCTTCAATCTATCTCTATACCACAATTCATCAAAATTGGTTCAGCGGTTTAGGCGTGAAAACGTAATAGACAGACAGACAGACAGACAGACAGACAGACAGAGTTACTTTCGCATTTATTATATTAGTATGGATTCTGTTAGTATACTAAGATATATGAAGTTCTATATACTTAAAATATTAATTTGAAACATGGGTATATTTCTCCTAAAAATAATGTCGCTCGTGGACGAAATCCATTGTCAATAGCTCTTTAGAATGATACCGAACTATACTCTGTCTGCTATAACTATGCAGTGTAGCATGGTATAGGGACAACATTTTCTGGCTTGTGATTGGTGCAAATGCGAGTCAATTTCACACTGTCCTAATATTATGTTATTGCAACTTTTCTTCTGCATTTGTGTACAATAAATTAGACTAGCTAAATTGAATGTAAGTGAAATAAATAGTTTTAATTTAATTATAATTGTAAAAAACTATTAACATAACGTAAAAAACTAATATAAATACAAAACACAAATCACCTGTCATCTTGTCAATAACTGTAAAAAATATTTTATTATTCATGCAATATCGTATGTTTAATCAAAATAGTTTTCAAATGGATGATATTGAAAATGTTCCATCTCCAAATGATTTGTCTGAATATTTCGATTATTGTAATATTATTAGTTTATCGAAATAAAACTTAGATTCGTATTTAACCTGAAAATGTTGTTGTTGTCTTAAACCAGACAGAGTATAGTCATACTTAAGAGTGAGTTAGTTAGTTAAAAAGATCGGTTTTCGCTAGGGTTGATGTAGCTCAGATGGGAGAGCACCAGACTTACGATATGATGGTTTTGGGTTCAAATCCCGGCGACAGTCAATTTTTCTCTCATATTTATAATTTATCTTATTAAGAGATACGAAGTTCTGTATACTTAAAAAATATTAATATAAAGATTGAACACCACTGGTATATAAAATACCGAGCCGGGAAATATTCCATTACAGCCGAACACGGATTTAGATGAGCGAGGAGCACCGAAGTCAGATATGAGCGAGAGGCTGGAATAAGCATTCCTGCGTGTCCTGTATACTATTTTATTCTCAATTAATTAGTAATCTTTGAGTTTTATATAATAATAATAATATAATTTCTTTAATCACAATCATTATAGTAATATACCGATTCCTAACCTTTTGGAGGATGGGAAATACATCATTCCTAACTTTAATGACAATTTTTTGGGTTGGAAATAACAGATTTCACTTCCATCTCTTGGTTTGGAAATTTTTATGTAGAGATTGCCTAGCAACATTGTCATAGATCCTTATAATAAAGTAGGCTAAAACAAATTTTGAGGGAACTCTAAAAAATATTAATAAAATTAAAGGTTACAACTCATTGATTTATTTATTATTGATTTAAAATGAGGATGATTGTGAATAAAATAGTATACTTAACCTCGGTGGAAGTTTCATCACAGCCTCGCGCTTTATCTCAGCTCTAGGCTTCGCCTTTCGCTAATATACATAAGCCCTCGGCTGTAATGAAACATCTCCCACCTCGAATGTAATATAACATTTATTGTGTCAGCTCCTATGTGGTGAAACTTATAATTCATTTTTAAGTATTAAATCTCGAAATTTTACATATGAGACCAAAGGACCAAGATTAAATTTTTTAGAAGCCATTGAAATTGGAAAAACTATAAAGAATAATGAAAATATTCTAAATGAACAGACAAGCCTTAATAATTCACCATTAATGAAGTTTCTAGAAACATTATAAAATTTGTGTAATTATAATATTTTATTTATATTTTGGTTATACTTAGTTACTGCAAAAAAATTTTACACAAAAAATCAGGTTAGAAAAACTTTTATTGATATATCTCATTTATATTTGTCATTTTTATATCATTACACATTTTTTAAGTTTTTATAATATCTGATGATGCTAATGTTATAGCGAAGCTAGTTGTGGAATAAAAAAATATTTGTGAAACTAAAATAACCTTGTATTTTAATACTTAAAATGAATAACAATATATCATCACGGCATATTACACATTGCTGGGTATGCTAATCTTCTTTGTACGCAGATATTGGTAATGATCATGACACATCCGTACTGTGCGCGCGTTTACCAGGCGTCACCTCACGGGTACTCATAGCTGGTGTGGAGAGTGCACCACAGGGGTCACTTTTGTGCCATTAAAATTAGAAATAATATTGACGTCGATCGGGATTGAATCCGGGTCCCCAGATTCGGACCAGACACTCAGGCACACGGCTACGACATCGGATTTTAAACAATAATTTATTAACATTTTTTTTTTAAATTTTGTTTAGTCTGCTTTAGCATAATTCTACGTTGCTGGGTAACGGAGCGAAATATTTCTTGATTCTGCAGATCACTTTTTTGAAGGTTAGAATGAGCCTGTTTCACATTTTTCAAAAACTATTTTAAGTGGAAGTTTATGGAATGATTTTCTTAGTAATAATTTTTATTTTAATAATTTGTTGTTATTTGTGGAAATAATTAAATAAAAAGATTGGCGTTCTGAAAAACTACCCCCTACTCCTGTGACGTAGAAACACACCTAGGTTTATTCATATTATTTATATAAATAAACGTAGGCTAAAGTTTGTCACATGTTAATAACAAAATCCTTTAATTTGACATTTGACGCTGACATTGCTCATTGTAAATGAATAATAAAGTAATAATGGCAAATTCAAATTACGCTCAAGCTAAGTCGGACAATTTACCGAAGGTCGAAGCTGGATGATGGCTGAATTTATATTAGAATGATTGTTTTACTGCTACCGAAATAAAGAGTTAAAGAGTTGAGGTAAAATAAAATATAAAAACTGAATTTACTATATAAATTGATAATATATTTTACATTAAAGTTCTGGTCGTGATTCTTACATTGAATCTGCTATAGGACATATAGATCTATGTCGAGAAAAAAATATCTGTATAGTCGGATGTAAAGATTGCCCTGAACATAAAGTGAAGCTACAAAAATACACTGTTATCGTGAAGGTGGATGAAAGTTGAAATGATCTTCACAAACATGAAGACACGATTTTTCTGACAAATTATCAGCTCTTCGACCTACTGTTTCTAGCCACAATTTTCTTTTCTTCGCATCTTTTGTAAAATTTATAAAATTTATAGTAGGTTTGCTCCTAACAGTATTTTTGTAAGAAGGTACAATACAATATCGTAAATTACTCATTTTATTTTGAACTTTTTATTACCTACATATTATACGACTTGAACCAATCTAAAAATTTGTTTGACAACTTTGACAATACACTTGACACCTTAGAACCGCTGAAGATGTATGTACTCTGACGTCACATTCTGTTTCAGATCACGTGACTTATTCAAAATATCCAAATTTAAAAATTAATTGTAAAATATCTAAAGGATATTTCGTGATATTTTCAAATTTGAGGCTCTTTGAAGAACAATATCTTTTAAAATTTAATACTTAGAAGTCATATAAAAATTCTTGCAACAGCCCTATTGCATTTATTATTAACCGATTGTGAATAAATTTAGTTATTTACGTAGATATGAATTTTTACTGTATCAGAATAGGTCAAATATGCGTGATCGATATTGGTATTTATGTTATATTGTTATACATATTTACTGAAGATTACCATTTAAATCAAAATAGGGCAACCACCCATTAGGGATATTAAATGAAGTGTATATTAATATAACACATTAAATATAATATTCATTTAACATTTAACTATGCATTCATCATTGCTTCCTAGAATACATTGGATAAAAGCAACGTTCATAAATGGATATTTTCCAATTCTGTACTAAAACATTGTTTTTCGAATTTGTGTAGGTAGGCATGAGTATTATTTTAAAATTATTAAAACATGTCCATTAAACAATTTGAAAGTGATACACGGCACAAAAACAGATATTTTTCGTCTAAGTGGGCCAGGTTATCCGAAATGTATTATCCAGGTTTTAAAACAAAAAAAAAAAAGAAAAGCAAGCTAAAATTATTTCTATTGTTTATTTTTGTTTTTTACTGTTGGTTAGCGGTCAGAATGAGAACCCTAATAAGCAAATTCTCTCATGGAATGAGAGTTAAATTATGTATCAGGCATTATTAATATATCCTCAATCTGTTTAATGGTTATAGAGGTTCAGGGTAGAAATACACTTCAAATTTACACAGGATGTGTTGCGGTTGTGTCTTGTGTGATTAAAATAATGTGTATAAATAATATAGGTAGCACTATAGTCTGTTTTTAAACTATAGACATTGTTCTAAAAGTTTGGCGCTGAAATCAACGCTTTTCCGCAGACGGTGTTACATTCAACGAAATTTCAACCTTCGTTCAACCATATAAACCATCTGCGGAACATACACTCACAAGCGTTGATTTCAGCGCTAATCTTTTAAAACCCTGTCAGTGGTTTAAAAACGGACTATAGTGCATACAACACGGAAAGAGCTGTCATTGTGAAAAAATAAGTAATCTAAAACTAGAATTTTATGGTCTCGATAATATAAGTATTAAGTGGTTTAGTAGCTATTTAAGTAACAAAGAACAAAAATACATAATGTATTATCAAATGAAATAGATATGGATATAGGTCTTCCACAAGGAACTGTGTTAGGAGCTTTTTTTATTTATTCTATATATTAACGATATTGTAAGTAAAGTTAATAAATGTAATATAAAGTTATTTGTAAATGACACTTTAGTATATATATATATATATATATATATATATATATATATATATATATATATATATATATATATATATATCTATCTGCAGAATCTGTACATGAGGGGTTAGAGATATTACAAAATGAAATGAATTATATTACTAATTGGTTGGAATTAAATAAACTACTGCTTAATATAAATAAAACTAAATATATGATTATAAATGATAGAAGTAACTATCATAAAGAACTTAAATTGGCAACTAATACAATAGTAAAAGTTAAAGAAATTAAATACTTGGGAGTAATAATAGACAGTAAGCTAAAATTCTACGAACATGTAGACTATGTTTACAAAAAAATGGCAAAGAAAGTACATTTTTTACGAAGAATAAGAAATAAAATCAATTACATTCAAGCTGTCAACATATATAAAACGGTTATTGCGCCCCACATAGATGTTACAAAGAATTCAATGTATACAAAATAGGGCTATGCGATGTATTTTGACAATCCAGTATAACTGAAATTTCGAGGAGGTAATTGTGAATACCTATTTTTTAGATAGTTTTTCGTTTTATAATCACTTGCCGTGACTAAAGGGATTTCTTTTGAATGAAAAACAGTAAAACGAAAATTTTAGTAGATATTCGTAAAATATTTCTTATGTTATCACATTTATAATGCGATTTCCTTGTTTGTAAACAAAAGTAGGTATTAATCAGATGTTCAACAATTCATATTCCGGTATGTGAATCAGCTTGGAATATTAATAATTCATAAGTGTACATTAATTTGTTTGTAAGTTTGTTGTTTAAAGTTTGAAGCAAATAAATTACAATGAGGCAAGCCAATAAATAATGTTTTTATTGAGTAAATACAATCTGTAGATTCAGTAAAATAAATTTATTTTGCGATAAATATTATTTTTCACAATTGTTTTTAATGAGCATTGTTTGTTTTGTTAATTTAAATTTTTTATGAAAATATTATTAATGGTTTATTTTGTAAAATGTATAATTGTATTTTATGTGGATAGCTGGGCAAAATTAAAAAAAAATCAATTTACGCAGAATACAAAATATATAAAATTTCGCTGATGTAGGTATGTATTCGTTGATTTATTTCCAGATATCAGTTATTATTTGCCAAATAATAACTGAATAATATTTGGCAAATTTTCATTAAGACTGCCGTTATTAATTAACAGTAAGTCTTTGTTGAATTTTTTAATTAATAATGGTTTGCGATTTCTTGAGTTTTTAATGATTAAAATTTCCATATTTTTGTAATTAAAAGTAATGGTATATATTTTTATTAAATAAATTTTACAAATCACATGAAATACGAGTATATTTAAATTTTATTTTATACATATTTGTTTTCTTTTTATTAAAAATTAAACCAAAAAATATTTTTATGAAAAATATAGGTAGTGTAACACAATATATGGATTATATTAATACGATTAAAGGTAGGTTCCACCGCTTATAGTTAAATTTTAACTATTGGTTAAATTGGCAATATTGTGTCGAAACGTCAAATAAGTTTTTAAATATTACTGTCAGAATTTCGATATGCTCTTTTTTTGTTAACCTTTAGTTAAGACTTCAAATAATCTAATGTGCACAGAAAATTTTACCTTTATATTAAGGTCTGTCAGTTTTGCCATTTCGCGTCTATAGATTACTGTTGCATTTATATGCTTTATATAGACACGGTAGTGTACCGTTGACGCAAAGTATAAAAATTAATTTGCATTTATTTTCTAGTAGTGACGATCATTTTCTATCAATTATAAAGATTTAAAAATTGCTTTGTGATTACGTATTTTATAAATAAAATATAAATATATCATCACGGCACATTACCCATTTCTGAGTGTGCCAATGTGTGTTGTACACAGATTTCGGTAATGATGATGACATATATGTCATCATCATTACCGATATCTGCGATAAAGCAGATTGGCACACCCAGAAATGGGTAATATGCCGTGATGATGTATTTATTTTATTTTTATTTATGATGACATATTTGTACCGTGCTAGCGTTTACCAGGCGTCACCTCACTGGCACTCAATGGGTCAAGGGGTCACATTTGTGCCATTTAAAATTGGAAATAATTGGCGTCGGTCGGGATCGAACCCGGTTCACCAGTTTCGCGACCAGACACTCAGGCACGCGGCCACGGGACCCCATTCACGTATTTTATTAACGCATATTTTCTTCTTGAATCCCTTCCATTTTGACATTTGTCAATTACATTTGAAATTTGAATATACAAACTTTGTATTCAAGAAGTTGGAGTTGTGTTTATTTTCAAAGTATCGGCTAATAGGTATAGGATTTATAAAATTGAATTATTCCACAAAATTATCTCTAAAATATATAGAAAAAAGTATAGGTGCAAGCGTGTACAAAGTTTAATAATCTTTAAGTATAAATAACAAATAATAAGCAATTTTTCTAATAAATTATAGAACATTGAAACAGTTTGACAATATTATGACACAAAGTATGACGACGGATGGCGCTAGTGTTTGTTTGTTTTGAAGTTTCAATAATAATTTAATTAATATTATTAATTTAATTAATACTACAAATTGATTTAAATATAAATACATTATTATTGTTAATATTACTAGATATTATAATTAAACAAATTCATTAAACATAAAATTGTTAAATTTTTGTAAGGTTGTACATCAACATGACATTTAATAATGTTTTAAAGGTGACATCAGTAGACGGGCGAAACTCCTTTTTATAATCAGGCGACCAATCAAATTCTTAGGACCTAACGCGTCATATTCAATTAGTAATAAATTTTATTCGCTTGTAGTTTGCGACCTATTCAATATTTAAACAAATTTTTTTCACTAATACTCCTTAATTTATGTTTATTTTCGTCTTCTTATTTGAGATATTTTAAATTTGACTATGGTATAGTCCCGTATTTTATTTCTCTTTGCTCTCGTGAAAGTGTAGTATCATCACGTGCTCGATTTTTATGTTGTTAGCAAAAAAATTGATGAATTTGCATTTTTTGATTGTTTGTTTAAATATGTTAATTTGAGTACAGGACCCAGAATTTAGCTAAATATTGATTATTTTTTAAAGTACTTTTAAGTTAAGCTAAACATGTATCTTTCAATTATACCCGCGTTACTTTCTTAATAACTATTTACCAGAGTGTTATATTTAAGTAAACACTAAAATTAACCTTACAAACAAGATATGAATCTCTACACTTAACAATAATTTAAGAAACAAGCAATAATAAAATAATTCATCGACATTATCAGCGTTCGTCGCTTTCCGCTTGTGTTCGGCCACCTCCGTCCGTAACCGTTGAGATTGCAGCGCATGTCTGAGCTAGCAGCGTGTGCCGGGCTTGTGCCCGGGCCAACCGGCTTCTGGCTTCAGTTCAGTTCTCCGTTGGTTTGTGCGCGGTTATTGTAGAGTGTTTGTTATAAATACGATGGCTTCAAGGCGTTTATCAACCGTTAGGCATGACATAAACCGATGTTGAACTAGTGATAGTGATACTCAGAGTCAAAGACCAGTGAACTTGTTGCTTATATTTGTGTTGACACACGGTTATAGACAGCAGGTTAGTGATTACTTACAGTGTTGTGGTTTTTAGGTTAGTTTAAATCGCCATGCCAGCTGTAGGTTTGACCTTTACTAGTTGTTTCACATGTGGTTTTGGAAGTTTACGACCTTTATAGATGCTGCATCAAATTGTAAACAATCGAATATTTACTTTATCACAAATTAGAAAACAAAAGTTGTTTTATAGTAAATATGGACTGTTAATAATGTCATGCTTAAAATGTCTATTTAAAGAACACAAGTCTCTATTAAAAATTCAAATTTAACTCATATGAATTTCAAATGCAGGTTGCAATTTATCGTTCTAAAGAGAAACATTTAAAATAGATGATAAAAATACTTAACTAAAATTAATAATTCATAATAACAAGATTAAAATTGGCGCGTACAATTTTAAAATTATGCTTGCATGCTGCTAATTATATGTAGGAATGTATTTATTAATAGCAGCATTTGATAATGTAGTATAGTTTGTATAAAAAAAATCCAACTTTTTTGTAAAATTTCTATATACGTCACACACAATCAGATATTTATTTTCTAACAAAAAAATCGCTAAAAATATGTACTTCGTGTATTTTAAGCACGTTATAATTGCAGACTAATAATATTTGTATTGATTTGGTCAAAAATAAATAAGTTTTCATGTTTTGCTAGTCATTTTTTTATATGTACATTTTTATTAGTATTGTTAACATTTACATTATTTTTTAAATAGAAACAGTTCATTCCTAAATATATACCAAAAAAGCTATAAACAATTCAGGTGTATGAAAAAAATCTACTGTAAATAGAAAATTGTCAACCATATATAGCATTTTATTTACATGTAGTATACATCATGGCGATTTAAACCTACCTAATATTATGAATAATGCAAAGCCTATAAAACAGGAGTTGTAGCACTGCAGTCGCACATATGGAGAAGGAATGTACTTTACGGTGATATATACTGTGTATTTATTTACCGTACTAGGACCATTGTACCAACCTATTGGGGAATATTTTGATGTAATTAATATTATTTGATAATGAGATGTCTTTGCAAATAGCAAATTGAACATGGAAATAATGAAGTACAGAGCTAAGCTTATGAAACTTGAATGTTATATTATTTAGTAGTCAAAGAGGATTAGATTGTAACAAGCCATTGACGAGATCGGTGATTCTGATTAATAGACGACGACAGCCGCTCTGTGTCTTCAAGCTGCGTCTAATATCATGTAATTATTTCATAATGTTTACTTCGTGGTATATTCGTACTTAGATAAATGTCAGATGTAACATCAAACTTTAGTACGGTATTGGAGGTACAGAACAATCTTGTTCATATTATCGAACTGTTCACATCTCCGAAGGTTTATAATTTTTTTTTTAGATAAAATAATATATATAATAAGTATATACATATACTTATTAAGCCAAATTTACTATAATATACAGGCTGTCTCTTAAATAGGGGGACATGGCTTAACCACAGATTCCTGAGGCTAAAATAAGACGATTTAACCAAACTTGCTTCTACCGGAAAGCGTACCATTTAGCCAGAATTCTTCTTCAAAGTTCTTCGAAAAAAAATTAATTTTGCTTATAATAACCGGACGCTTTATTCGATTTGGATGAAATTTGGGATGACAGTTTATATGGTTATGTCATCTTTTAAGATGATACTTGTTATTATTAGTGAACCACTAGTGTATAAAACTTAGGTGTCCCAACATTAATTAGACCGTAACTTTTTAATGGCAATGCCGGAAACGTGAAATTATTTTTCTTCAGAAAGATACATTCAATAGTAAAATTTTCTCTCTCTGCGTAATTTGTGATATCTGTTATGGTTCAGACAGAAAAAAATAAAACCTGAGTGACTGCATCGTGAATTTTTTTAAAATAAATTTAATCTAGCAGTCTATCCAAATGTCAAACATCGAAATTTCTAATGAAAGTAACAATTGTTTATGGGTTGTCAAAAAATATTGTCAATCCTCGAGTAGTAAAATTTTGCGCGAAACCATTTCGAATTAGGATTACACAGCCTGCCAACCATGTTAGAGGTCCTAGCAGCCCTTTGTCAGAGAATGAATAAGATTACTCAACATGCACTATACGAGTAGGTACATATATCTGATAAATTCACCGGAACTCCGTCTTAGGTCTAAGATTTGTGAATTGAACTATGAAAATCTTTATAGTGGATATCGTATCTTTCTCAATTCTTATTTTATTATGGAAATGTTACTTAACTGACATTTCAAGTACCCTAGTTCCTTATGAGAAGTCTTAACTGCTGTGCTGTAAATCGGCAGTAAATGTTACTGAAAATTTTTATGAATAATATATCACTCCGTTTAATTTGTACGCAGCATTCACTAACACATTTCAGTTATAAAAAGTAGAGTAGATATCTGTATTTATACCTTGAAGTTTGGCCACTTGATAAAAAAATCTTGATTTTGAACTTTCAAAACCAGTTACATTTTATTTGCTTTACAAACAATTTTATAAATACGTAGTATATTTTTAAAAATATTTAATTCTATAGAATTTTCAATGAAAAAAGAAATGAAATACATAAAAGTATTTGAGTTTTTACTTCCTGCTACCCTTGCTAAAGGAGGTATAGAGATCGTACATATCGAGATTTTAGTAAATGACCACGTTTTAAGGTCCTTAGAATCCAATTTTAACATTTTCACGATGATGTCTGTCTGTATGTATGTATGTGTATGGATTATATCTTCGATCTAAATCAAATACTATCATTCAGAAAATTCTGAAACCTTTTATTTCTACTCTATTCTAATATGGAAAGAAACCATTGGATTTTCGTGCAAATCGGATAACCGGAAATGGCACTTTACCCAATGCTCAAAAAATACCATTAAATGCCATATTTTTTTCCATTTTGTCATTATGAAAATTAAAGATTGTTGAATTGTCTACAGGAATACATTAATTTTTTTTCTGTAAATTTTACAGATAAATTTAAAAATCATTTTTTTATATATCCCGAAGCCTGAGATAAACCCAATTCCTTTGTTACAAATGAATGTAACTGACAGGTGAATGTCACTGTCAAAAACTAATCACTTCAAATTAATAATAGTGGCATTTTAAAAAGAAAATATTAAATAAAGCAATAGTTATATGCAATGGAACATAATATAGTTTGCAGCATTAGTAAATACGTATATGTATTTCAATTAATAAAAATTAAATAGCGGGAGGTTTTGTGTTGACCACATCAGATTTTTTTATTTTCATTATTTGATGGATTTCCAATTCGAAATAAGACTAATAGAATAATTATATTATTTTGTATAAGAAAATAAGTTTGAGGTATTTTTTGAAACAATTATTTCATTTATAGAAGAATTTTTTGCTATCTTAGACTATACTGGATTATTTTTAGGAAAGTAGATTTTTTTATTTGAAAATTTTATTACATTCAGGGCATACCGACCTGGAATACCTTGAATACCTGGAAATATCCTGGAATGAAAAAAATGGTCCTTGATTTCCTTGAAAATACTTTAATTTTAATAGAATACCTGTTTTTTTAAATCTATTTACATTTTTGGTATTTTTATCATATTTTTTGTATTTAATTTTGAATTGAGATTATTAAAATATCTTTCAGAACTCATATTATTAATTGGAAAAATACTACCTTTTTTTAGTTTAAGTTTTGTAATTTATTATTTTAACCCAACGTTTCGGCACCATAAACTGGTGCCTTTTTCAGGGGATACAATGACATATTTTTTGAAATAACAAAAACAACAAGTAACCAAGGTAACAAGAAATGTTCATAAATGTTACCTTTTTTTATGTATACAATTTTCTAGACAATATATGCATGTCCGGCAAAAACATGGACGGCGAACATGCAACTTCTCAAGAAAAAATCTCCTTTTGCCAGAGGAAAAAACCGTCCCAAAAACTGGCAGAGAAGTGATCTGTATAACTCAGAGACGCTTTATCGGTAGCGAAATACCGCAGCCGTACTCTTTATTAACAGATGTTAGAAAAAGTTTAGAAAAAATTGTATACATATTACAAATTACAACATATTTAATATTGGAAGCCATGCGCTACTAAGTTCTAATCTGTTGTTAAGTCGAGTAGGTCTTGCAATTATTTTTGTATCTTCAAATTTAATTTGGTGGAATTCTTCCAAGGCATTGAGTTATACAGATCACTTCTCTGCCAGTTTTTGGGACGGTTTTTCCTCTGGCAAAAGGAGATTTTTTCTTGAGAAGTTGCATGTTCGCCGTCCATGTTTTTGCCGGACATGCATATATTGTCTAGAAAATTGTATACATAAAAAAGGTAACATTTATGAACATTTCTTGTTACCTTGGTTACTTGTTGTTTTTGTTATTTCAAAAAATATGTCATTGTATCCCCTGAAGAAGACACCAGTTTATGGTGCCGAAACGTTGGGTTAAAATAATAAATTACAGAACTTAAACTAAAAAAGGTAGTATTTTTCCAATTTGAACTGAGACTTTTTAAATTTCTAATTTTCTGACATTGTACAAAATTATTCATTTTATTTGATCGTTTTTAAGAACATAATCGGTTGGTTACGTTCTAGCCAGTTTCGTCTATCTTCGGTCAACTTGTTTTGGGTAAATAAATATATTTTGTATGTGAAATATCCTGGAATTTTTGAGAATTTTACCTGGAATACCTGGAAAAATACTTGCATTTATTTTAAATTATTTGATACATCCTGTACATCTCAAATGTACATACTTTCTTTAACTAGCATATATGGTATATTTCTATTAACATAAACAAAATATTTTCGAAATGCTCACTTAAAATTTATAGTAAGTTAGTAAATATTGTATAGTACCTACTAATTCATTTCTCTAAATGTACCTAAAGATGTCCAGGAAATTTATCGTGCTTATAGGTTTGTTCGAACCATCAATTCGGAACTGTTCCAGAATTAGGAGTTCTGCGCATGACATATAAGAAAGTGAATTCAGAACTGTTCTCCCATGGACAGGTTCGAACGCTCATATTGGTTATAATTTGTCACATACATTTGTTTTAATAAACGAAAATTGTTTTAAAATGTGCGATCAAGGAGAAAATATACATATAATTAAATAAATTACCTAATAATAAATGGACGTGCATACTCCTCAAAAGAAGTATAAAGCATGGACAACAAAATCGAAGTGAATATATGTATAAAGTAAAAGTTAAAAGTAGAAACAAATACAATACGAAAAAAATTTTAAACGAAATAAATATTATTACAGTGTCGCTGATTGTGAAAAGAATTTTTAATATTTCAATGATATGAATGAACGTCTTACAATCCTGTAGCTTTTCGTGTATATTAAAAATATTTAACCTTAACAATATCAGACAATACATACTTATGAAATTTTCCTTAACCAAAATAATTATTAATAAAAAAATTAATAAAATTGGTACGTGGTATATTAATCTATTATTTCTATATAGCCTTCTAAACGTCAAATAGAATCTTAAAACTTCACTCCGCATGGTTAGAATTTGAAATACTTGCTCCGTTGCTCGAACTGGTAGAACCGTTCTTCGAGAATTTGAATTTAAAGTTCTAGCCTGTTCGAACGCCGAACTGATAGTTCTCAGAATTTCGAATTTCAGAACTACAGAGTTCGAACGCTTTTAAGTGAAATGCGCATGCTCACTAGTTCGTGAACTGCTTAGAACTGTAGGTTCGAACAAACCTTATATTTAGCAACCAGAACTAACTTTGGGATTGTTGAAACTTTACTCTAAAATTAGATTCTAAACCTGAAGTTCATCTATTTGTACAATTATACGTAGTATGGTAGTTGTTATGCGTTTTCATGTTAAACCTAATTTAAAAATATTGCCCTCATTTTTAATATCACTCCCGGTATCCATAAATGCTCCACAAACACAACATTCTTTTGAATGTTTTTCTCCATCTTTTCACTTTTATTTCGTTTGTTACCCTCGGGCGGGAAGTTTTGATGATTTATGCGAATAGTTTTAGTGTAGTTTAATCTTTTTGAGCTTTTATTTGCATTGGTTTTTGCCAGTTTGCGAGCAGGGCCAATCGCACGGCGAAAGTATTTTACGAGGTGATATGTTTCAGAATAAAAAGAACGCCAATGATTGATAGGCTAAGTCGAATGGGAAGGATTTGAAAAGTATCGAATTTGGAAGAAAGATAAGTTTAGCTTTTGAGGGAAAGAAATAATTTTGGCTCGTCCTAACCCAGAATGTTAAAAGAGAAAGATTTAAAACATTTTTTGCTGTTAGATGTTTTTCAATGTATGTATTCGTACATCATAAACTTATATTTTGTAAATTAGAATACAGACGTTGATTGCAAATGTTGGAATACACGGGCTTATTCTGTAAATCAGTGGTTAATTATTAAAATGTCTTTAAAAGAATCACCGATCAAGTATGTTCCCATACGAAACAAAAAAAAACTGAATTTTTACTTGTCAAATTCATACCTATTGAATAACAATTTTAACCAGTTGTTCAATATTAACTACTTTTTTACAAAATATGCCCGTTAGTCAAGTTTTATGAATATGCATAATTACAGGATCTCAGTTGTAGTAAGCGTAGTACTCACTTGTCCGACACAGTAAGCGATCCGACGTACGCGTCGATAATTTCAAATAATCAAATTTAGTATAGTTTGATAACGTTGAAGGACAGTTCCGAAGAAGAGAAAACTTGGACTATTATATGTGTAGTTTTTTTCAATTCTTTTATTATCGAAAATTATTTTAACGTTATTAAATATTTTTATAAGTGTTAAAATAGTGTAGTTTATATAACTCCAATTATTATTTTTTCTACAGTCACTATAGAAAGTAGCCATTTGCGCTCTCTTTTGTCAACGCAAAATGTCACTTTGCCGCTCATGCGCGACAAAGTAGAAAAACGCTCGCTGTCCAAATTTCTAAATATACAATGTTGAGAAATGTCACTTGTCTACATTCTTAATGAAAACGTTTAGTTAGGAACTAATGGCACCGTAGTTACACATTTACTACTTTCACAAGTCAATTTGACATATGCTCTGTCGGTATTTAACATAACCAAACAAAATGCCACACTGCTGTGAAAATAAAATAGGGCATTCATTTACAAAAACGAAAGTATAAAATGCTTAGATTAGATTAAATAAAAACTCAAGATAATGTAAAATAACGATAAAATAAAATTAAATATAAAATAAATTGTGTGAACAGTTAAGTTTAGTAATAGGATTGATTGTACACAGATGGCGGTAAGATAGTTGCGAGTCGTGCTCTGACATTTGATCTCGAGTTAACTATTTAATAAGTTATTAGTTATTTGGTTACTTAAATAATTGCTAGAAGTTAGTCAATGTACATACATGTCTATATAATCACAAATTCTTTGAAATATTTGTTAATTTTTTTCAGTGTGACAGACGTGACAACTAACCACACATTTTGCTACAAAAACTCACCAAATCATCACAAATCCTTGCTTCCAAGCCCTAATTTTTTTTTTTTTTTTATGGAATAGATTGCTAATGTAACGATATAATCATTTAAAAGCCTTTTTAAGTTTAAACCGTATCTTTTGTATTAGCCTATCGTTATTTATTGCGCAGTGCTGTAAGTATAAAGTGTACATTTTATTATTTTTTTGTTATGGTGGAGGACCACATTGTGGTGACTGTAGAAAAAATCTTGTGTGTGTTTCGAGCGCAAATGGACATTGTCGATTTCGAGAGAATGCCTCCCAATCGACAATGTCGCATTTTGCGCTCTTAATACACAAATAGCTATTGTAGGTAATAAATATAACTATAAAAGTTTTACAAAATTTTAATTCACTTTATATATTTTTTGATAAGAAACATCTTTTGGCGGGGGTAAGAACGTCTTCTATGATGCGACGCTTCGTGCCATTCGGCCTCGTGACTTGGCTCTCGCTGTCTCGACTCGCAGAGTCTCGTTCGTTTCGAGCTCGAGCTACATAATTTGAACATCAGTTCTCAACAACACAACACATAATATTTGGAGGAATACTTTTTGTCTGGTCGAGAACCTGGGGGAACCGGGTTCGATCCCGACAGACAAAAAATATTTCCAATTTTAAATGGCACAAAAGTGACCCCTGTGGTGCACTCTCCACACCAGCTATGAGTGCCCGTGAGGTGACGCCTGGTAAGCGCCCACACGGTAAAATATATCGTCATCATTACCGAAGTCTACATGTGTTGTAGATAATGGCACACCCAGAAATGGGTAATATGCCGTGATGATATATTTATTTATTTATTTACGATTGAGCGGTATAAACTGCATTGTCTGCAAAATAAAATAAAATAAAATGTAATTTTAGTTTATTTTGTAGACAACGCAAATTAATTTCACATCTGCGAAGCGTCCCGCGACGGCTCACATTTTTGTTTTTAAGTCTTTGAATGTTTAACTGAATATTTTTTTTCTGCTGTTACTTTACAAATGATTGCCTATCAAACAATTATGTTTTTCATTGAAGATAAGATCTTGATTCTAAGATAAATCTTTCATTGCTCAACAAAACTTTTATACAAATTTATACTCATTATAAATTGGGCTAAATTAGTGTACGAATAAAGATATCATTAAAATAATGTATTTCGAATTGACAGAATTATTGTTACTGTTGTATTTTTTATTGCAAAGTATTTAGATTGAAGATAGTGCGCTTTCAAAATAGGTTAAATTATAGTTTAAAACTATGTTAATTTCTAACACAGCAAAATTGTTTTATAGTTATGACTTCAAAGGATTATATCTAATAGTATTTACAACTCTGTGCAGCTGTGAAGTAATCAATGTTTTAATTGTTAAAACTGATAAGAATAATTGTAAATTCTAGTAAACGCTGACAGTACGTAAGTGTTACTGTCCTTATTTGACTACACAGATAAGAAAAATAAATTATTTTTAACGTAAAAGCAATGACTTTATATCTTTCTGTGCTAGTATTGTACAGAGTGAATTAAAAATTTACGGTTTTGAGATCAATATCTACTTATCAATTTTTATACATATAAATTAATTATATAGGTGTTAATTATTAAATTTGAAATGTTCTATTATCCGAAAAAGGAAATATTGAAGAAATATAACTATTAATACAAATAAAATCAGTGGTGACAAGGCGTGACAAATCATAACTATAGTACGAGTGTAAAAATAGGTTGTGGCTAGCACAATACTTCTCGCCGTTCCCGTTTTGTAACATGAGTATGGAATTTAACATTTCTTGTACACACAAATAATTCTAATTATATATATTTTTTCATTATATAAGGAATCTTCTCCTACTCTTCTAAAATGTTCAATATGGTTCCAATTCATTGGCTGGATCATCGGTATTTCTTAAGATGTACTTTTAATTATACCTACCAACAATTTTAAATATTTAATTAATAATTCAATAAGCAATATTAAATGTATTTCACAAAGAAAAGCTTTCAGTAATGTCAGTAAAACTGTTGATTTTTGACACTGGCATTTATCTATCTATTACAACATTTGAATTTGACAACTGGTTTCCTTGTTGTAGTCTGAACTGTGCGATTTATTGCAACAGATTATTCTTACTATTATATTTTCTATATCTCTAATTCTATATAAGATATAATAAAAATTTGAAGTGTATTAGATAGAAAATTTTATGTTCAATATTTGTAATAACAAAAATTTAAAAAAAAATGTATTTAGAAGATTTTTTTTAAAGAAATTACTACTTCCGGTTGTCCATTTATTATCAAAACCTTTTCAGCTCTTTTCATTAATGTCAGATTGAGGAATACGTAGTTAAACAGGTCTTAATTATTATAGTTCTTGGGGAATCGTTCGTTCAACATCCAGACACACACACACACACACATCATCGTAAATCGTAAAATGTTATAATTGGTTTCTAAGGACCTTACGCTTATTCACTAAAATCTGAATATGCAATTTTTAGCACCAATCCAGTACCTCTCTTAGCTAGAGGTAAAAATACTATACATTTAAACAAATTTTAATTAACACAAAATGTCAAATAAAAGTAGCTGTCAGTATGCGCTTTTATTATTCTAACGCACTACTGATTTTATTAATATTAAAATTCTTCGATATTTCTGGTACCGGATAATAGAAAGTTATGATATACGATATCTTTAAAAACCGATATTTTTCTCTACAAAAAACTATTTAATTGTTTCGCTGAGAAAGAATTAGGGAATACAATATTTTGGCTTTTTAAAATTAACGTTGAATATGGTGCGTCTTCCGATGACACAGGAAAACGAAATTTGTGGTAATCCACAAGTAGATTCAAACCAATACAATGATACTTTTAATTTTAACTTTTTTATTTATAATGAATGTTGTTAATCAAGATATGTGTTGATTCTGTAGAACTAGATCAAGACATAAGCCGGATTTATAGTTTACATAACATAGCATAACATAGTGAAAATATGAAAACACATAAGTCCGTATGGCATTGTATAGTTTTATAACATAGCATAACATAAGAAATGACCATATTTTATTTCGTTACGTTATGTTATGGTGTTCGGGAATATTCGGCTCAATTCGGCTCTATTGGAAGAGCACCGAAATCTTGGAGCGTTGGAGTGCTCGCATCTGCTTGTTGTTTACAAACAAATGGGGTATTCCACTCAATTTTTTTTATTATTTTAAATAAAACTTCATTCAGTTTTGAAGCAATTCATAGTATTAAAAAATCTTAATTGTTCCTAGTTTCAGAGTATTTTATTTTCGAGAAATCAATGTAACGTCACATTTCCTCTATACTTGTCTTTCTCACACACACTGCTCTGAGTACGCTGCGAGAGAAAGATAACAATTGTATGACGTCAATTTTCCCTTTTAGCAAATGTGAAATATCTCGTAAAGCAATTATTTAAAAAATGTTTTCATTGTTTTAACTATTATTTATTGAGCCATACTTTATGTTAAATTGAAATTTTCTTGATTTTGTTGTTATGGTGGAATACCCCATTGTGAGGTTAGTTTTTGTTTCTGATGAGATATTTACGTTAAATAAATAGTTAAATTATTGTGCAGAGTTAATAATAATAATGCACAAGATACTGCAACAGCTACTATCATAACATCGTCATCAGCCATTTTTATCTAAACAAATCACATTTTTGCGAAAAGTTCTAAAATTTAACGTGTACAAAGAATGACAAAATGAAATGTGAAAACAGTACTGAATATAGTAATAATACTACATTATGAACATTTTTCAGAACAATTCTTTTTCTCGTGCCATATCTTATGCTTATGTCTCGTACTATAAAATCTAAAAAAAAATCTTATGTTATGTTACGTTATGTTATGTAAACTATAAACCCGGCTATACTGTTCGGAGTTCTTCTTTGAATCACAGTATACAGAAAGTACCAGAAAATGCAAAATGATTAAAAGAGTTCATAGTCTACTAGTACTAGTTAAATACTTCGCAGTTCTTGAGTTGTCAAAATTCAAATATATTAAAATTCCTGTAAATATCTCTTACAATCATTTAATGTGCATGTATAATTTAAGTACGTTAATTTGTAGTTTTTAATGCAAAAAAGAAACAAATATTTATAAAAAATTGTTTGCGAAATATATTTACTTTTATAAACAGGGAGCAAAAAGCAGAAAAATTACAATATTAAACATGTGTAAATCATTATAATAAATAATTATAAAATTATTGTAAAAATAATTTTTGTAAAAAACCGCCGAAAAAACCTGTAGATTTATACGACGTTTGTTGAGTTAAAAACTCTGATGTAGCCAACAGAAATACTTCCCGCTATTTAATTTTTATTAATTTAAATACATACCTTCGTATTTAGTAATGCTACAAACTATTGTAACTATTGTTCTATTTACTATTGTCTTTTTAAAATGTCACTGTTACTAATTTGAAATTATTAGTTTTTTGCAGTAACATTTATCTGTCAGTTACATACATTTGAAATATGAACTGTGTAACAAAGGAATTTTGTTTGTCTTTGATATATAGGCTTCGGGATTTATAAAATAGATTATGTATTAATGTATACCTGTAGAAAATCCAATAATCTTTTTTTCATAATCACATAAAATGACATCTAATGGTATTTTTTGGTAGAAAACCATTATGAGCTTCAAGTAAATGGTTTCTTTCTATATGAGAATTTTCTGCATGATAGTATTTGAGTGTGACCGTTGAAAAAATCCATACACACACACACACTCTCAAAACAGAAGTGTGAAAAAATACCCAGATAGAGTCGTTTTTCACTCTTAGGCGAAGTAGAAAGTGCATCGCTATTATTGATTAAATTTTGTTTATTGAAAGATTAAATATGAAAGTTATCTTTAAGATTAATTTTAAAGTAATAAAGACATGGGTGGATTTTAATCATTAATATTTATATTTAATCTTTTGTGATGTAAAAGAACTTTTTCAATGTGGACTTTTTCTCCATTAATTGTTGAAATTATAATCTTATTGTGCATATTTTACCCTTCCTACATATAAATTTTGAACTTATAAAGATAGACATTGCTAAAGAAGGATAAATTTTTATTTTTTAATTAGTTCTAATTGATGAAAATACGCAAAATGTGTTTTTTCAAAGATTTACTTTCGCTATTTGAGATTGATATTTAATAATAACAATATTAAAAATAATACTTACAGATATGTTTTCTACTAATTACAAAATAAAATATAATAATTAATTATTAATGTTTAAATCTATTTATTTGATTTTTCAGATTAACTTTTAGATTAAAAAATCTGTTTTTTATATTTTTTTATTGACAATAACCAACAGTAATATGATTTTTAAATTATGATCATCGTTAATAACATTTATGAAGATATTATTAGTATAATTAAAACACTTAAAAAATATCTTGTACTCTAATAAATGGTAGGTTGTCTAGAAACATATACATAAAAATTTAATATTTTTTTTTATTCTTCATACATATTTAATACATACGAGTATGTCTGAAATATTGACGATTTTTTAAAGTTATTTAAAAATATTTCCCATAATACAATATCTTACCTTACCTTATACGGTTGAATGTTTGTGGTTACATATTTTAATATATTGGGTACGTAATTTGGGTATTTTATGAACAATTCCATATTGTTCGAACCTGTTAGTTGTTCATCTATCATTTCCCTATATATAAAAATAGTAAACGACATTTTCCAAAAATATTCCTTAAGGGTAGGTACTTTTCCATCAAAAAAATATTTTTTCTGTATAAGTTTCAATAAGTAGAGTTCAATATAATAATTGACGGGTTGTTTTCAGCCGATACTCAATAAATTCGGTATTGTAATTTTCATCTAAAAGTATTTTTACAAATAAAATATACAAACTTTAGCGAACAAGTGCTATATAAAGGCATGGAAATTTACTTACTTAGCTGTTACTGCCATCGGTTTTTAATTCATCTGTACATCTGTTCGTTCAACATATCACCACAAAACAATGAAAAATGGCAATCACAATACAAAGGCGTAGATCAAAATGATGTTCTGGGGAATACCATGTCTCTAAAGCACTGCGACATTTTAAGTAATGTAATGAGCAAATGCGCAACGTCAATATATGAAGCATTGCAGAAAAAGGCAACATTTCACACAAATAGATTAAATTGTACTAAACCTAGACTACAAGAATATTTTTTGATAATATAGGTGCATATTTCACTATTGAAAAAGCAATTTTCACATATAAATGAGTAATTTATAATAAATGAAAATGTAAATTGTAATTTAGTGTAGAGTAAAATAAAAATGCTCTTATAGTGCGATTTATTTTACACAAAATGATGAAAATAATTTAATCTTTGATAAGGAGCAAATTTTTAAATCAACTTGATGTAATTCATATCAATTTGATCTTAATAAAGTCAAATACGGTTAAAAATATTTTTACTCCGTACAAGATTGAAATTTTCGCACTTTTGTTTTGAGAGTGCATACAGACATCATCGTGAATATGTTAAAATCGGTTCCTAGGGACCTTAAAATGTCAACGTTTACCAAAATCTTGACATGTGATTTTTAGTACGATCCCTACCCTTAGTAAGGGAAGTAAAAATACTAGTTCGGAAAAAAAAAACTGGGGTTTAATGTATGTCAAATTTGGAGTAGGTGCATGCAGTTTTCTTAATATAATTTCGACTTTCGAGTCGACTTAAAAATGAGTACGTCTATCCTCTTTGAAGATTATTTTGAACTTTATTATATTAAATACGTATGTATTTAAAGGATCTACGTAATTCATCGATGGTACTTGCTGTTCAAGTGCTACTCTTTTCCATATGTGCGATGTAGTGACTTTTGGATGAGAGTCTATAGTGATATAATGGGTACCCTACTAGGTGATGGTGGGTGAATGGTGGCGATGGTAAGGTGAGTGGGCGTTGGCGCTGGAGCCGTGCGGTGGGCGGTCGGGGGGCGGCGGCGGTGGCGGAGGCGGCGATGTGGGGCCCCGCGGCCAGAAGCAGCGCGGCAGCGGCGGGCGCGGGCGCCAGCAGTGCGGGCTGTGCGCGCTCGTGGCCAGGGCGCTCCGGCGCGCCGTGTGCGGTGCTCCCAGCCGCCGGGGCAGCGCCGACTCCTACCAGATCCTGCACCCGCCGCACCCGGACCACGACGAACAAGAACACGAGGACCAACAACAACCAACTATCAACAATGATGTAAGCACCACACACAAACATTTCTTCTTCTTTAACCCTCCACTCAACCATTATGTGTCCATACCCGGAATTACATTAGTCAAGTTTGGTTGATGGCAACTGACAACTTGTTGTGTCAATTAAGCTTGACTAATGTAATAAGCTGATGTTACATACATTAGTCAACTTTGGTTGACGGCAATCGACAACTTCGGTGTTGATTGCAACTGACATCGGTGTTCATTGCAACTGACAACTTGTTGTGTCAACCAAACATGACTAATGTAGTAAGCCGATGTTACATACATTAGTCAACTTTGGTTGTCAACCAAAATTGATTATTGTAATTTAGTAGTTGCCAGTTGAAAGAAAACAGGCAACCGTATCAAACAAAGTTAAACAACAATCAACCTTAGTTGCAAGTTGCCGTTGACTCCTGGGTTACAGTGAATAGTTGAGAAATGTAATGTTCAAGATTCCTGCTTTCTGCAACCATTTGCATTACAACTGTGGTATTTAGTCCATGATTTTAAATACAGTTATTTACTTCTTTAAATTAAACTTGGCAAAGTGGAACTTAGACAATATAAATTAATTTCTGAATATATATGAAATATATGATATTCTGTGGAATATAATACGCAAATACGTATTCTTAATGTAAATAAAATTAAAACTTTCAGTTATTTCAGACATTATAATTCTCATTCCTGAATAGTTGAGTTTAACTGGCTGAAGATATTGATTGACAAGTGCAATTAATTTTTACAATTTTAATTGAAGAAACCTAAGTTGCGTCAAGCAAAGTTGCCAGTTTCCAATTCCATCAACCAAAGTTGACTATTGTAATATTGACTTTAGAGTAGTTGCTAGTTGATAGGAAACCGGCAACCGTATCAACCAAAATTAAACAAAAGTCACCTTTAGTCGAAATTTGCCCTCAAAAGCGGGTTGCAGTTGCGTAGTTGAGAAATGTAATATAAAAGATTTCCGGTATTTTTAAATAGTATCATTCGCTTCTTTCAACGGTTTAGCTTTTAAAGTCATAAGTCAATTTACGAGAAATATTGTATTCCGTGCAATAAACTAGCATTTTCACTTCTTTCAGACGTTATACAATATAAATATCTCGTTCCTGAATAAATACCTGAGCTAATCTAGTTGATGATAAAGTAGACTTGTAATTAATTTTTGCAACTTTGGTTGAAGAAACCTGAGTTGATTCAAACAAGGTTGCCAGTTGCCAGTTTCAGTCAACCAAAGTTGACTAATATATAGTAGTTGGCATTTGATATTATACCGATGACCGCATGCCAAACAAAGTTGCAGTTCGCTAGTTGCAAAATGTAATATAGTATATTCTCGCGTTTTGATATCATTTACAGTGCAACAGTATTTCATCCGTGTTTGTAAATAGAATTTTAAAGGTTAGTTTAGCTTTCATCAGGGCAGACGGTATTCCTTACTGACAGAAACGTCAAAAAATTATTAATTGAAAGTCAGACGGTAGGATGGATTCTGATATAGAAAATATTATAGAAGATTATGATGAGGAGATTGTTGATTATTTATTTTTAAGAAGACCATATACTATAAGGGAAAGGGTTGATCACTTTGAAGAATGGGATAATTTGGATTTTTACATGAGATTTCGTTTATCAAAATTACTGTACAAAATTTATTACGAAAAATTTAAAATAATATCGTACATATAACAAACAGGTTCGTGATGCTTTATTTTAATTTTAATAATTACATCTTTATATCTAAAATTATTCCAAATTTTAGAAACAATGCAATTTCACCAGCAAATCAATTGCTTCTTACGTTAAGATTTTATGCAACTGGATGTTTTTATATTTTTAGTGGTGCTTTTCTTGGGGAACATAAATCTACTGCTGGGCGCATAATACAAAATGTTATTCTGCCATTAATTATTTGAAGCAAGAATATTCTTTTTAAATCTTTTTTAATCCTTTCATATTTTATTTTAAATTTTGATCCATGTTTTTTCTTTCGTTTTCCACATGACTGCGTCTGTAGTCTTATTTTCTATGATGTCTTTATGCGTCAATAAGCAAAATTTCTTTTTTTTTTTTTTTAAATTTACAGGTCTTTTCTGTCGCTCATTTAATTATATTGCCAAACTATATTTTATGACAGATGGTGACAGAAATAACAACAGGAATTGAAAAAAATAAATGGTAACCAAGGTTTTTGGCTTGTTTTATATATTCATTTCTGACATAATTACCAACATTAAATTTACTTCATTGATCTGTCAAGTAACTACCAAACAGATAAATGACGATTGAAAGACGGAATTATTTACTTGACAGATCTTACCAGACAGGTAACGTTACTCGGCAAGTAGTTACTTGACAGAGTTACCAGGAGATTGAAATACCGGACCTTAATATTATGAATTAAATAACTTTTTCAATTATTTCCGTTATTGTATTGTAACAATATAAATATCCCGTCTCTAAACAAATATCTGAACTTCTAATTGGAGTTTCTTCATGGGTATAAATAATATCGAATTGTAAAGATTTTCGAGTTAGAGGTTCGGATTAACGAGGTATTATGAAAAAATGATTCCAGTCGGTAATTAAAAACTGAGGAAAGGTAGTACGTAGGTACTACACCAACAATACCACCATTGCTTTTGTTTGAAGTTATTTGTTTTTGTTAAAACCCAATTAGTTAGCCCTCTCTATATGATCTGTGCTGTTTGCTGCTGACTGCATTGAATCCAGCCCGGACGATTAATAAACTAGCCCGTACAGCGACTATTGAAAAATACAATTATTGTTTAAAAATGAATTACTATCGAGCTGTATTTTATTGAAAGCCATTCTTTCATTTTATATTGAAGGGGCTACAGCCCTGCAGTTCTTATGGACGAGCCGGCCTTGATTATAATTCATTTAACGTTTTATTTCGATGTCGATTGTCAATTTAAGACAAGTTTAATATTAAAGTTACGTTGGTGCAACTGGCCATTAATGTAATAATAATTGATTCATGTAAGTAAAATTTATTAATGTCACATGACTCTCATATGACTCTTGTATGATTATCATGTGATACAAATTCAAATGATCATTTAGGTTCATTGAATCTTACTCTTCCCGTAACTGTGTAATAGAATTTGAATTTAATTTCGAGTTCATTACGGCAGCGAACGTTAAATGCAAATATAGATTCAATATTCCGCGAATATGAGTTCAAATTACCTGAACTTAGAAATTATTTCTATATTTAATGAGAACCAATTCTATTTTGCATTAAAAGATGTGAGATATGTGTCTACAATATCAAAACTGCATTTCATAATATCAACATCGTTTTAGATTACTAATATCGTCTTCGGTTTTCTTTAATGATAACAGCAACAATATTCATATCCGTACTGAGTCACTCATATACATACATAAATAGTTTTGTTAATATACTTTTTTTTATCAAAAAACACAAGAGTACAATAACGCAAATAGATAATGGCACAGCATCTGGGGGCAACTTATGTTAATCTGATATAAGCATGGCCAATTTCATTAATTGCGCTACGCTTATTACAGAAAAAAATATAGTTAAACAAAATATAATAAAATTTATTATTATTTCGAATTAGTTAAAATGCTACAGTAAGATTTGTAAATTATACTAAATTATTAAACATGTTACCTAATAAAATAATATGTAATTATAATTAGACAAAATTTCAATTTTTTTTTCGGTGGTTACAGAGCTTCATCTTTTAAAAAATATGACGTCGTTGGTTCTGTAAGATCTCCTATGTGCTAAAAAATAAGTTTTGCAGAAAACAAAAAAAAAGTCTTTAATTAATTAGTAGAATAGTTAGTGATGAAATATTTATCAAATATTTGTTCCTTATTAAAATTCATGATTAATGAAATATTTAGTAATTCTAAATTTTATTTTTTTGCGAGTAATTAAACATTTTCTATTTTATTAACACATAGGAGATATTACAGAACCAACGACGATGAGTTAAATATCTTCAATTTGATATTTTCTGTCATCTATCAAAACAATTTTTATTGTATTTCTTCGAAACTTTTTCTAAAACGAAACTGATAATAATATTTCAGAATCTCTTTTTCGCAAGTTGTATGAAGCACGTACTGTAGTATTTAAGATCCCGCTAATAGACTTTAAGATTACTTAAATAGCATTAATTACTAAACGTATACATTTCTCGTCTCGGTTTGCTTATTCAATTATTAAGTAATGTATGTAAAATATCTGATGCATATTAAAAGTTTCAAGTTGGAAAGTTATTAATATACCTACGTTACGGAATGATATTACACCAAGAATAAACCCAGGCGATTAAAACAGCAATAATTAGAAATGTAATTGCAGTGCGTGTAGTTATTCGAAGGAAAATAAACCTTGGGATACCTTAATAGCACTACAATTAACCTGACAGATGATTTCCTTCTAATTCTATTCCATAGAAACAGTTTATGTCAAGGTAGATACACCTACGTTGTAATTAAATAATTACATATTAAAAATTTTGGTCAGCATATGGAAGTTCTTCCATTATTGTGCAATGTCTTTATTTTTCATATGCATGATGTCCAGGTAACTTAGCCAACAAGTTGATTTCGCGTACTATAAGGCTTGATTTATATTAGCTATACGATGACGATACAATAGGCGTTTTCGTATAGTCGATCGGATTGATCCGATGCAATCTGAAGCATTCGTACAGTCAATCAGGTTAATCTGACGCATTCGTAAACTCATTTAAACCAGCAGACCGAGCGAACCGATCAAAAATTTTCAATCCTGGTACATAGAGACGCACTCGATTTCGAGCTTTGTCCCGGCCCGGCCCGAAGCCCGCCTCGATTTCGAATCGATCATCGACCCAGGCCGAAGATATTTTTTATCAGGCCGAATCGGGCTAATCATTTTCAAAAATCGAGGTGAGTCGGACTTTTGATGTTGGCCCGGCCCGAAAATTCGTGCTTTTGGGGCAGGCCCGAAAAATCTTATAGTTCAATCAAATGCACAGTTTCCTTAATATTTTAATGAAAATGGATGAAGTTAAAAAGGATCAAAATGATTTAGTAACAACACACTTCCCATATTAATAAATAAAAATGTATTATTTTGCTTCAAGAATTCAAGGTTATTCATTAAAGCACAATAATTATATTGTGATGTTGCTATTATTATTGTTATTACTCGTATACTTAAATAAAAGTGATTTTTGTTCCTACCATAATGCTTTCTTGTCCTATTTTTGGGCAGAAACAAAGTTAGATAAATCCTTATGTAAATTAAATTTTTTTATATAAGATTTGTGAAAAAGTTGTTTAAATTCTTTGGTAAACAAAGTGTTAAATACTCGTAGGTCTGTAATTTTTATAACAAACTTACGTTAGAAGGGTCTCTTTTTTAACTACTTATGTTAACTAATGTTGAAAGTTTTAAGAATGTAGAGGTTTTTTATAAGTTTGACACGAAAAAAGTTAAACTTTTCGCCTTAACATAAAAATCAACATTAGGAATGCCGGATGCACCCAATTTCGAGCTTTGGCCCGGCCCGGCCCGATTTCGAGTCAATTTTCGAGCCGGGCTAGCTAATTTTTTTGTCGAGTCGATCTTCGAATCGGGCCGGTAATTTTTATTTTCGGGCCGAGTCGATCCAGACCTCAAAGCCCGGCCCGGCCCGAATGCATCTCTACTGGTACATGTGCAGGGTTATTACAGATTGCGCGCGCAATTTTAATATTGTAAACTTTTATGGTTGATTACAATGATCGACTGATTGAAGAATGGAAAAATTGGAAAATAATCAGACATGCAGTCACATATAAATTATTTATTTCCTGGCCGACGTTTCGACTGTAACTAGCCCTGAAGAAGACTGTTGTTACAGTCGAAATGTCGGCCAGGAAATAACTAATTTATATGTGACTGCGTGTCTGATTATTTTCGAATTTTTCCGTAAACATTTGTGTTTCAGAAAATATATTTATTTAAATGTTTCTGATTATGAACATTGCAGCACTAATAGTAAGTTCTGAAGAAAATATGACAGTTTGCATTTTGTGAAGTCTATTAGCTTTTCGGACAAATAAATAACCAAATGAAACAATTCTTGTATATTTTCGAGCCTTAGTTAGCTATCTTCACCCTCGAGAACAGTGAAACACTTTCCATCTCTGTTAGTAATATACTATTACCTTCCAGCGTTGTATATAAATATAACATTTATTTAATGTATGGACTGAAAATAACAGTAGTAGCAATAAAACAAATGAGAAATACAATTATTAATTATATGTAGGTATTTTGTTTATTTTCATTATCAGTTTTCTAAAATATAGGTATATCTCAAAATATCATTCTGTTAATTAGTTTTTATTTTTAAATTGACGTCATTGGGCAATGACGTATTTATAATGAGATTTGAAAAATTTTTAATTGCTGAGTAAATTAAAAATACGAATGAAAATAGAGAAAGAATATTTAAAAACAAACAGTCGATAAATAACTGATAATTTCATTTGTCATAAATATTATTTTAAGTCATAAATTTAATAATAGTTGTGTTTAATAGTATTAGTATAAAAAGAAGTAGGTATCCTAAAGATGTGCAAATCCAGTATTAGTACATACCTACTCGAAAGTTGTACACATAAGTTGTACTAAATTTATATTTTCGCATTATCTAGTAATATATGCATTTTTTCATATAGACAATACACCACCAATTAGGCTCCTAGAATCCAACTTTTGCTTAATTTAACCGATATTGTATCTTTTAATAGTTCTCGAGATTCCCATGTTGGACTCGTTACCTATCTTGCTCACCCTGTTATTGTATGATCATAAGTATAATTATTATTAAAATTGATAAAATGTATTAACGGATTTCTCGGCGGTGATTGTTAGGAAATATATTGTTGTTATTCCATGAAGTAGTTAATTTTATTTAAATTCCAATATTTCGTTACATATTTTGTAACTTCATCAGGGAAACTAAAATGTACATAATTTCTTTTGTGAAGTTAAGTTAAACTGAATAAATCTAGTTGTACTTACAATAGTTATAACTGGTGTAATCACTTGCCAAATTGATAATTTCAGAAACATTCAAATTTTGTTGTTAAAGTTCTATACTGAATTACATGTTATGAAAAGGAATTTTGACTATATAAATATTAGATATAAATTACGTTAAAAATAGTATTAAAAACTGGTAAATATTTTACTCAGTGAGCGTCACATACTGACCGGAAAGTGTGAGAAAAAACCTAGAACTACTTTTCTAAGGTTAAGTACGAGTTTGTCGCAACACAAGCAAGAAGAGAACAGTGAAAAGCGCGGCAAAAGAAGGCGGTAAATTTAAACAGGGTTATGGAATTCTATTAGTAATTTTTAAGTAAATAAGAATAAATGGCACTTATTTACTTAAAAATTACTAATAGAATTCCATAACCCTGTTTAAATTTACCGCCTTCTTTTGCCGCGCTTTTCACTGTTCTCTTCTTGCTTGTGTTGCGACAAACTCGTACTTAACCTTAGAAAAGTAGTTCTAGGTTTTTTCTCACACTTTCCGGTCAGTATGTGACGCTCACTGAGTAAAATATTTACCAGTTTTTAATACTATTTTTAACGTAATTTATATCTAATATTTATATAGTCAAAATTCCTTTTCATAACATGTAATTCAGTATAGAACTTAAACTTTAACAACAAAATTTGAATGTTTCTGAAATTATCAATTTGGCAAGTGATTACACCAGTTATAACTATTGTAAGTACAACTAGATTTATTCTGTTTAACTTAACTTCACAAAAGAAATTATGTACATTTTAGTTTCCCTGATGAAGTTACAAAATATGTAACGAAATATTGGAATTTAAATAAAATTAACTACTTCATGGAATAACAACAATATATTTCCTAACAATCACCGCCGAGAAATCCGTTAATACATTTTATCTATCAACAAGTACGGCGTTACTTCCTCCTAACATTATTAAAATTATTAATAAAGTTAAAACAAATATCCTCGTTTACTTAAGGAGACGCTTCATATTAACATAAATAGAAACAAATGTGTTAATTTCGAAACAGACTTTAAACATAACTTTAAATATAATCGGGATCGAACCCGGTTTCCCCAGGTTCGCGACCAGACACTCAGGCACGCGGCCACAGACGCCAAATATTTAACATTCATTAATAGCGGACATTAATAAACTAAATAAATAGACATCGGTAATGATGACGATATATTTTACCGTGTGGGCGCTTACCAGGCGTCACCTCACGGGCACTCATAGCTGGTGTGGGGAGTGCACCACAGGGGTCACTTTTGTGCCATTTATAATTGGAAATATTTGGCGTCTGTCGGGATCGAACCCGGTTTCCCCAGGTTCGCGACCAGACACTCAGGCACGCGGCCACAGACGCCAAATATTTCCAATTTTAAATGGCACAAAAGTGACCCCTGTGGTGCACTCTCCACACCAGCTATGAGTGCCCGTGAGGTGACGCCTGGTAAGCGCCCGCACGGTAAAATATATCGTCATCATTACTGATATCTACATGTGTTGTAGTTACTGGCACACCCAGTAATGGGTAATATGCCCTGATGATATATTTATTTTATTTATTATTTAAATATAATAAACACCTTTATAGACAAACTAAAAAGTCATTAACTTCCACACGCACGACTTCATTGGGCGTCTTATGCCACCGAATTGTTTCGGAAGTTTGCTGAAATGCATCTTAAAATTTTATCGACGTAGCTATTGTATCTAATACAATTTTAACATTTTGTAATAAATTTCATCAGTATTATTGTATATTCACGGTTAGGTAAGAAATATTTTATACATTTCATCCTGTAAAACTATTTCAGCTAACAATATTGTATCATTAGCTGAAGATGTGTTTGTCTTAAGCCCGAAACGTCCGTAATTAAAGAATTTTACAACATACGTTGACCATTTAAGCTTTTTCATTTCACTCAACAGTTTGTCCTTCCATCTCTTCATCAATGAAAATGTTGACAGTTTTAATTTTGAAATATACGACTACGAATTCATTTTAGAAGAAAACTGGGGGATACCTGAATATTTTGGAGGCAAAGCTTAAAATTACAAGATTGGTAGTCCACCATTTTACAAAAGATTTTGTTCACTTTAATTCTAATCTTAGAGAAAAATAGGTTTTCTAGTTTAGTGGAATATTACGACAAATAGACTTCTCGCTGTTATAGGAGGAGCGATTCGTTGCTAACTGACAAAGTGTAAGACTTAAATTTTAATTATATATACGTGGTCAATAATAATTAGTTTGATTTTAAAATGTCATGTCAAAAACAGAATACATTTAATTTGTGTGTGGAGAAGGTCACTTACTTAGTGTTGCTACTTTCATATCGGCGGTTATCAGAATGTCAGAGATGTAAAACTAAACAGCTCTTTTCAATTACACTTACAAGCTATCAGCTAGCTACACAATTATACATGGAACGGTAGTGGATTGCGGACATGTTGGCAGCTCCCTACTAACGTTGACGTTGATATCTACAATGTTAGCTATACAAAGTTTAGTAAGTAGTTGCCTCTTGATCAAACGTTTCATATTCAGTTGTATGAAATTATGTGGTTAATATGAATGAAACTGTTTTCAGTCCGACGAATCAATGATAAAAGTATGTAGAATTTTCATGTAAATAATATTTTGCCTGTCGTTTTTTAAATTCTTTAAGTATTCCTCAAGATTTTGAGGTTTTTAATAATGGTTAAAGACATTTCAAAAGAAAATTATATTAAACTGCTGAAATATAAGATTGGGGTCTTCCGCTATTAAAAAAAAAAAAATACTTCGTCTGAATTGAAATTATAATATCTATTTTTTAAGCTGTACCTGATAATTTTTTAAATATTCTATTGGATTTTTTTTTTAATCGTTTGTTGCTATTTGTTCTAATAATGATTGATCATAATAAACGGTTCTTATTGTATAAATCAAAAACAATAATGAATTGCGAAAATACTTATTTGATAGCACTAAATTAAGTATTTAAGTTACGTGAAGATATTAATTAAAATATAAACAATAATACACCTTTCGTCACAAAATATTTTTAATTACAAAATGTACATTTCGATTGCAAAGCAATCATCATCAATTGTACTACAATAAAAACATAATATTTATAAATATCAAAATTATTTCAAATTTTTATGTCAGTCACAATATTTATATCATACTTGATAATTTAATTATAAAAATAATAATAAATTTAAAAAATAATTTAATTAATTAAATTTAATTAAATTTTTTTTAATTTTATTTTTATAAAGTACGCCGGTGATAGCATTATGTTTGGGGCTATGTTTTCTCAGCGGGTGTACGATAATTTGTAATTATTGCAACAATGGATAGCAAAGGTTACCTTGATATTTTAAAATCAAATTTAAAACAAAGTGCCGCAAAATAGGGCTTTAACAGACAATTTTAATTTCATGCATCAGAAAAATTCGACAAATAATTCGCGTCTATAAGAGAATGCGTACTGTATAATATTAAAAATATGCTTAATCATCCCTCACAGTCTCCGGACTTTAACCAGATTGAGAAAGTGCGGAAAATTCTTAAAATAAATAAGAATATCGCTTAGTTACTGGTGGAAGAACCAAAGGAAAACCCTCCAAATATTATATTTCTTTATGAAACATAAATAAATGGTTTATTATTTAAATGTTTTGGTTATCGTACGAAGACTTTTTTGTAATGAAATAATGAATACTTTCGATGTTTACCCCATAATATAAATACATTAAATTATTTGTTTATTTTATATTTATAATAACGAAATATACTGTGTTTCATTTTGGATTTAAAGGACATTAAATATATTGGGTTTTAGACTGCTATTTTTCCTAAAATACACTAAAACTATTGTCGTACGGAGACTTTTTCTATGATTGTATATTATGTTTCTATTGTAGTACAACTGATGATGATTGCTTTGCAGTCAAAGTGTACATTATGTAATTAAAAATATTTTGTGAAGAAAGGTGTATTATTGTTTATATTTTTTAGTTGATATCGTTTTCTTAACAAATATTAGAACAGTAACACGCCTATTCAGAAACTAAAATTTAAACAGTTTTTATCTTCAACACTATTCTAGATTAAACCGGTTAAACACTGTTTAATTTTGATATTTCGTTCATTTTTATATTCAAAGACTACTTTTTTTTTTTGGTTACTGTTTAAATATTTAAACACTGTTTTAATTTAGACAGTGTTTATCCTTAGCATCCCTGTTTAAACGCATTTTACCCATTTCATAGACACTTTTTTTATTGTAGTGGCAACCGGCTCTCGTAACAATCTGAAAAAATTAGTGTAAAAAATTACTCCTGACACTGAAAATCAGTTTTTCCGTGCAAAAGTCACCAATTAATTAATGTTTCAAATAAAAGTTGTAGACAATTAAATTACGCCTATATCACTGAACAGTATTAATTTTTCAAGTTTGGTAATCTGTAAAATCAAATTTGAAATTGTACAAATATTGCTCATTTATATTGATAGCCATGGAAAAGAAACAAAGTTACAAAGAAATTCGTTTCGTTTGAACTGTCAAATTTGATTTTATAGGTTACAAAATGTAAAAAATAATAGTACTTAGTTATTTAAGAGTTAAATATTAAAAATAATACCTGTGTAGTAATTTAGTGCAGAATTATTGAATTATCTGTAACTTTTATTTCAAAACCGAATTTCCGACAGTTCAAACGATATGCATTTCTTTGTAACTTTTTGTCCATTCCATGGCTATCACTATCAATGAGCAGTATTTATTATAATTTCAAATTCGATTTTATAGGTTATCTAACGTGCAAAATTAAATCTGTTTAGGGCTAGGTTCACAATCTCTGGTTAAAATTTTAACTGTCAGTTAAATAAAAAAAAGTGAAATGAAATAAACTGTGTGACAAATATATCATTGCTGTCAATCCGTTTCAATATTGTTTATTTAACTGACAATTAAAAAAGTTACCGGAGATTGTAAAATTGACCATTAGTGATTTCAGCGCAGAATTTAATTATCTATTTGAAATATTTTTGTCTAAAATTAATTGGTGAGTTTTGCACAAGGAAAAACTGATTTCCGAGGTTAAATGCCTATGTCCAGATTTTTAATTAATATTCTGTATATGAAAATAGTCATCTGTATCTAATTTTTCAATTAGATACCACGTGTACGAGTTAATTAATGCATTGTGCAATGTAAATAACATGAACCTAGTTTTTCAAAAGAACTAACATAACAATGTAAACACCGTTCTCTCATTTTTTTGTTGAACATTCCGGAGTTTATCTTTTAAAAAGTTTGAACCTAGTAGAAACTGACCAAAAAAGGAGTCTTTACATTTCCAATAAAGTCCGATATGAACTGGCAAACATTCTGCGGGTGTCAGAACGTCCAAGGCAGGGAAGCAAAAAGCGGAACAGTCAAACATTTCTTTGTTTACCCAACACTCAGTTATTATATAAAGTTACAAACCAGCTTCACTCTGAAGCCTACGGATGTAGGGCGTTTTTTTTCACGTTTCCTGTTTACCGATCCGCCAGCTGCTTCCATTTCTCCAGAAATCCACATGGAAATAATGATGGCGAGAACAAAAAAAATGCAAATAGCCGCAAAAATATATGAGTGAAATTCGTGAAAAATAGTATACGAAGATATTATACGATCACGTAAACGAGAGTCACGCTAAAATTATCGATAATAAGACATATATTTTAAGGAATATTATTTTTAATATGTTCAAATTACTAGTTCTCTTCAACAATAATACAGTTTACTATTCTCTTCTTCCGTTTCTTAAAAGCTCCCAATTCCTAACCAATCTTCTTTTGGAGTGCATTTTCAAACGAAAAAGTCCAAAAATTGCATATTGTTCAGAATTTATTGCTACTTCTGGTGTTCTCCAGGGTACAAACCTGGGCCCTCTTTTATTTCTAATTCAATAAGTGTTTACGTCTTGTTTGGCTATGGGTAGTGAAACGCATGTCTATACTTTATTTATACCATTTAACGTTAAACAAAATGTCACACGTCACTCAAAATGAGGGAAGTGCATCTTTTTGAACAACACAGTATTTTGCTATAGTTTTATTACAATAGATGCTGAAATTTTCTCTTGCACCATTTAAACATAAAATGATCGGGCGTTTTATGTTTTCGAACACGCGTATAAGAATATTTTCATCAAATTGTTGACATAGTCTGGTAATATGTCTTGTAATTCGTCTATGGTGAGCACTGGAGTTTTAGAAAATTGAATTTTTTGGATACGGAAACACAAAATAGTCCAAAGGAGCCAAATCCCATCTCGGAGGATATCGGTCTTTACTAATAAGTTGATCATTGAAAAATTCTCGCAGATATTGCAAACTAACTTATGCAATATGTGGTCTAGCAGAATCTGGTTTCTGTTGGGAATCAATTGTTTTGTTATTATTATATTATCAAATCAGAAGAGTATGGCGGGTATTCTATTGCATACTTTTGTATTTTTCCACCAAAAACAGAAGAAAATTCTATATTTTCATTCAGAATAATGATACTTCTATAAACCTTGATTAACTAAGTTCTATCAAACTTAACTTTCGTAACTAAATTTGAAATCACAGTTAAATAACTGTTGTAGTTATTTACAATACAAATGCGGAAACAAGAACTTCTGTGCATGAGCCTTTGTTTGAAGTACGAGCAAGCAACGCGAGCGAGTATTTCATTTAGGCGAATGCACGGAAGGTATTTCCGCATAAGTATTGTAAAAGAGTTTTTGTAACGAACGAATTAATTATAAAACTGTTCTACCTTCGATAGATGTTACGCAGAACATGTCGTCGCATCAAACAGAGCCATCAATTTCACTAATGGTCAGATACAAAATATAAATATATTTAATAATTATTGTAATACAAAGGAGCATTCTTAAAACTGTATATAATCGATTCAAATACAATTTCTTAAATTTAAGATCTTATTTTATTTTGATAATACGTATGTGTAGTAGTTTGGTTATAAATTTAGGAACATATCACTACCTAGAACAAATAAAAGTATGAATACATATTAAATTATATTTAAATAAAATATATTCTTATACCTATTAATAATAATAATGTTGTTTTTATTGTACATTAATACCTACTTAATATATTATCTTTAATATTGTGTGCAACATACAGTATGGCCAGAGTATGGCCGCTATGTTCATCATTCTCGATTCTCGTTACATTAGTTTCTAACAGATGGCGTTAGTAGTATTAAAATGTCAAAATTAGCAATGATTTCGATTTTAGTTAAATAATTTTTATTCTTTCAACTAATATTCCTAAATTATTATGTTCTTATATTAAATTTGTTGTAATGTACAAAAAATAAAAATAAAATAGCACTTTTAAGCTACTCGATCAAAGTAGTTTCCATTGAAACACTAGTGCGGGAAGTAAAACAATAGCGCGGGAATATGGCCTTTCGGATTGTGAGTTGGCTACGGGAAACATTAGTTTCTAGCAGGGTTGGCCTGATTTAAATCAATTGATTTTTTAAAAAAAATCACTGATTTTTATTACAGATGAAAAAAAATAATTCAAATTGTAATAAAAATGAATTTATTTACTACAAAAGTAAAAATAAGATCAAAAATATGGACTGTATTTGAATTCTAACAAATTACTGATTACATATTTTGACCTATTTTATTTAGGTATGTATTGTTTAAAAAGACGCGCGCGCGTGGGTACGTTATATACTAAATTTATGCAAAAATTCAAATTCATTTATTACAGATTTCGTTTTCGTTTATAAAATAAAATATTTATATTGCTTTTAGAACAATTAAAAAAGTACAATAACACCACTAGATCTTTAAAAATAGAAAAAAATCAAAAAATCATGATTTATTTGATTTTTTCCAACCCTGGTTTCTAGGCAGTGAGTACGAAAATGAATATTTTGATTTCTGCGGCCTGTATGATTTTATTTATAAAATTTCGAATAAATTTAATTATTATGTAATTACCGAGAGTCTTGAATTTATTTGTGAAATTTCGAACCGTTGTTGCGGGAAAATGGACAGCCAAGTGTCAAAGATGACAAATTGACATTTGGGTGTCCATTTTCCCCACAACAACGATAAAAAAATTTACAAATAAATTCACAGCTCTCAGTATTTACATAATAATTAAATTTAAATAAAATTTGTCATATCTCCCAAACAGTTCATTATTGGACACCTCTATTCTATAAAACTTTTTGACTTATTTTGACTTTTTCTCTATAACCTATAAATGTGTTATACATGTTCTTTAATACCCTGTATGGAAGCCATATTGAAAAGTTACACTATTAAAATATAAGTTGTTTAGTTTTCCAACGATATGTAACTTATTTCATTTATTTCAAACAGAAAAAATGCAACAATTATTAAATGTATAGAATAAAACAATGGTTGCGGCAATGAAACAATAAGTGCGAGTAGATATGTTTCAATGTTTCTCACTTGTAAATAATTAATAATAAATGCCAGTTTATATTTGTTTGACAATTAAATTGTATTATAGCTTAGTTAATTAAATTTTGGATTACAACTTTTGGTGTTTGTAGTCATATATTTATGTAAACTATACACTCATGAAGTTTGGCTCATCTTGTATATCTTGCCGCAATGTTTTATTACATATTTATAGTTATTGAATGTTTGCCAATTACAGTCGTGAACAATTTGCAAAAAATTAAGTTTATTACTTTTTTATTGTTTACTACAACTTTTTTGCAATGTTCATGTTATAAGTTTATTATCTGATTGATTTTACAACGAATGTTGTAAGAGTCGTAAACTCAGTGCAGTAACAGGATAATAAAACAATAATTTCGTTGGTGATTGGTTAATTATACGGATTAATAGCTGTAAGCACGTGTCAATAATTGATACTCCTCAGTGCAATACAATGCTCAATATCTCCTGGATAATCAATGATGTAATATTTCCCAGAACAGAGAGATGTGGATTGTCTTGTCTTACAAAATAATTTCCCGTGAGGAAGAAAAAATAACGAGTATATTGCATTTCTAAGTGATTATGTACATTGAAATTTGATTGTAATATTATGGCAGTGGATATTAAAACTGTACAACTGTACCCTTCGATTAATGCAATGGGGTTTTTCACTCTTATTTTTTTATTATTTTAAATGAAAGTTCATTTAGTTTTGAAGCAATTCGTAATATTAAAAAGTGATAAATGTTTTTAGTTTAACTGCATTTGATGTTTGATGTGTAGCGAAACCATTGCTATCTTTCTCGCACCAGTTTCTGTAGTAGGCTGTGCGAGAAATATAGCAATACTGTGACATCACTGTGGCCCTGAAAACAAATTCAAATATCTCGCAAAGTATTTTTTAACTTTTTTATCTTCATCGTTATTTATTGAGTAGTAATTTAGACATAAAGTGTACATTTTATTATATTTGTTATGGTGGAGGACCCCATTATTTTTAATTGATAGAGAATTTTATTTTACATGTTTGCTTCAGCAATAATACACTTTATTTTTATTTTTTTCACTTCTTAAATCTCCCAAGTAATTATCTTTTAGATTGCATTCAAAATAATCATTATTTGTAGTATTAATATTTTTATTCAGACGAAAACCTTCTATCCCGTAAATATTTAAAGTCCAAAGAAATAGCCAAAAGTTGCACATTGTCAAATCATATGAGTAAGGCGGATGTTCTTTTTATTACTTTTTTATAATTTTTCTTCGTTGGAAATTGTTATTGCTGCCCTGTACTAAAGGTACATTCAGAACGAAAAAAATAGTGGTAACGGTAGAGTGACAATGGCTTATGGCGTGGCTATGTTAACAAACTTATACAATTAATGTCTGGCGCCACTCTGAGTTCAGAATAGAAAAATAATTTTATGGTAACAAATAGGGATATTTTATTCGTTTCTATTGTAAAAATATAAAGTTGGCCATAATAATTGTTACTTAAGCTGTCAGTTGTTACGCGAAAGACGTTGAATGTTAAAGCGAAATAATGAAATAATATTTATAAAAATATATTGGTGATTGGTCATATTCAAAATCTTTCTTTGTATCCTTGTAGCTTTATAAATTGCATTTGCAACATTAATTGCATTTTTCTATTCCTATTTTAATGTTTTATTGTCATCTGTACTTGAATTATCATTATGTACAGATTTTCTTTCCATTATGATATACAGATTATCATTATGATACAAATTAACTTTATAACTAATTTATTGTTTTATTTTTTTAATGGGGTATTCCACTCAATTTTTTAAATTATTTTAAATAAAACTTCATTCAATTCAATTTTGAAGCAATTCATAGTATTAAAAAATCTTAATTGCTCCAACTTTAACAGTATTTTATTTTCGAGAAATCAGTGTAACGTCACATTTCCCCTATACTTGTCTTTCTCTCACACACTGCTCTGAGTACGCTGCGAGAGAAAGATAACAATTGTATGACGTCAATTTTCCCTTTTAGCAAATGTGAATTATCTCGTAAAGCAATTATTTAAAAAATGTTTTCATTGTTTTAACTATTATTTATTGAGCCATTCTTTATGTTAAATTGAATTTTTAAAATTTTTTTTGTTATGGTGGAATACCCCATTACTATGAATAGAATAGCATAAAATGCTATGGCTCGTATCGTAAACTTCATACTCGTGCATTAATAGCTATAATAAATTTTTTTTTAAATACAGGTGATCATGTATGATTTTATTAATAGCTGAATATCCAAATCCAATATTTAGTTGATGCTCTATTACCGCATAAGTGGCTCTATTATCTTCATCGATTGTTTTCTTAACAGCTGCAATGTTGTTTCCGATAATAGCTGTTATGGTGCTACACAGAATATCTTTCGTTCAAATTTCAATAGTAAATTTTATGATGTTTGAAATTTCTGATGACGCAAAAATTGACAAGAAGTGTAAAAGGAACTATTTAAAGAATGGTGTTTTTTTAAATAGCCAGTATAGGTATATTCGCAGTTATCATATTTCAGCCGGGTTTACGCTGCAATATCATAGTCATAGTTATAGGTTGTAGTGCTAGTCTTAAGAATTAAAATATGTATTTATAATAGAGCTGTTTATGCAACATCGTCATAGTCATAGTTAGTATCATGAACATAATCACAGAATTGGATTCATTTTAATATTATGACTACGACTATGACGACTTACAAACTGCACATGCGTGAGAACTGTTAGTACCATCTATTTTAATTTTTATGTTGTTTATTATGAACAAACTAGCAACAACTATTTTTTCTCTACTTTATGTTAACGTATCCATATTTATTCGGCAAATATAATATTTATTATAAGTAAAAGTAAATGAGGTTAGAAAGTGACATATTGATAGTCACAACAAAAATGCTGCATAAACGACCACCTCTTTCTTATGACTATGACTTAAGACTATGATTATGATAGTGATTGTTATTGTTGCAGAAACCCGGCTTTATGTATTTAAATTTATTTATTAACAAAAGTTTTTGGTAAAATGAATACTCTCGTTATTTTCCATGCAGAAAATATATAGAGTGGTAAGCACTAGAAAATTCTATAAATTTTCTCTAAATAAGTTGTGTAGGCGAATAATTTTGGATTGAGTTTTATCTGTAAACAATGTTATTGCACAAACGTTGGCTTGACGTCATACTTCATGCATAGCAGACAAATCAACACATAAACCTTTTAAATGTACGAATTGATACCTTTGTGGTTCGTCACTGTTTCGCGTCACTCAACGTGTAATTATCTTAATAAACGATTCTGGGACGCACATCGCTGAAATATTTTTACCGCGTGGCCCAATTTCCTGCAAGCAGAGGGGTTATTTCCGCAGCTTTATCGTGTGATGGAGACGCAATCCAAATCGTAAAACGCTTGCGAGGAGTATATTTTATGTTCCTGGATGTCATTCGACTTGCTTTTATTCTTATGTCATCCTTTATTCCTATGTTAGTTTTATGGCTTTCATTGAACACTGTTATTCTTTTATTACTTAACCCGTTTAATTCTTTAAGAGACAAGCAAGAAGAACAGAGATGTTTTATGGTAGCAGCAGATTATTGTTCACGGTGACGTCACCAAGATATTTCTCGAGTTCAAAAGTATTTCAGGTTTTATGTGATAGTTTATTTTCTGAACTTGAAAGTATTTTAAGAGGTGCGTAAATATATGCCACAAAGTGATGGATTGAAATATGTTTATCCAAATATTTAACAGTAACTCAAAACATTTTATTCTTTTATTTTACAACGTGGCAATGAGGATATTTCATTTCAATCAGGCGATATAATTATATTTAATTTGATTTAGGCCTGGTTTTTCCATTTGTGGATAAAGTGCCAGTTAACTGGTTAAATGCCAAATGAAAGTAAAATATCGTGTCCTATAATTGATTTGTGTATAATTTTGTCAATTTACTCTCTAATATTGATGCTTTATTTTCATTTTTCATTTAAGTTAACTGGCACTTTATTCAGAGATGAAAAATCGGGCCTTAAATGAAGTACCCAAGGAGTGTGATCAATGGTGCGATTACAGAACATCTAATAAAAATATCTGATGTGGACACCACATGACTTCCTTGTACGCCAGTTACACTAAATGTACATATTTTGTTAATAATTAAAATATGTATTATAACAGACCCATCATAAAATTGCACGTATTTGACATAATTTGACATTGACGTTAAATTCTTTATTTTTTGTTATTTTTTTGTCCTAATTCATAACAAACTTAATTACAGAAATCAAAAAGTACATAATTTTTAAATTTACATATGTCGCTTACACAAAGAGCTAATTTAATCATACTTAATGTTTTCGACGCAGAATTTAAGTCTCTAAAACTTTTATATGAAGCATTTATTATTAAAATCAAAACAACAACATTTTTTTCAAGAAGAACTGGTAACAGCTTCAAGTAAAGTATCACTTCCGGTTATACTATTTTAACCAAAATCTATTAAGTTATTCCCATTGATATAAAGGTACTATATACCAAATTTGAAAAGTTTTGGAATATATTTTAATATAGTTTTTCATTAAAATCTGTTATAGGCTTCAAGTAAAGTACCCTTCCGGTTTGACCATTTTAACTAAAATCTATTATGTTATTCACATTGATATAAAAGTATTATATACCAAATTTGAAAAGTTTCGGATAATATTTTAATATAGTTTTTCATTAAAATCCATTATAGGCTACAAGTAAAGTACCACTTCCGGATAAACCATTTTAACTATAATCAATTATATTATTCCCATTGATATAAAAGTCTTATATAACAAATTTGAAAAGTTTTGGATTATATTTTAATATAGTTTTTCATTAAAATCTATTATAGGCTTCAAGTAAAGTGCCACTTCCGAAAGTTATGTAATGACCAAAAAGGGAGGTGCACAACTAGATGTTATAACAGTCCTAAATACAAAATTTTAACTTTCTACGGCTTCCCGTTTTTCAGTTATGCGAGATACGTATGTACGTACGTTCATACGTACGTACGTACAGACGTCACGACGAAATTAGTCAAAATGGATTCAGGGATGGTCAAAATGGATATTTCCGTTGAAAACTGGAAACCGAAATTTTTCGCGATTACAATACTTCCTTTACTTCGTACAAGGAAGTAAAAATCTGTTGTGGCCAGCACAAGACCTCTCGCCATTTTCATAGAAGGCTATATAAGTATTTTATAATAAAAAATTATAGAACTTTACCCAAATATTGTTTTTTATTGTATTTAACATGTCTTCTGCACACATATAACTCTATCTACTTTTCATTGTATGAGGAAGTTACTAAATGTGAGAGATTCTTCCAATTCATTAATCAGATTGGCGGTATTTCTGATGGATATATATATATATGCATTTTACCTATAATTTCAAATATTTCATTAATAAAATAATAAGAAAGATTAAATATACTTCCCAGAAAAAACTATCAGAATGTCACTAAAACTGTTGATTTTTGACAATGACATATGTCATTTACAATCTATGTTATAAACATTTGAATTTGTCAAGTGGTTTCCTTAGTGCCTTGGCCTCTGCGATTAGAATATTCTATATATTATAGTGTCTTTATCTCTAAATCTATACAAGATATAATAAATATTTAAAATATATCAAATATAGAATTTTACGTTCTTCAATATTAATAATAACATAAATTTTCAAAAAATAATATTTAGAAAACTTTTTTTTTAAGAAACTCTACTTCCGGTTGTTTAATTGTTGCCAAAACCTTTTCAGCTCTTCCCATGAATGTTAGATTGATGAATTCATAGTTAAACAACACACACACACACACACACACACACACACATACATACACATACATACATACCTTCAGACATCATCGTAAAAATGTTAAAATGGGATTCTAGGAACCTTAAAACGTTCTTATTCACTAAAATCAGGATATGCAATTTTTAGCATGAATCCAATACCTCTCGTAGCGAGAAGTAAAAATTAGAATCTGTGTAACATATAGATTTAAACTAACCTTTTAATTCTGTAGCGTGGGTAGTGACTTTATGAAGATTTTATATGCCACCCCAAATTGTAAATGAAATGTGCTATTTCACCAATAGAAACACCGGTTCATAATCATTAATTTGAATGTATCGTGCAAGTCTATTTTGTAATCTCTAATTACTGACCATAACTACTAACCATAACTATTAACACTAACTACTAATTTCACGTTCTAAATGAGGTTGAACCCATTTACCAGCTGACATTCACATGTTGAAAATGAGCACCGCACCACCTGGGGATTAGGGAACACCTAATAGGACGAACGTGACATGCCAAATTTGGTTTTAGCTTCTACGGTATTCAGTTCACGTAGTTCATTATGTACATATGAGTATCTCTCTCAATGAAACTATTTTAAAGTGAACTCTTTTACAAGAACTGATTTTTTTTTGCTATTAAATTACTTAACATAATATAAAAATTAGGCCTATTTTTCTAATGTCTAAATGAAATTTTCCGCATTTTTTTTATTTTTATGAAACTTCATCTAAATTGAAAGCAATCTGTATTTCTAGAAAGTCTTTATTATATTTCCATAAGCTGTAATCTGTAATATAGTTATATCTTTTAATATTCTATGACGTAGATGTTAAATTAATTTTGTTCATAAACAGTGGAGTTCGGAATTGGAGTTGCGTAAATTGATCTTTATATGCACATTTAAAAATATGTAAATATACTAAAATAACTTTTGTGGTCAATAATTAAAAATATGCATGGCCACTAACAATTTAATAAGATTAATAATAAACTATAAATGTTTATTAAATGGCGTTATATCATAAATTTAAACAAATGTTATTTCATTTACTTTTTTTTGTTTCTTTATTTTTTACATTTATGTACTGGTAATGGATTACCTATTTAAAAAAATCTGTTGTGGCCAGCACAAGACCTCTCGCCATTTCCATTTTATGTTACAAAAGTTGCATTGCACTTCGCTATCGAACCGTCGTTTTATAACAAAAAAATTACAGAACTTTACCCAAATATTGTTTTTTGTTGTACTTCTGCACACATACTATTCTAATTATATCTATTTTTCATTGTATGAGGAAGTTTCTAAATGTCAGAGATTCTTCTAATTCATTAACAAGATTGGCGGTATTTCTAATGGATATGCATGTTACCTATAATTTTAAATATTTAATTAATAAAACAATAAGAAAGTTTAATGTGCTTCCCAGAAAAAGCTTTCAGAATGTAACTGAAAGTTTTGATTTTTGATACTGACATTTGTCATTTACAAATTATGTTATAAACATTTGAATTTGTCAACTGATTTCCTAGTGTATTTGCCTACTCGACTTACTACATCCCGATATTCTATATATTATACTTATTATAGCGTCTTTATCTCTAAATTTATAGAAATAATAAAAATTTTAAATGTGTCAGATGTAGAATTTCATGTTCTTCAATATTAGTATATCAAAAATTTTCAAAAAATAATATTTAGAAGATTTATTTTAGAAACTACTACTTCCGGTTGTCCAATTGTTACCAAAACCTTTTCAGCTCTTCCCATGAATGTCAGATTGAGGAATTCATAGTTAAACATACATACACACATACATACACACATCCACACACGCACACAGACATCATCGTAAAAATGTTAAAATCGATTTATATGGACCTTAAATCGTGCTTATTCACTTAAATCTCGATTTGTGATTTTTAGCATGAATTCAATACCTCTCTTAGCGAGAGGTAAAAAAGCAATAAAGGCTTTTAACTACTTATGAATTTGGAATAGAGTAGATGTGTAACGTAAACATTAACACGTTCGCTGCCGGTCCGTTTTTGGTACCCTTTCGCAGGGAGCTATTTATTTTTACCGACATATAAATGTTTAATTTTTATTTTTTGGTAAATATGTAGAGCCAGTCAAATAATACAAGAAAACAAATTATGCTTGCCTAAACACGCTAGCGCGTAACCGGCCCCTAGATACGGGCATACAATGACGCGCTAGCCCGTCATCGGCAGCGAACGTGTTAATATGAGCATTAAAAACTATGTGTAATTGTCGCTGAAATGCACTTCTTTGAAAGTTAAGAAATCGGCAATAAAGTAATTCATTATTCGACGATTTCATGCAACCCTATGATAAGATGTACGACGTACAATAGTAAATTTGTATGTAAAATGACAAAAAAAATATGTCTAAGAAGAACTAGGAGTCACTAAATAATTTCGATGAAGAAGATTGAGATAAAACACATAATAATACACTAACTTGAATGTCCGAGATTAGCATCATTAAATGTCAGGCTGACAGATATGTAAACAAAGTCTATAAAAACAAATATTCATTTAATTTTCATAATTTTTCGATTTCAAATAAATTTTAATATGAACTGAAACTCGAGATTTATTTTCGTCGACCTTACGGGCTTCGACAAGTAAATTCCAGATTCGTGATAATAACTTCAGTGCTTTGATACATAAGTAACTATTTTAAATTTTGGTAGTCTATTATTCATCTTTAAGGTCTATAGTTTTAATATAAATGACCTCTTAAGAAAAGTAGATTTTTAGTGGATTTGTGAGCTTTCTACGTCATCCAGAAAAGTTATATTTTACGCATTTGGTACGTAATCTACTTGTATATTTAACCGGTGGTAATAATAATTCTCTGCAGAATGTAGATAAATAAAAAAAGGATTTATTTTTCTTTGAAATAAATTAATTTCCTCTTTCCTTGTTAACCACACCACAAACTCCGACGGAAGTAAACAGCTCATTGCAACCAACTTCCGTCCACATAACCTAATCTCTGTCATTGGAGCATTTAGTTCTTCACTCAATTTTCTAATTCCTCGGTCGTACTCGTACGAGAGTTGTAGGAACAATTCGTAGCGCGGAAACGTCTCTGTTAACTTCCACGGCGTCTTCCAACTAGTCCAGCTCCAGCTGCCCACTGTTCCAGCTTCCAGCTCGAACAACGGAATCACGTACAAAGACAACTTGATTACATTTGTTACAGACGTGGGGACCGGAGAACTGTTTTAAATCCTAGAAGCCCGAACACTGAAACTTGACAACGAGGAGAATGGAATCTACGAACTCAAAAGTTATATTAAATACGGACAAATTCAACTCGAATATTATTGTCTGTCAAAATTGTTAACTATGCAATACAGGGAATTTATTTTAACATGCAACATGTGGTCAATCACTTCCATGGTTACTCACTATTGTCAAAAAATGACAGCAATGTAATATTTGTCGATTTTAAATTCCACCTACACACACACAATTGTAGTTTTGTACCATCAAAACTAATTTCTAATAAATTAGCCTACATACGGTTAACAAAAAATCAAAAAATAAATGTTGCAAATCTCAACAAACTTTAGTTTACAAAAATTCATAACTGTCATGTAATAAATGTTAAAAATACCACCATTCACAGTGAGGCAATGTCCTAGTCGGTCGTAATAAGAATTGACACCATTTGTGATGTGTACTGGAGGTATCTCCTGTACTGCAATACTATTTATAATGTTGCATTTTAAAATGGACAAATATTACATTGCTGTCATTTTTTGACAATAGTGAGTAACCATGGAAGTAATGAACCATAAAGTTACATTTTAAAATAAATTCTCTATATAAACCATTAAGGGCCGGTTTTTCAAAATCTGGTTAAAATTTTAACTAAGAGTTAAATAAACAAAATTGAAACGAAATGAACTGTCAAATCATAGATTTGTCATTGCTGTCAACCAAACGATGCAGTATTGTTTACTTAACTAGAAGTTAAATTTGTAACCAAAGATTGAAAAACTGGCCCTAAGTGATATGAATAAGTGGGAAAAGTGCAATATGAAGGAAATCACTGCCCATCTTTATAATGAGAATAATTTGATTAAGTTTTTTTATTGGGCTTCCTTGGGTTTTATTGGGATTTGGCCAAATTAAGAAATATTAGATGAATATTCCATCAAATAACCAACGTATTACAGGATAGGATTCACATAGAGCGGATAGTTCGAAATTGAATATTGGAATATAGTAAAACTGCACTTAACATAAGGATTGAGATGTCCAGCTTTAAATTCAAAGATAGTAGCGATAATATAAACTTGTGGACGCGGGACCTTGTTCAAAAAAATAAAACCCCGTAGAGGCGTGGTGGACCAATGAAGAGTTATGATTTTGACTTCGCACGCAAGAGAGAGTTGATGTAATAGTTGAGATGAAAGATCATAATTCAAACAAACCATCGCCATTTTTAAAGTTCTGTTTTCTGCCACTTGCGTTTTGACATTTGAGTTCTACATAATTCAGTGTCTTCAAATGGCTGTGGAAACTTAAACAATTTCACATTTGTGTAGTTCAAGGAAAATATCAATAGATGACAGAACGAAAATACACCTCTGCATAACCCTCCATTAAAACACGTAGTTTAGTACTAGAAACTTTCTCAACTTGTGCAAAAATAATTTAGAAAACCCGACCGCGGGACCGTTGTTGAACAACTTATTTAGGTAGAGTCCGCACGCCCAGAGAATAAACATGCGCAGAGAGAAAAATTCGCCCGGGCGAGTCCAATTTGTGAAAGTAGGGATATTACGATGTTTTAACTTTAACAAATAGCAGCAGCGTACAGGTATTTTTTTAAATATAATTTTTATAATTGTAATTTTGATTTGTGCAATAAATGCTTTTAGTTTTATTGATTTCGATTTTTATTGTTTATTATTGCGAGTGATGTTATACAGTCAACACTTGTAGGTTCGGTAATACAACTTCCACTGCGCTGATATGTTTCTTCTCAAAACGCGCGGACTCTAACTTGTATATTTATCTAAAAACAACAACAACAATAATAACCTCACCTAACGCACAAAACTCGTCCCTAGTTTTCCAAGCGTGAATTTTTGAACGTCAAGTTAGATAATGTTAAAGTGTTTTTAAAGAAATTGCGTAAACCACTTCTATTTGGGATTCTATATTATTTAAACGATCCCGCGTTCGGGATTGTAGACACTTTCTAAAATTTAATATCGTGTGTTAAATCCGAGGTTAAATTCAAATAAATGTGTGATAGAATCACACATTAAAAAGTTACACTACATCCATTTTCAGTTGAAATATTGGAGAGTCCACAAGAATTTTTTTTTATTAGTGTTTTATGTCAGTCCACGTGGTGTTTATATTCTTTTAGACATTTTAAAAATTGAAATTCAATGAAAAACCTTTTGAGAAAGCGGTAATCATTGCAATAAAAAATGGCAAAACAATTACCGAAATGAATGATTACATAAAAATTACTCATCATCCAAAAAAAAAGAGGAAAAAGCTTTTGGACAAATACTTTAGATGTTTTGATTGGTATATGTAAGGTAGATTTTTTTGCCCAGATGACAAATCAATATGAAATTGGTAAAAAACAAAAAACCTCTCAATAAGAAAATCAAATATGGAATGTTGGCTTAAAAACTGATTTCTTAAAGAAGAACCATAATGTCACTTAATAGATTCTTCATTCTGCTGTAGACAAAAAGCAAAGATAGAACATCAAAGCAAAAAGAAAAAAGCTTTTCCTTTTAGATGTATTACTTTATTTAAGAGTAATCAGTACACGAAAGTGTCTCTTTGCGTCAAGAAACACAAAAAAGACAAACAGGCCGCCTTTGATTCTTGGACCGTGTGTTCACATTTACCTAACGCATTAAACTAAGTTAAGTAATTTAACCTGTACAACAAGCTTCGGTTTGTTTACCCGCATTTGTGTCTGTTAAATTTTATGTTTGCTGAGGGATCGTTCGCAGGCCTGGCTGAAAAGTTCATGAGTGGCTGTGTATATTTGTGTATCATTCAATGAAATTTTGCAAATGTTTACTGTTTGCATTCGTTACGTCTTAGCGCCGCTCATTTCAGCGAACTTTCAGCGAATAAATGAATCATATTTCGCGAGATGTAATTCATCCTGCCAAATTAAGTCATGCAAATTTTAAGCAATATTACGCTAAAAGGTATTACAATTGTGGGAAGATGTAATATTTGTAACTGACTTTTGTAGTCAAAAATTTAAATTGGAAAATAACTGGTAGGTTTTTTCACTACGCATGTATATGTATGTATGCTCGACACATTGTATGAAACGTGAAAATGCTTATAAATGAAATACAATGTATTATACATTAACATATTTAATATCTATAAAATTACATAATTATGTATTTGCGATTATATTATTTTAATTATTTTTTGCGTATATTAAAATTGAGTACATATCTCGTAATTTCTATTTATTTTATACTTTATACATAGTAAATTATTCTGTAATTATTACTCGTACTTTTTCTTTTTATGGACTATGTCATCGAGAGAAATATGTGAATTTGTTTTATATTAATACGAGTAGTTTAGTTTTACGATAATTCTTGTTCATTGCCAATATTTGCAATGCAGAATTTACCCAGTTTAATTTACTTAAACAAAAAATATTTAAAACTCTGGATTTTCTTATATACATATACAAGTGAAAGTTTGACGTCTATACAAATTACACCTTTTTGCATATCGACTTCAAATTTTGTAGAGATATTCTTTCATCTTCCAGCCGTGTTATAGAAATGGTTGAGTTTTCAATGTTAACATAAGAAAAGCACTGGCATTGGTTTTGAGAGCATTTGGGAGTATTCGCAAGCACTCTGGAGTGCGTCCATAAAATAAAAACACAAGTATGAATCATCACCAAATTTTGGAAATTATTGATTATCATAACCTTTCTCTTTGTTATGTTTGACGGTTGCGTTGTTTATCATTTCTCGAATTTATTGATTATCGTTGATTATCGATTTCATCGATATCAACATTACATCTTTTGCTTTGTTTTGTTGTATGGCGGCTGCTCATTGCTGTGTTATTTAGTGCTCGTCAATCATAAAGAGAAAATTTTTAATATATTTATCTGTTAAAAAATTGAACATTGCTGCAGTTTTCTATAAAATTTTTACAATATAAAGTTCCTCTTCAAATAATTAGCAATAAAATTATTAACGAACCGGCCCTAAATGATATATTTATAATTAACGCTGTTGTATTTAAATCAACAAGAGTTCTCTCTATGTCAATTGTTCAACAAATCAGCGGTGGTTAAAACAACAGTATGCATAAAATTCATTATTTAATAACTACCCCATAATATTGTTTGTTGTAAATATTTGCCACGGGTACAGCTAATATATAAATAAATAACACAAAATTCTAATCGAGTTTAGTTTTATTAAAAAATCACAGAGAAAATGACAAAGCATTATAAATTATAATATAGATGTAAAGTAAATTAAAAGTATTTTTTAGACGACCATTGTGATAAGTATGACATATCAACGTAGTATCCTAACACTGAAAGTTGAACTTATGACATTAGTGTTACGATATATTTCATATCGTAATAGTTGACACGGTTGCTGGGTTACTATGTCATTATTTTCTGGCTATATGTATACATTATTCATTTGTCAGCTGTCAGTACGTTTGAACCTAAATTTCAGTTTTAAAAAACAGTAAAATTTATTTAAGCTCGTCTAAAAAATAATGTTCATAACTTGTATGAAATACAAATATCTTAGCTCGTGTGTATTGACTTGCACTCCGCTACGCGTCGTGCGTCAATTTACACTCGCATGATATTTGGTATTTTTCATAACTTGTTACGAAAATAACTATATTTAGTTTTTTTATTTATTAGTAATAATTGTGGAACGTCAACAAGAACTTAAAAAAATATATAATTTATTTTACAATAATGCTCTTATTCATCGTTTCAATAGTTGATATTTTGCCATCTTACACAAAATCTACTTAGCAACTGGATTGAAGTCAATGTTGAATGCATCTTGCCGGCTTAAGGAAATATTGTGCAATGTAATTTTATGTTACATTTTTATGTGTATAAATTCTGTTGTTTTTTAAAAGACTCCTTTGATGGAAAGTCGTTAATCGACGATTAATAATTTCAACAATTAAGTATAGTAAGAGCTAATACGTTGAAAGGTCTCGATTATTAACCGTCGTTATTAATACATTCGATACTTAAGTAACTATTTACTCATTATTATCATTAAAATGTGGCTGTGGTAATCTATATTAATATTATAAAGAGTTAAAGTTTGTATGTTTGTAGAAGATAATCTCTGAAACTACAGATACAATATTGAAAAGTCTTTCACTGATAGAAAGCTACACTATTTCCGAGTGACATAAGCTGTTTTATTGTGATAAAAATTAGTTTTTAGTGAGACCACAGTAGTAAAAGGGTGTCAACAGCCAGACATTACAATGAGAAAGACAAAGAAAGAGAATTTTGTTTAAATGGAGTTTGTGTGAGAGCGAGAGAGATGCAAGAGTAGAAAGAGAATTGCGTGCGATGGGTTATCGGTCTCTGAGCGAATCAGGATGGAGTATCCAGGGTCTGAAAGAATAACTATGTGGGTATCCAGGGTCTGGACGAATCAGAATCGATGATACAGAGTCAGAACGAATCGCGATGTGGGTATCTAGAGTCCTAATGAATTGGAATTCCCTAGTCGCGCTGGCGAGTGTCGCATTGGGGGCTATCACGATACGTGTATTCTGGTATTGTATTAACGTGCAAACTTTAAATAATAGATGGAATTTTATTTTACAAATATATTATTTTCATTTATTATAGTTACATTACATATTATAATATATTCTATACAATAATTGTTAAGAGTTATATTAAACTATCTTTTGAAATCCATGAATTATGTTTATTATCAAATCCTAGCCACTTGACCAAGTATTTATTTCCTCGTTTTTGTAGAATTTTTTCAACTAAGTAAGTATTAGGATATTTTGTCTTCTGTAACTCTTCTTGATAAAATCCACCTTTAATGCGGCTTCCTTCCAAATCTTGTATTATAAATGTTACAGGTATTGTATGTTTTACTTCAGCTATTCTAAATACTTCTGTAGTCCAGTTTGGAGTGTATCCTTTTTCAAACACATGTTTATGCTTACTTATTCTGACATGATCACCCACTTGAAATAACGAGGGTTTCAACTGATGATATCTTTTATTATGATAGGCTGGAATGTATGTATCTTTTTTAACTTCTGACGGTTTCATTTGTATAGTACGATGTTTGGAATTATTATATTCTTTAACCAGATTGTTGAGAATATTTATCCACTTATAGGATCCTCTATAACTGAAATCTCTCCACATTTTGCTTTTTAACGTTCGATTCCAGCGTTCAACTATGCTTGCCTTTAAATGTGAAAATGTAGAGTAATGATTAATTTGATAATCGGACATTAGTTTTTTAAAATCCTTATTAAAAAACTCCTTGCCATCGTCGGTTTGAAGATTTCTTGGTACACGTCCACTTGAAAAAATTATTTTCATACCTGTAGATACATCTGTTGCTGATTTTGTGGCGACTGGAATCGCCCACGCATACTTTGAATAGGTATCAATAACAGTGAGCATAAACTTGATATTATTATTTTTACTGGCATATGTTGACATATCCACCAAATCTGCCTGCCATAAATCATCAAAACCTTGTAATATAACTTTGCGTCTAGTAAAATTTCGACGTGCTGGCTTGTGTAGTTCATTGGTTATTATACGTTTTATATTACTCATAATTATTTATGTATCTTCTGGTTGTATAAATAAACTCATCTGTTGCTTGAGAGAAGATACGTCTGTAGCGATATTCTTTACACTTTGTAAGTCGTTATTCAAATTATTAATTGACCCGTTAATACGTATTATCTCTTCTTTAATTGTATTTTTTTGAGTTTGTTCGATGATATTAATATTTTGTATGATATTCTGTAAATCTTGATCCAGTCTATTAACTAGCAATGCTACACTGTCTCGTATAAGATGCAGATCGTTTTGAATATTTTTGGCAAACGAACTAATATTCTCGTCTACGTATTTTTTGGATGCAGCGTCTTGAAGACTGCGAGGCAAATTGATGTTAGTTAATCGTTTATTGGCAAAATTTACGTCACCTTCGCTTGTTAATGGAAACTGAAGTTGAACTTTATACGACGAAGGGGTAGAATGTTTTCCACCTGAAGTAATATAAAATGGATCCAAGTAACGTCCAAATTTGTCGATTGACATGATGAAACTGACTCTATACAATGATTTCCTCTTCTCTTAACTCTTCTTCTATTGATGCTATTTCTGTATCAAGGCCACTATGGCCAATCGCACGTGAAGAATGAAGTAAATAAAGTCGTTCAACTAATTCATTAGGATCGTTCCAGTACTTTAAGTCAATTGGATTTTTAGAAACTTGTATTAAATTTGAGCCACCTTTTCCAGTCACTGGCTGAGATTCAATATATTTTATAATATTCCTGTATTTGTATGAATTATTCTTTCTAGTCTGTTCCAGTGGTAAGTAATTTTTCTTATGGGCATTTGTATCGAGAAGAATTGTTTTATAGTTTTGTAAGTCTTCCACTGTATATTCTTTTTTATTAGGTGAATTAAGAAAGAGTAACTGAGCCAAGCCTGGTGTTATTTTATATTGATTATTATTTATAATGACGTCATCATCACTTGTCATAAGCAAGTGTGACTCACCAATTTTAAAGTCATTACCAACGCGTCTTACACCGTACTGTTTATCTATAATCTTGTTTTGACCCATGCGAAATAGTAATTGTTTAATATATTTTCGTGTTATCGGTCCAATATGTGTATTAAGATACTGTTCAATTATACTTCTTCCACTTTCCGTTTTAAGTAAAGTATCAAAATGTATTTGATCTGCGATTAATCCTTTAGTGTCTTGTATGATATTTTCATTTGTCACTTTGCCGATTTCTTTCTTCGGTATATCTATTACAGGAGGAACAGACAATTTTTGAAGTACATCTGTGAGCGGTTCCACAATGGGTTTATATTGTTTAGAATAAAAATCATTTCTACTATTTTCTCGGTTTATAATACTTCTATATTTACGTCGTATATTATCAGCTGTTTTTTCAATATCAATAATAACATTATTATTGACTTTTGCTTTCTTTTTCGATTTATATTTAGTGTTCATTATCTTTGAATTTGATGTTGACATACTTGCACAACAGTTCAGTGTGATCTAGTTGAAAATTTTACATATCGACCTTTATGTACGAATCAAAACCTAAACGATATCGACCGTTATTTAATTCTTTATCTTTATCAATTACTAAAAAATCATATTTGTTCCTATTCCAACATAATGAACATATATCTTTAAAATGAGAAAATTTCATATCTGTATTAACATGATCCGTATAAATATGATGTAAATTCATATCATCTTGTTTAAAGAGTATAAGTAAGTTTGCATTGTCTCGAATTAAATGTTTTGGAATGTGAGTGTATGTCTGACTTAAATAAAAACAATCAACCAGACTGTGACGACCCATACTAAAATATTCACGCATAATATTTTGCTTATCACAGATGACGTCATCGAATACAAAAAGGGAATTCGCTTTCGCATTATGTGGTTCTGTAATATTTTCAGTATTCTGGTACGGAAAATAACCTATGTCTGGAATGCGATCTAATATATTTTGAAGTAATTGATATTTTGGTTGGTTCGGAGTTTTTGTGTACAAGTAAATATTTTTAAATTTTAAACCATTCGGATCCGTAATTAAGCTTATCATTAAATTCGTTTTTCCACAATTTGAAGGACCACTTATTATACATCTTATCGTATTTGGTAACAAACAACCATGTCTCAGTGATTGTGTTTTATTATTTTCAGATGTAATATTATCAAAATTTTGAATCTTTATTGATACGGGTTGTTTAATCAACTTCATGGTGAACACTGATAGATTTTTCATTACACTTTTTGTATATATTATATGAAGCGTAGGTAAATGTTATCTCTTTTCCGTTCAATGAAAATGTCATAGGATTACATATAAATACCATATTATACTTAAGAATTCTGTCAGTTAATAATAAGCCAAGAATATGTCCAGATCTCGCTATTTATATGCAGGTAACGGATTGATCAATTCATTAATCAATCGTCTTCCGATCGAATTACATATACCTGGATATCAGTATTGTGGTCCCGGTACCAAACTTCAGCAACGTTTACAACGAGGTGATCCAGGTATAAATGAATTAGATAAAGCCTGTAAAGAACACGACATAGCATATTCTCAGAATAAAGATAATTTGACTGCTCGTCACGACGCCGATAAAGTGTTAGAAAATAAAGCCTGGTCAAGAGTATTAGCTACTGATTCTTCATTACCGGAAAAAGCTGCGGCGTGGAGTATAGCCAACACCATGAAAGTTAAACGAAAATTAGGAATGGGAATGAAAATGGGTGCAATAAATAAAATTAAGAAACGAACATGTAAAAAAACAACTTTAAATACAGTGAAGAAGGTTGCAAAGTTAGCCATTAAATCCAAAGGAAAGTCACTCAAACATATGGATGATTTAACGGCACAAGGAATTATAAAAACTGCACTGAAAGCAGCTAAACGTGAAGTTAATAATCACAAACCATCTGTACATACTATAAGTAAAGACAGAATAATCCCATTACCCAAAACTGGTGGCATTCTCCCATTAATACCAATCTTTGCTGGATTATCTGCACTGGGTGCTCTTACCGGTGGGGCAGCGGGAGTTGCAAAAACAATAATCTCTGCTAAGAATGCTAAAAAGGAGTTGGAGGAAAATAAACGTCATAATCGTAGTATGGAAGCTATAGCCATAGGGAAAGGCCTACAAGTAGCCCCTACCTCTAATGGTTACGGTTTATATCTGACCCCGTATCCAAAAAACCATTAAAATTACCGAGAGTACCGCTAACTAATATAGATTTAGAAAACTATGCTCGTCATTACGAAATACCATATTTTCGTGGTATTTATATGCTAAATAACTTACCACGCAATCCAAAAATGAATGAATCTGCTATAATTAATTTGGATGATATGGATGGCAGAGGAACTCACTGGGTAGCTTACAAAAAACGTGGTTATAATGTAATTTACTTTGACAGCATAGGTAACTTACCACCTCCAAAAGAAATAATAGAGTATCTCGGTAATAATTGTAAAATTTTCTATAATTACAAACAAGAACAAGCGCCTAGTACAGTAATATGTGGACATCTTTGTTTAAAATTTCTTCTGAATAAAACTAGTCGTTGATACCACAGGAGATCATTTCTATGTTATTATTTGAAACGTCAACATAATAATGTCTTTAACATTAACATTACATAGTAATAGTTCTATTCTAAATGCGAATTTTTTTCCGCCAATTGAATTAAAAAAAGGTACCGAATACGAATTGGGGTTAGTTCTGTTTCAAACATACAATTCTATACCGAACATCGAAGAAAAAAATAATAGATTATATTACGGTGATTCACACATATATCTGTCAGAAGGGTCTTATGAAATTAAAGACATAAATGAATATATTAAAACGCATTTACCAAGTGAAATTAATTTTGAATTGACCGCCAATAATAATACGTTAAAAAGTGAAATAAAGTGTAGTGAATGGATTTATTTTAATAAACCTAATAGTTTTGGGCCTTTATTAGGATTTACGGAACGAGCTCTAGAACCAAATAAATGGCACGAATCAGATATACCTGTTCAGATTATTAAAGTTTCTAATATTCGGATAGAGTGTAACATTACAACAGGTTCTTATACAAATGAGAAATTAATGCATACAATCCATGAATTTACCCCAATGGTACCGCCTGGTTTTAAGATAGTGGAAATCCCAAACAATATAATTTATCTCCCACTTCGAGTAAATACAATCGACAATCTAACGCTTAAAATACTCGATCAAGATGATAATTTAGTCAATTTTCGTGGAGAAGCCATCGCAGTAAGATTACATATCAAACAGCTTTAACCTTATGATTCTTCAGAAGATAAAAAATAAAAACTCACTACGTAAGGGTTATCCTTTACCGATTCCACGAAGAAGAAGAAAATCTGATATTTATAAATACAGATGTTCATCTGGAAAAAATATCAGAAACGATTCTTCCGTTTCGAAGTTAACAACAAATAGTCAAAACATCCTGAGAGCTCTTGGATACAAGTTAAAACATGAACAGTGCAACAACATTCATCACTGATGATATGTTATCAGTGGATGAAGATATTATATTCGATGAGTCTATTAACCGCATAGAGTGGCATACACATCAGCCATATGTGACATCAACTTTTAATAATAACGACGAAATTCGTATTCCAATTCAACAGCAAGATATATATACATTACCAGCACACAGTTTTCTCTATATAGAAGGTAAAATTGAAGCTGGTCAACAGGGACCGGAAGCAGTAATTAAGTTCATCAACAATGGTATCGTCTACTTGTTTGAAGAAATACGTTATGAATTAAATGGGATCGAAATCGACCGTACAAAAACATTAGGTATTACGTCAACAGTCAAAGCGTATACGTCAATTACACCAAATGAAGTACTTTCTTTAGAAAATGCAGGATGGAACATAAAAAATGCTGACAATACAATTAGTTACAAAGAAAATTTTAATGTATGTATACCACTAAAAATGTTATTAGGATTTGCTGAAGATTTCAACAAAATCATTTTAAATTCACGTCAAGAATTAATATTGGTACGTTCTAAAACTGATAATGATGCTTTAGTATGCTCGCAAGCAGGCAATTTAAATAACATAATTGTAAAACTTAATAAAATCCAGTGGCGTGTACCGTACGTATACGTAGCCAATCCTGAACGTTTATCTTTATTAAAGATAGTTGAACAAGGTAAACCTATTCATATAAATTTTCGAAGTTGGTCAACATATGAGTTTCCTATGTTACCAAATACGTCGAAACATACATGGACTGTAAAAACAAGTGCCCAGCTGGAGAAACCTCGTTATGTCTTACTAGTATTTCAAACTGACAGAAAAAACTCTTTAGAAAAGGACACATCATTATTTGACCACTGTAATATTACTAATGTAAAATTATATTTAAATTCTGAATGTTTTCCGTATCAAGATATTAATTTAGATATTGACAACAATAAATATGCCTTAATGTATGATATGTATAAAAGATTTCAATCATCGTATTACGGTCGAAGTGGATATGGTGACCCTTTATTTGGTGTTCAGGATTTAAAGAACATAGCACCAGTGTTTGTAATTGATTGTTCAAGACAAAACGAGTCTATGAAAACATCTACAATAGATATAAGACTAGAATTTGAATCAAAAAATCCAATTCCAAAAAATACTTCTGCGTATTGCATCATATTGCACGATCGACTCATCGAATATAATCCATTAACGAATATTGTTAAAAAGGTTTTGTAAGAAAAATATAAATCAGTTCACAAGTAACTCTTCATTATATTACATCGTACTGTTTATAATCAAAAATTGTTTATTTAATCGTATATTTTTATAAAAGAAACTGTTTATAAAAATGAAAGAATTTATTATTGATATTCAAGGATATGGTATCAGTAATAATCGTTTTATTTTAAAAGAAATAGCAATCTTAACAAAAAATGATACGCAATTACAACACATGTTTGTTCAACCTCCTTGTAAATGGAGTGAAGTCAGTTTTTCATTAAGGAAACAGATTTCTTGGTTGCATCGTTATTATCACGGATTACCGTGGGATGACGGATATATAGATTATTACACAGCTCATAATATAATAAAGGATCTATTATCTTGCGACTGTATAATATATTTAAAGGGAAATATAAAAAGAAAACTGATGGAAAAGTTACTTAAAAATAATGAAATGTGTACCATAGTTGATTTGGCAGAAAATATAAATGACTATGATGAAATGCCACCGTCACTACGAATAAAGAACAAATATACTTCAAACTTTTCTTGTTTTTCCCATAAGCCACTTTCAACACAAAGAAACTGTGTACCAGCATGTGCCCTTCGTAATGTATTTACAATTCACGCCTGGTTATCAAGAAAACAAGAAGATCCATTCTGAATAATTATGTATCTATATATTTTTTCATTATTATTTATATTGTAAAACTATATGTTAATAATACTGTACTTATTATATGTTTATAATAAATTTTGTAAATATTATTTGATATTTGTATATACTTACCCAGTATCCTTGATTTACATTTTTCAGGATTAAAAGGAGTAAAGTAAGTATAAGGTTTATAGTAACATATAAAATATAGTTTACCTTAATTGTTATATATATATATTTACGAATTTTCATTATACATTTACATACACACACAAAAAACGGTATAAAAAGGAGGTATGATTATGCAATATTATATAACATTTTATTTACAAGTATCCATTTTATTAATCAAGTGTTTAAATTTATTATAATTACTGGGAACATAATACATATTTGATTTTAAATCATCTAATATGAAATTTGGATAAAAAGTCAACATTTCTTTATATATAGTACAAACAATATTATTTTCTTCTTTGAATATAAGTTTCTTTATATTGTCAAGAGATTTTCCGGGCATTAAATAAGCTTGAGTATTAATGTCCCTATAATATTCACCAAAAAGAAGAGAATTAAAATAATTTAGCATGTCTGACAAAATATCACTTATATTACATATAAATTTTAGTGATAATTTATCTAACAATATTTCATTTTTCATCCATTTTATACAGATTGAATAGTCAGTTTCTAGTCTATGAAATTCAATATTATGTTCCTCGTCACCAGTGCTACTTATTAGATTTACAATACTTTTTATATAATCTACAAAAGCATTCCATTCTGACACATTGAATACAATACTGTTCTGCGATTTATAATTTACAATCTTAACAACGACTTCTACATTTATGGGATAAATTCCCACATACAGGACTTTTTCATTATTGTTGCAAAGGTTGTAGGCTTGTTGAAGCAATAAGCGAGATGCATGACTGGTTATCATTTTCTGGGCCATTCTGTAAAAATGAACAAATTGTCAACTATATCTAATATTTGAGTTTATCTTACAAAAAACTTACCTTGTTCTCTATCGATTTTTCATCATCTGCTTGAGATTTTAAAAAGTTGAAAAATTCCTTTTCCTCTTCCTCAAGAAAATCAACGACTTCACTTTCTAATTCTTGCAATAACTTAATTTTCTTGAATTTTACGAGTAACTGAATAATATTATTTTTTTTAATAAGGTAATTATAGCAAATTTCTTCACCTTCAGTATAACGTTTCGAATCTTCTCGGTAAGAATCATTTAAAAATTTTTCGAAATCTTCATCGAAACGTGTTCGCTTGTAAACTATTTCATGTTCATTGTCATGTCAAGATCAATAGCGTCCTCTGTATGCACATAAGCAGCCCACATTTTCAACACTGACACTTTAAACGAAGAAACAAATATACACTCTCATAATCCTCACTTATTTCAAACTACAATCGATCTCTATGCAACTCATATATATACTATTTTCTAAATTTTGCAGGTTCAAACACGTTCGTAGTTTTGATTATATAAAACTGACTAATGATATATCAATTAACAAAACAAATAATCAAGTTTTATAAAAGAAAATCTTAAGATAAAAATGTTTTTGACTATAAACTGACTAATGATATTTCAATTAATAAATCAAATAATCAAACCTTATAAAGGAATATAAAGACAAATATGTTTAGTTTCAGAGAGCTAATAAATAAACAATGCTCAGGGGTATAAAAATTTTTAAAATGCGATTTACTGTTCTGTGAATAATATAGAAAAGGATGCATCAAATATAATATTTCTTTGAGAACCCCTGTTTAAGATATCAATATAAAATGCATCGTTTTAGTCAAATTATCTTCATTCTGTACCAAGTTCGTTTAAGCATACAACGATTCAAAATTAAAATGAATATGGAAAAAATTAATGAAATCGGACAGTTGTCCGAATTTAAACCTACGAAGAAAGTGCGTGAATTAAAACAAAATCAACCATATAAAGTTAAAAAAATTAAACAAATTAAAACCAAATCTTTTGGCGATAAAATTTTGTGTGATTTGGGGGCCTTTTCTATATTCCTACCGGAAAGATTTTCATCGTTAACAAATGAGCAAATTCAATCACTTAACGATACACCTCACTTGGGTGTGACTTATTTGGGCTTAAAAAATATGAGTGCCGGGCGTAATGCAGCCACATTAATAAAGTTTACAACACTGGTGCCGGGTACAGCTGAATTTTTATCAGCTGAAATTGCTGCAGCCTCACTTCTAAAAGATGATTTAGAACAAGGTACTTCAGGAACGGGTTTGCAACCGCCTACGTCTCAAGTAAGATTTATATTTTATTTTATTTTATTAATGTTCTAATATAGTCTTCAATTGTATCAGTAAATACACCGCCCAAATCATCTGTTGACCATCACATAATGAAACCTACTACTTCAAGTTCGAATACGAGTACAAGTTCCACTACTTTACCGATATCATCGTCAACGGATTCTCCGGAAACATCTTTAGAACATATAACTTCACATATTGATCATCAACTATTCAAAATTTTAAATATTCGTGAAAGAAAAATGAAAAAATTCAAATCTGCATGGCGTGAAATTAATATTGCAGTAAATACGGATTCCTCAAACAAAAATCCTGTTCAATGGTTAAATTCTATATTTGATAGACTAATAAAATATTTATCTGACGAAATGAAAATTTTACCTTCAGATCGAATAGGTATTGAAATTTTTAGCGAAAATTCCCCAGATTATCCAATCGGTATAAGTTACAAAAAATTTTCTGAATTATCATCGAATGTTATTGTAAATGCCATACAAAGTGTATTACAGAGTAACAAAAATTTTCTCCTAAATGACACCCTTATGTTATCGGTAGCTCATACAATTATGCCATCAGGTAAAGGAAAACCGAATTTAAAATATGTACCGTTTGAAGAATACTGTCGCCGAAAACATTCGATAATAAACATAAAAAATAACGATAATTTGTGTTTAGCTAGAGCTATTGTATTAAGTATTGCGTATTTGGAAAATCAAGATTTATATAAAAAATTACGTAAAAATGAAAATTTACAAAAACAACATGCCATTGATTTATGTCAAAAATTTAACATAAATTTAGACAACGGTGCAGGAATTGAAGAATTGCAAGACTTTCAAAATAATTTAAAAAATTTTAAAATTACTCTATTTGGTGATGATAGATTAGGACGAGAAATTATTTTTGAAGGACCTGACGTCTTTAACCGTACTGACCAATATATTGATATTTTATATTTTGATAATCACTATAATCCTATTCTTAGCGTAACTGGTGCATTTAATTTATCGTATTATTGTCGTAAATGTCATTTAGGTTACAAAATGAAAGGTGCACATAGATGTCCTTTTTCATGTTCACGGTGTAATAGTTCGCACATAGAAAGTGAAAATAATATACTTGTAATATGCGACGAATGCCAAAGACAGTTTAATGGACAGGATTGCTTTGAAAATCATAAAAGAGTTAATTCATACACTAAAAATAGATCAATGTGTGAAGTTATTAAATACTGCAAGAAATGTTCCAAAACTTATAACCTGAATACAAGAAAAACACCCCACGAATGCTTTGAAATATTTTGTTCCGTATGTCAAGTTAGTAATTCTATTGAATTCTATATTTTTAGTTAAATATTTCTAATTTTATTTATTGTTTTTTGTTAGCAACATTTTCCACCGAATCATCAGTGTTTTATGAAAGTTATTACGACGGACGATTCAAAAACAGCTGCACAAGTACTTTACATCTTTTTTGATTTGGAGTGTTCACAAAATACACCATTCAACGACGATAAGGCATCACCCCATTCATCTAAAAGGAAGAAAGAAAAGATTTCATTTGAACACATACCAGTCCTTTGTGTAGCCCAACAATCTTGCATACATTGTCTAGAAAGAAGTATTAATGTGAGTAATAAATTTTGTAATAATTGTGGTATTCGTGAACATGTATTTATGGAAAATCCTATAAAACAGTTTTTTGAATATTTAATGTTACCACGACAAAATTTGAAAGAGATTATTGTAATTGCACATAATCTTAGATCGTATGATGGACATTTTCTTTTAAGATACATAGCAGATACTTTAAAATTAACACCGGACATATTAATTCGGGGCAATAAAATATTAAATATTCGTTTAAAAAACATAAACTTTATTGATAGTTTAAATTTTTTACCTATGAAATTAAGTAAGATGCCTAGTGCACTTGACTTGAAATGTGATAATGTTTTGGAAAAAGGTTATTTCCCTTATTATTTCATTCGAAGTGAAAATTTAGATTATATTGGACCCATGCCCCCAAAACAATATTTTCCTACACAGAGTATGAGTTCCGATGAAAATGTAAGTTTTAATAAATGGTATAACGAAAACAAACAGTCTAATTGTAGTTTTAATTTGAAGAAAGAATTAATTAAATACTGTATAAATGACGTCAATATATTACGGGAAGCATGTATGAAATTTAAAACTTTATTTTTTGAAAATAATAATATTGATATTTTTAGACGTTCAATAACCATAGCTAGTGCATGTCTTTATACGTACAGAAAAAAATATTTGAAAGAAAATAAAATAGCTATTGTACCAACAACTGGTTACAGATGTAAACAAAAATATTCTTTTGAAGCAACTATTTGGTTATTGTGGGAGGAAAAAGAACGAAACATTAAAATACAACACGCTTTTAATAATAATGAACGTAGTGTATTAGGTTTTAAAGTAGACGGGTACACAGAAATAGAAAATAAAAAAATAATATTTGAATATCAAGGCTGTTGGTATCATGGTTGTCCTATATGTTATCCACACAAACGTAATATTTCATTATTAAATTCTGCAGACGATACAATGAATTTTCGATATGAATCAACAATTAGAAAAATAGAAATATTAAAAGGTGCAGGATTTGAAGTAATAGAAATATGGGGTTGTCAATTCGAAAAAAATCGTAAAAATAATATTAATTTACAACAGTTTTTTAATACACGTGAAATATTGTCTATAAAGCCCATAAATCCACGTGACAGTTTCTATGGAGGAAGAGTTGAAACAATGGTAACTCATTATAAAATTGATGAAAGTAAGAACGAAAAAATTTATTATTCTGATATTTGTAGCTTATATCCGTATATTAACAAATATTCAGAGTACCCAGTCGGACATCCTACAATTTATATAGGCGATGATTGTCCAGATATTTTTAATTTTGAGGGATTAATTAAATGTACAATATTACCGCCACGTGAATTATATCATCCCGTATTACCAATGAAAATAAACAAAAAATGTATGTTTGTTTTATGTCGAACTTGTGCGGAGAATATGAATATCAATGACTGTACACACTCTGATACTGAAAGAGAATTAACATCTACATGGGTCGTTAATGAAGTTCGTTTAGCTGCCTCTAAAGATTATAAAATTGTTCAAATATACGAAGTTTGGAAATTTGAAACTGAAAAATATGATCCAAATTCAAAAACTGGTGGTTTATTTGCAAACTATGTCAATAATTTTTTAAAAATTAAACAAGAAGCTAGTGACTGGCCTATTGAATGTTTAAATAATGAAAATTTAAAAGAAAAATATATTCAAGATTTTTTTAAACGAGAGGGAATATTGCTAGATAAAAATAAAGTACAAAATAATCCTGGTTTAAGATCTCTTTCAAAATTGCAATTGAATAGTTTATGGGGTCGCTTTGGTATGAGAGATGACTTATCTCACACTAAAATTATTTCTACATATGAGGAATTAATAACATATTTCTGCAATCCAAATTATGAAGTACAGTCAACCATACCTATCAATGAAGAAATTATGTATATTACGTGGAAGGACAATAATAGACAAGTTTCTCCTACCACAAATGTTTTCATAGCAGCTTATACAACTGCACTAGCACGTATATACCTTTACAAATATTTAGATAAACTTGGAACTCGTCTACTTTATACAGACACTGACAGTATAATTTATACCCAAAAACCAAACGAGTGGATGCCGGAACACGGAAATTTTTTGGGTGATATGACGAACGAACTCGATAAATATGGTAAAGGTTCTTATATAAACACTTTTGCATCTGGGGGTCCAAAACATTACGCATTTCAAGTGTGTGTATCTGGCGATAAAAATAATATTAAAACAGAATACAAAATTAAAGGCATAACAATTAATGTAAGCAATGAAAATATAGTTAATTTTGATAATTTAGTAAAAATGATTACTGAATACACTGAACCTGTTGTCCTGAAATACGAAAATCAAATTATACGCACTAAACAATTTCGTGTACTATCTTGCGATCAAATTAAAACGTATCAAAATGTTTATCTTAAAAGAAAATTTAATGATATTAGTTCTGAACCGTTTGGAACTGTGAAAAAGCAAAAATACTCGTAAACGAAACGTAATATTTATATATTTATTTGTGATGGCATATATCATATTAGAGTTTAATATTTAAATCAGGTAACCACTCATTTATAATATAAAATAATAACCCTTATTGTTATATTACTTTACTTTAAAATATATTATTCAAATGTATGTATTTATAATTATCTTATAAGTATATTTAAATTAATAATTATAATATAAAAGTAAGTTCACTAATTTTAATGTAAAATATATATCCTTAATATTGTATTATATATTATGTTTTACTATTACTGTATACTATATTTAATAAAATGTGAAGATTACACTTAACTTTTTATAAACAACTAACATATTTTATTTCTAAATAATCTTACCTTCAGACGAAATTAAGTAAAGCTTCTTTTCCAAATATATTCCATTTCTCATAACAGCAAGGGCATGATATCTCTTCGTTTAACACTTATTATTATGAAAAACATTCCAAATACTGTAATCAATCACTTTAATAATCACAAACAACACACAATACAAATATTAGAAACTACACTTAATACTTATTATCACTAAATTGTTTTATAAAACGATATTAAATAATAAAATAAGAGACGGCATCTCAAGACGAGAAAATCGTTATGTCTACATACATACAAACAGCCGAAGACTAGATATCACTTTGCCCTGGATCTGAAATGTTTACGTTATTCTAAGAGGCACAAAAAATCCCACAGCGGACTAACAGCCACGAGGAGAAGACGATATGACCTCATAGTTTACATTAAAAAGATATACAATCAAATTCCACATCGCATGAGCGTAACATTATATTTCTTCCATCTATTATTTAAAGTTTGCACGTTAATACAATACCAGAATACACGTATCGTGATAGCCCCCAATGCGACACTCGCCAGCGCGACTAGGGAATTCCAATTCATTAGGACTCTAGATACCCACATCGCGATTCGTTCTGACTCTGTATCATCGATTCTGATTCGTCCAGACCCTGGATACCCACATAGTTATTCTTTCAGACCCTGGATACTCCATCCTGATTCGCTCAGAGACCGATAACCCATCGCACGCAATTCTCTTTCTACTCTTGCATCTCTCTCGCTCTCACACAAACTCCATTTAAACAAAATTCTCTTTCTTTGTCTTTCTCATTGTAATGTCTGGCTGTTGACACCCTTTTACTACTGACCACTATATTTGAAAACAAAGTCGAATAATTGAGCTGATTGTCTATTTAATCGGCGTGCATTGACCAAACAGTTTGATGTAAATGAACACAATGTATTGCAAAAATATTGGTCTTTAATAGTTCTATAAAAATGTCTGCGACGCTATATATCTAGCTTTTATATTTAAGATACAATAACGGTTTTTGTGTTAAAAATAACAGAAAAATTACAAGGTGATGTTGGGTGTATGTATTATTTATTAGGTACAACATATCATTCCATATAAAAATTATTGGATTATATACATAATACATTTAACTTTATAAGAGTATTGTTGGAAAAAGGTTAAATCATTAATAATTGTATGTTAGTATTTATCTCTTTTATTTTTTTCTCTTTTATCTTATCTTATTCTATGCTACTTTTATCTAGTTTGTTAAATTTTGTCGGGCCCCCAAACATCCGGCTCCCAAAAAGAAGTCTCATATTTTACGTCATATCTCCGATTCTTTTATTATGTGTTCATAACACTTTTTAAATTTTCTGAAGAGTATGAGTCACGAATCACCTGTTTCAATGATAAATTTTACTTATATTTTCATTTAGAACTTTTAATGAATTCCTTTGGATACTAATCGTAACATCAATTTGAAACTTGATTTGACTAATAGCTAATGTGCTAATAACTTGTTCCTAGATGCCAACTTCATGCATTTATTTTATCTACAGAAATACCGTTAACTACGAAAGTAAAATTTAATGATGAGGAAGAATAAAAACTTCAGTAGTGATCTGGACTCCTAAAGTAAATAAATGCCGATCAGAACTAAATCCAGTAAAATAAGTATGTGTTTTTCTCATTTGTAACTTAAATAACTATAAACTATCAGAATTATTAAAATGATTGTGATTAGTAGTAACACTAAACACTATTTATAGGATTACAATGTGTCTGTTTATGTACATTTCATTTATTGTATTTCATTCAAATTTGTAAAATTAATAACCATTATCGATTAAGTAAGACAGGTTTAATATTTCTACCCTCTATCTTTGTGGAGCATACCTGCCTTATATGTTTATACATTGACATAGATATGTTCCACGCCGGGTATACGCTGTACATTATTCCTACGGCAATGACATGTAAAACAAGGAAATGTCGAGATACTGAATGCTATCACCAATTCAGGAGCATGTGTTCCTAAATGAATATATTATGGAGGCTTCGTTTTAAATTAAATTACACATATCTAAATGAATGTCAATTAGAAAATTTACATAGAAATGAATAGACAGAAGATTATATAAATAAAAGAGAATAAATTAAATGCTATATTAAAATTATGAATGCTATACTCGTATAGACATAACAAAAAGTAAAAAATAACTCTTTATAGAAAATTTAACCACTGCAAGAATGAATGATGGACATTGGACAAACATTATATTGAATGGATAAATGTTACACAGAATAGATAAACGGTATATAAAAAATATAAACTATATAATGGATAAATGTTAAATTTGTAGGATGCATAAACTTTGCGTAGCAAAAAAAAATGTTTAGTGTATTTGTGTTTCTGACTTAAGGGTCGTTTTGAAATATCGCGAACTTTTTATTTTTTTTTCTGAAAATGTATGCAAAGTTAGATAAGTTCATATTTTACCTTCCAGAAGTACATAATATTTAACCTACGAATTTTTGAAATTTTAATAATATTTAAATTTTTTCGGGGGACGTCATTTAGCGATGCAGCGGCACTGTCCTCTAGTGGCCAAATGTGAAATGTGAAAACTATTCAATATGTTATAATTATTTTTGCCTATAAGTATCTTCAATACATATTTAAACACACCATTATAATAAATATACGGCAGTACGGCAGTGTGGTTAGAGTGTCAGATTTGTGATCGGCAAGTCCGCGCAGGCTACACAGCAGCGATATGTTGGATGGGTGAACACTCAGCAACAAAAATTTATCACACTGCGGCTCGGTGGGCCCGGCACCCTTACACCGAAAGGTACTAAAAGTGTTACAGATATATATATAATATAATATAATATAATAAATTTATAAGTTTACCTTTTAACAATGATGAAACACTCAGATAGCCAAGAAGGAACTTGACTTGACAACATGATTGGTCACATATGACATTATATGACCTCCATTTGACCATTCACAAACCATAATGAATACGATATTATTTATTATTTACAAAAAGCAGTAACTTACATTAATTCATTAATAGTTGAACATCTCTGAAATTAAATAATTATTAATCATATTGACAACAATGGAAACGAAAAGTAAATGATATATCAGCTACATCATCTGTCTTGATTATGCTATAGGACCCATCGCTCGGTGACGTCACATTTTAATGCCGCGAAACTTTATTAACAAATTTATGACTGAAAAGTTTAATATTTTGAGAAATGTTGTATGATGTATGATGAGGTAACTTAAAGTTACATTTTGAACAAAACAATTGAACTTTGTTATTATTATTTATTTATTTATTTTTTTGAAGACCACATTCCCCGAATTTAACAGACTTGAGTTTTTTTTTGCGTTAGGTTATGTTATGGAGTGTTATGGTAGAGGTGAATAGTTTTGCTTTTCTTAGATAGCTTCGATATTATAGCATAAATTGCCAAAAGTAGACATATGTCGATTTTTTGATGCGGCATTTTTCGTTTTAACTAATAGTTAACAGACCAGAGATGAAAATATCGCTCTTAATATAATTAAATAAATAAAACTAATTTTAAAAATCTGATGTGGCCAACACAAAACCTCCCGCTATTTAATTTTTATTAATTTAAATACATACCTACCTACGTATTTACTAACGCTGCAAACTGTTCCATTGCAGAAAACTATTGCTTTATTTACTATGTATTTTCTTTTTAAAATGTCACTATTATTAATTTGAAGTGAAAAGTTTTCTGACAGTGACATTTACTGTCAGTTACGTTCATTTGAAAAATGAAATGTGTAACAAAGGAATAGTTTTTATCTTAGGCTTCGCGACTAATAAAAAAAAATATTTTTAAATTTATCTGTAAAATATATAGAAAAAGTATTAATGTATTCCTGTAGAAAATTCAATAATCTAAAATTTTCCAATGACATAAAATGCGAAAAAATGGTATTTAATGATATTTTTTGAAGAAAAACCATTATGAGCTTCAAGTAAAGTACTATTTTCGTTTATCCGATTTACACCAAAATCTAATGGCTTCTTTTCGTATTAGAATAGGGTAGAAATACAAGGTTTCAGAATTTTCAGAATTATAGTATTTGAGTTAGAGCGAACACAAAATTCATACACACACACACACACACACACACACACACATACATACATACATACATACATACACATACACACACATACATACACACACATACACACATACATGCACGCACATACATATATACATACATACATACATACATACATACATACATACACACACGCATACAGACATCATCGTGAAAATGTTAAAATTGGATTCTAGGGACCTTAAACGTGGTAATTTACTAAAATCTCGATATGTGTTTTTTTAGCAAGATCCCTATACCTCCCTTACCAAGGGTAGCGGGAGGTAAAAATACAAAACTTTACCCAAATATTGTTTTTTATTGTATTTAACTTGTCTTCTGCACACACTAAAGTTCCTAAATGTCAGAGACTCTTCCAATTCATTAACAAGATTGGCGATATTTCTGATACATATACGCATTTTACCTACAATTTTAAATATTTAATTAATAGAACAATAAGAAAGATTAAATGTACTTTCTAGAAAAAGCTTTCGGAATGTCACTAAACCTGTTGATTTTTGACACTGACTTCTGTCATTTACAAACTATGTTTTAAACATTTGAATTTGTCAACTGGTTTCTTTAGTGCCTTAGCCTCTGCGATGTATAACATTAAATTATTGGATATATTATGGTGTCTTTATCTCTCTGTACAAGATATAATAAATTTTTTAAGTTTATTAGATGGAGAATTTTATGTTTTTCAATATTTTTAATAACAAAAATTTCCAAAAATTTATGTTTAGAAATTTTTTTTAAAGAAACTATTACTTCCAGTTGTCCAATTGTTACCAAAATCTAATCAGCTCTTTCCTGGAATGTCAGATTGAGGAAACTGCAGTTGAATATTTTTTAAGTCTTATAGTATTTGAGAAACCATGGCTCCAACATACACACACACAAACAAACACACTCACACGCACGCACACACACACACTCACACACACACGCACACACACACACACATACACACACACACACATACATACATACATACATACATACATACATACATACATACATACATACATACGGACATCATCGTAAAATGTTATAATCGGATTCTGGGGACCCTACAACGTGTTTATCACTAAAATCTGGATATGCGATTTTTAGCATGATTCCAATACCTCTCTTAGCGAGAGGTAAAAATGTAAGCTAAAAAAAAAAAAAATAATATAATTACTATAGTTACGGATTTAAATGATAGTATAGACTATATTATAACTTTTTAAATCTCCTTAGTATTCCCCCTAAATACATTTTATTATATTATGACATCTAAAATCCAATTACTGCCCATCAATTTTCATTCCCTCTTTTATTTGCTAATATCCTGCTGCATGACTCCTTTAACGATCCTTGAGCAAACATCTCATCTCCATTCCGTATCCATAGTCCATTCTCCATAACGCACAACTTGGACGTTCCCGCATTAATGGTTATTACGGGCTAGCCGCTGGATGAGTATGCCAGAGGTTATAGCACATAGCTTAGCTCGGGGTTACGGGCTGAACTCCTGGAAACCCCAACCAATTATGGACGGTCAGAGTACTAAACACTGCGTATGGAGGCAGACATAAAATTCGAAAAAATGGCATTTAATGGTATTTTTTGAAGAAAACCCACTATGAGCTTCAGGTAAAGTGCCATTTCCGGTTATCCGATTTACAACAAAATCTAATGGCTTCTTTTCATATTAGAATAGGATAGAAATACAAGGTTTCAGAATTTTCTGAATGATAGTATTTGAGTTAGAGCGAAGACAAAATCCATACATATACATACACACATACACACACACATATACACACAAACATATACGCACACATTCACATACAGACATCATCGTGAAAATGTTAAAAATGGATTCTAGGGACCTTATGGGGTCCCGTGGCCGCGTGCCTGAGTGTCTGATCGCGAACCTGAGGGAACCGGGTTCGATCCCGACCGGCGCCAAATATTTCCAATTTTAAAATGGCACAAAAGTGACCCCTATGGTGCACTCTTTACACCAGCTATGAGTGTCCGTGAGGTGACGCCTGGTAAGCGCCCACACGGTAAAATATATCGTCATCATTACCGATGTCTACATATGTGTAGATAATGGCACACCCAGAAATGGGTAATATGCCGTGATGATATATTTATTTTATTTTATTTTATTTGAAACGTGGTTATTTACTAAAATCTCGATATGAGATTTTTAGCACGATCCCTATACCTCCCTTACCAAGGGGAGCGGGAGGTAAAAATATGCGTACCTATGTATATCCCTAAGCTACACCAAAGAAATCTTATATGTATTTGTATTGTTCTTATTTTGGAATTCATGGCCATCAGCTGCATAGCACTCATGTAAAACTACGCATTATCGTCTAATTCATCAAATGAACGCAATCTAACTATCTAATTCCAGGAACCAGCAAGTTCAAGAGCTACAACAAAAACAGCCATTATTTGTTTATACAAAATTATCAGATAATGTCAGAGTTATCTCTGAATGTAAATGCATCGCTTAACAGCTGTTCGATTGCTTGTCTCTCTCTGTCAAACATTGGTTTTGTTTCCCATATCTCGTTCGATTGTCCAAATCTGCATTTGTTTGCTAGGCCACCGATGGGCTGGCTATCTATTGGTGCAAGATTTCCTTATTCTGCGTCCATTTTAACCAGACTGCATTTATTAAAACGGTAATTCGTTTGGAGTATGATTGATTGTTGTTTCATATCTGCGGGGATGTGATGAGTGCAATAAGGCCGACGCTTTCGTTATTGAAATATGCGCGAAATGAGGAAATACTAACGGATGAAATACGATTTCATTGTTTGTTTTTTCAGCGGTAATTATTTTTGACTGGGAATCTCAATGAATTTGTGCTGGATTTTATGTTTTGACAGCCCAAAATAAACTATAAATTCGGGGGGAAAGAACTGATTACTTATTATTATAATATATTTTGTTGTTCATATTTATAAATATAAAAATACATTTATGTTCTTTGCAGTTAATTATAAATAGAAATATAATTTAGTTGTGTTACCATTTTCCTGATTATACCGGAACTATTTTTAGAAAACATCTTTAAAGCATTTACTTATAAGATGTAAATTTTGTATAGTACATTCAAACTTCATACGAATAATTATAATTAAATTTATTCTGAGGTATTTTTGAAGTACGAAATGCGAAAAACGTGTAACTGAAACAATATCATTATTTTTTTTTTTTTAAAAAAAGGGATTGACTGATAATTATATTTCTTATGAAAATAAATTTAAAACTATTTGGAAATATTAAATAGTAAAATGTTACTTCAAATATATACTAGACATTAAATTACAGTAGTAAATAATTACTAATCTTTTATTCACTACAATAAAAATTAAGCTACATAAAATATGTTGCGTCTAAATAATATGGAATAGGTATAAGAGTACATTAAAAAATAAACAATTGATTTAGATCATTTTTGTTATAAAAAACAGTATTTTAGTAACCTGTAAACAATGTCATTTTGTTAATTCAAATTCTAATATTTTGGGATTTATCAATATTTGATTTTGTAAAAAAATGCAACCTAACTTTAAAATAATTATGACATATAGATTTAATTAAATGAACTATGTGATTTTCCAGGGGCCCATGTTCATGCAAAGTAAAGTAAATGTCTGTATTTATAAATTTTTTTAAAACATTTAAAGACATGAAATATAGCATTTTTGTATTATATATTTTCCTATTGTCTTCTTGGCGTAATGTAATATCACATTTTGTGTACACGTTAATAACATCCTTATTATCTTATTATAGAGTTTTTTGTAAACATCTTTTTAATAAAGAAGTAACAATAATAAAAATAGTCCACGATATATTACTTTGCACAACACACCAGAAAATTAAATCTCAACAAAACTTTGTACTGTACACGACACAAAATGACAGATGGTCCCGACTGGTAGTGGGGAGCAGTTGGCTTCATTTGAGTTCGCATAAGCTACCTCCATATTTGTTTCATACCTCCATGCTTTACATCAATGTAATTTAAAAGGAGATTTTGTTGAAATATAATTTTATCAAAAAATACTTGTTTCTAAATAAGAAGATATCAATGCTAGTCCGAGGTATACCCTCCTGTTTGGAACTTTGAGTACTTATACTCATTAGACAGTGCGTATTAGAATAATTGAATCGTTTATGGTATAGTTACTTGTTTTTATATTAGGCTTAAATCATATCAGACTATACTTTTGAACGTAAATTTTGTTTGGTGGTTTTGTGCATTTATTCATGAACATGCATTTCATTTATTTAATCTATGTTCTATTGCATTGAGTGTGCTTCACCCTAATAAATGTACTGCATTCCTCTTTATCTCTAAAATGGTCAGAGTTATGCTTGCGTATACCTATTACCTGTGTATTGCATGTGCGTATCTGTCGTGTTGTGGTCAGCGGTCCACTACCTACTGATGCATAGCATGATGCATTGAACGTGTAGCTGAAATTTACGGACATGAGAGGGTGCTTTACCCGATTAGTTATGTACAAGGGCTTGGCATGATAGTAATCAATTGCTATGGTATGTACACGAACACATAGCAACTATTTAATGTGAAATTAGGGGGGCATAGTTTGAGAATTATAATTACAAATCTTTCTGAACTTGATCTTGAAATTTATACTTACTCATTACACCAACGTAGGATAGGAATTAAACTATCTGGGCTCAAATTTTGTTTGACGCACTTACCGTAGTTGACGTTATGTTAACTTGCCTATTTGTAAATACTATACTCGCCTATTTGTAAATACTATACTTGCCGTCAAATGCTTATGGACTGATGTTCGACTTTTATCCCTTTCCGCGCTCTGTCCCTTGCCCAGCGGTGTTGCCGCTTGTAAATTTACATGACCAGGAATGAACGCAAATGTCATTCAATACATTTAAAACTAATTAAAATTTTTAATACATCATAAATGAAGAAAATATTATAACAAATAAGTAAGGTAAGACAGTAATACCTAATGTAAAATATAAAAATTGTCTCTGTTGAAAATTTATATTTAAATCAGGGCATCGAACCCTAACCTGAACCGAACCAAAACCGGAACCAAACCGTAACATTTTAGGGAACCAGAACCGAGAACTGAACCTCAGATATATTTTTAATTGAACCTGAGTCGAAACCGAACCTAGTATTAAAATTCAGGTTCGGGGTTCATCTCCGGTTCAGGTTAATTTTTAGTTCGAAAAGTAAATACCGCCGATAATCGACGTCTTAGGCGTCTGCGTTGCTGTCTGGGCTGACTTTTCGTGAAAATTTTATTCGTTTCTTGTTGCGTTTTGCGTAAATTCCGGCTCTAATTTTACATTATTTCGAACCTGAACCGCGAACAAAACCGCAAATTTTATTAATGCTTGAACCAGAACCGCTCCCGAACCCATCTTTCAAAAAACAAATTAGCCTGAATCTAAACCGAACCCAATTTTTGGCGGGTTCGATGCCCTGATTTAAATTTTGACCAAAGTTTCCACACATCAAGCTAAGGTCGCGTTTACGTTAAAATACGATAACCTGTAAAATCTAAATAAAAGTATTAAGCATAATTGATTATTTGGTGAACAGTAGATCTGCCAACACAACATGCTTCTGCAGTCAAATTCCAAGTTTTCTTGTTATTTAATAAAGTATAAATTTATTCATGATGTAACGCCAATTTTTTAAAAAAATTGTGTACATTGGCAATAATTGTTTTTGCCTACCCATTTAAATCTTGTTTTCCTAAACGTTTATATATAATGCAATTTATAGGATTGGGGGGACGCAAGTACTAACGAAAATGTCAGAATATAAAATGACATTGACAGATTACAGATATTTGTACAGGTAGACACTTAAAAAAATTGACATCAGTGTAGAGATTTCCAGTCCATAAATATTTGACGGCAAGTATAGTGATACAAAAGTGGCGTGGATTATTTGTAATAAAACATTAAAAATTCGAAAATGTGTTTCGTATTCGCACATTTTCAATCAATTTCCTAAATAATGTTGGATGATTTTAGTAACTAACTAGTTTGTAATTATTGATGAAACATTGATCCACCGCCACCCATTGTTAATAAAAAGTAATCAAAACCGTGGAAGCACATTAATTTTCCGATAAAAATGAACATGCAGTTTTTCGAGTAAAAGCTCATGGCCTCAATTTTTGGGATGCAAGGAGTATGTAATTTTTATTTCATTATATTCTGGGTTATAAAACAATAAACACGAAATAGTTTGTATTATGGTTTTTTTTTAACTAGTGAATTATATTTTCTTACCATATCCTCACTATTTGTTTTGATAGAAAATATTTTATTTTTATTTAAAAATGTTTCTTCAAGTGATGAGATTATTCCCAGTCGAAATGATTAAAAATAAAAACTACTGGTATTAAGTACGTTCAAAATTTTGAAGTATAGTACAGGGTCCGGTAGGGAGGTATGATGTTTTTGAAAAGACAGTTACACACTTATTTTCGAACGAATTTCAAAATTTTATGTTTTTAAACTTTACTGGTACATTGCCATTTGAGAATACATAACGAAACATAAGAGAAAATAATCAACTTCTCAAAATCAAATCAGTTAGGTGCCGTCCATTTTTACCTCCCGCTACCCTTGGTAAGGGAGGTATAGGGATCGTGCTAAAATCACATATCGAGATTTTAGCAAATGACCACGTTTTAAGGTCCATATAATCCAATTTTAACATTTTCACGATGATGTCTGTATGTGTATATATATATATATATATATATATATATATATATATATGTGTGTGTGTGTGTGTGTGTGTGTGTGTGTGTGTCTATATATGTGTGTATGTGTATGGATTTTGTTGACGCTCTAACTCAAATCATTCAGAAAATTCTGAAACCTTCTATTTCTACCCTATTCTAATATGAAAAGATACCATTAGATTTTGGTGTAAATCGGATAACCGGAAATGGCACTTTATCTGAATCTCATAATGGTTTTTCTTCAAATATTACCATTAAATGCCATTTTTTCGCATTTTGTCATTATGAAAATTAAAGATTATTGAATTTTCTACAGGTATACATTAATACTTTTTCTATATATTTTACAGATAAATTTAAAAATCAATTTTTCTTATAAATCCCTATGCCTAAGATAAACACAATTCCTTTGTTACACAGTTCATATTTCAAATGAATATAACTGACTAGTAAATATCACTGTCAAAGAACCAATCATTTCAAATTGGTAATGATGACGTTTTAAAAAGAAAATAGTAAATAAAGCAATAGTTATATGTTATATGCAAAGGAACTTATATAGTTTACAGCATTAGTAAATATATAGGTATGCATTTAAATTAATAAAAATTAAGTCACTGTCAAAAAACTAATCACTTCAAATTAATAATAGTGACATTTTAAAAAGAAAATAGTAAATAAAGCTGTTGTATGCAATGGAACAGTTTGTAGCATTAATAAATATGTAGGTATGTATTTTAATTAATAAAAATTAAATTGCGGGTGGTTTTGTGTTAGCCACATCAGATCTTTTATCAAGGCTATCTTGTAGAGGGATGACAAAGTTGTTCACACTCCTCGCAAATATGGCACGCGGAACCCTTTGAATTTTCTCGTGTTATGGCATTAACAGGCTGTTAAAATTAACATAGTAAGTTACAGAATACACCCCGTTATCAAATGGGATATCGCTTTTTTTAAAAGTTCGCCAAAATTTTAAACAATATCAGATTTCCAGTAAATCAGATCTGTTGAAACTAAATCACCAAAGTACCATCCCACACTGTTCGGTATTTTCGTATCTACTTAACCCTTTACAATCTGTGTTTACCAGATGTGTAATAACATCTCTTGTAGTGAATAAACAAGCCTAAAATCACAATTTAGGCCGCGCGCCCGGCAAACAGAATACTCGGAGCAATCTCCTGATTGCCAGGGGATCGATGCTTGCCCGGGACAGGCACAGGCACGTTCAGCCAAACATCCCGAACTGAGCAGGAGCAGTATATATACTAGCGGTAACTGCGGTTACCTGTGATCTTTACACATTGTGTGAGCTAGAGTTAGTGAAGGGTTATAGATTTCTGATTATGGAGGATTACAAGCTTAATTAATGGTAAATGTGAGATCAAACCTCTTCCAGATATTAAGCGCAAGAGGGATGTGTTAGTGGGTAATATCTGGTCCTTATGCATATTACCGTATTGCAATTTCATACGTTGTATGTTTGTACCCTTATCATAAACGAACTTATGTACATTATCTTATGTTCAATAATCCATTGTATAGGTATGTAGTACCTAGTAACGTATATATTTACTGCATACTCGTGGTATATATATATAGAGAGGTATTTTGAATGTCAGGGATTAAATTACTACAAGATTACGTTCATTACTCCAGATATTACATACTACCCAATTTCAATATTCGAGAATGGGGAATTACGGCGCAATCGAATTAAAGGAAAATAGTAACAAAATACGAATGTATATGCTGAGTAACGAATATTAATAAAAAAATTAAATGGTATAATTGAGATATTTCGGAAATAAAGGGTTTTTTGTTATAACGCTTCGACACTAATATGAAAATATTTTGATTGGCGACCGAGAAACCGCCTATACATGCTTTACAAATAGCGTGTTAGGAGGTGGGATTACTACCAATGGAAGTTAAGAAATTCAAATTCGAAAGGAGGGGCTAACATTCCTGTACTACAGTTTCCAAACAGTTTTTATTTTAACATAAATTTCTTGCATTAAACTTAATAATTTAAATACACCTGTAATTATAAAGTATGTATACTTATACAGTGTTATAATATTCATTTATTTTTATGTAAATATAACTTAAAATAGCATATATTTCAAGAACATTTAGGTCCATGATGAAAACAGTTTGATATAAAAACACATAAATGTGACGTCACGTCAATCTTTTCAAAATTCGGTAGACCATAACTCACTTATTAATAGGAATTTTTTCATCGGATTTTCATCAATAGTCTTAGTTTTCCTAATATTTTCAGATGAAATTATAAAAAAAAGTGGTGTAATCCCCCATTAGAAATTTCCCTCTTAATTTTAATATGCAATCTTATTGTTCGCATCTTGCACAAAAGCTAATTTTCTAAATTTAGCGGCCATAAATAGTGGAAATTTAAGGTTTTGCAGGAAACCAATTTCTTGAGGATGTCGGTTCAGGGATTAAATTCGTTTAATCCTTTAAATTTACGGTCGAGAAATTATTTCCGAAGTTTAAGGTTTTATTTTTGGATTGTATTATAGAATAAAATACAATATGGTATTTTTTATAATATAATGAAGACAGTAGAAATTGAAATTTCTCTTTGTAACAAATGAGGAAAATTACCTATTCTAAAACAAATGACAGTTTTCTGAAACGAGCGTAACGAATTTTGAAAATTACATGAAATTAAGTATAATTACTAAAAATATTGTAAATTTTTGACATTTTATCTGCTACTTGGGTGGCTGTTGTATTTTTAATTTTTAATTTAATCAAGACAATAATGACTTTCATGACAATAAATAAAATTTTCCCGAAACCATTAAGATCAAGAAAACTAAATTATTATGACAATATTTTGAAAAAATTTCACCATGGTTACACAATCTGATGTTTTTGATTGTTTTTGTTTTTTATGCAATTGTTAAAAATGACATTATAAAATTGCGACTTTATGAATAATTTTTAAATAATTTAAGCGATTTCGTGAAAAAATTTACACGTATTACGTCAGGAAAGTGTGTTCACTTTAAAATATCAATTTCCTGACTTATACCGTAAATTATTAAAATTTTATGTATTTATTTTCCGCACTCGTTTTGTACGATTATGAAAAATAACCATTACACTTAAAGGTCGTAAGTTTTTTTTAATTTTTTTTTATTTTCTTATTTTTTATTTTTTACAGTGATTCGTGAGTGAATTATGTTTTGCGAGTGTATAAAATTCTACTTTTGTCTATAGCAGAAGTTAAAGAAAAAAAAAATTCCAATTATAAATGTTATTATTAATTAAACACAATTTTAAAATCCTAGTATATGTGGGCTGTTGAGATTTTGTATGTAAATAAATATTAAAGTATTTTATCTACTCTTGCGGTTAAAGTGCTACTTTATTTAATATCTTCAGTAGATAGAAGCACACTTTAAAAGCTACTATAGAAAAAAAAAAAACTATTCTTAATATCTATACGTGACATAAGTGTTTAACATAGGAATTTTTTTTTCAAAAATCATCTGTTCACTAAAACTATAGTGGGAGTTTTTGATATGGTTAGATAGATTATTTAATTTGGCATCGAAGAGTTTCTAAATACTCTTAATTTAAATGCTTATTCTTGAAATAATTACAAAAGTATAATACTATCTCACGGTTTTCATGATTCACACTGTATATTTTTACATTTGTATTTTATATATATTACGTCGTCTATTAAGGTTGAGAGTAGGTAACAGAAACATCGAAAAGTATATTTGATAACAAGTGCAGCAGATTATTAAAATTACTATCTAATATATTAAAGTACAATATTTTTTCTTATTTCAAAAAATAATGCAGAAATAATCAAAGAATAATCAGTAAAAATCCATCCTACATCTGAATCAAAGCTTCGATAAAATATTTATCGCGGTTGTTCCCAAAGGCCAATAAGTTCTCCTGCTATTTCCTGTTTGTAACGACGGAAGCGACACCTGGCCATTCATTCAACAGGTAGCGATAAAAGAACTAGCGATTCGTAATGGTGAATAATTCACCAGTCTTCTTAACAAGTGCACGTCTCATACATTACAAGATTTGATTAAAATTAATGGGCTGTTAAGGCGCCTCTCAACGCGAGATTGGATTTATTGGCGCCACTCGGATGGCGCGGCCTTGAGAACGCGATGGAATGCTAAAAATGTACAAGAAGAAACAGTTGTTTATTTTTTAATCTCGCCCACTAGATGTTTGTTTCGCTCAGTGCAGGTGGACTGGGGAATATGTTATTATACAAGAAGGTATTTTAAATGACAGTTTGGCTAAACAGATTTAATCATTTGTCTCCAAGTATTTATAACAACGTACGGTTTTGCTTTTTAGTTGTTGACAACTTTAAAACTATAAATAATAGTTATGTATGAAAAGTAATAAAAATACATATTAAAAAATGCGAACCTGGTTATTTTTTATTTTAAAATAATATTCTTTTTACTTGAGTTTCGTAAATTATCTTTTCTGTGTTTGCAGATTCAAGGATATAATTAAATTTTGTAATTGTATCCTTACTCTAAGATAAGTTCTTTTAATCAAACAGTAAGTATGTATTTTGAACAAATAATACGTACTGTAGAGATAATAAAATTACAGTTTTATATTCTGTTAAATTATAGAAGTATTTAGAATATTTTTAAACCTATGTTTTGGAGGGCAACATATATGAAGCATGTACATATGAGTATGTATAGCTATAACAAGTTTATGGTAGTATAAAATTCTATTCTTTTCTTTTTAACAATGTGTTACACTACGCTTTATTCGATTTGGATGAAATTTGGTATGACAGTTCATATGGTTATACCATCTTTTAAGGTGATACTTGTTATTATTAGAGAACCACTAGTGTATGAAACTTAGGTGCCCAACATTGATTAGACTTTTTAATGGCCACGATTTTTTTTTTCTCTCTGTTTAATTTGTGATATCTGTTACGGTTCAGACAGAAAAAATTATACCTGAGTGACTGCATCGTGATTTTTTTTTAAATGAATTTAATCTAGCAATCTATCCAAATGTCAAACAACTAATTTCTAATGACAATAACAATTGTTTATGTGTTGTCAAAAAATTCCTTCGCAATATTCTAAAATTAATGTCATCCGATTGTTCGGCCTAATACTACCATTATTATAAATAAGACGAATAAATATGTTAGCCTACTCCTAAACTAGTTGAGAAGATTAACGACTCGTTAAAGTAATTAAAAATTAGATGTTTGGTATTTGGACAGACTGCTAGATAATATTTATATTAAAAATTTTAAGTGCATACACTAAGGTTTTGTCTTTTTTTGTGTGAACCGTAACAGATATCACAAATTAAACAGAGAAAGAAAAGTTTACCATTGAATGTAACTTTCTAAAAAAAAAAATAATTTTACGTTATCGGCGTGGCCATTAAAAAGTTACGGTCTAACCAATGTTGGGACATCTAAGTTTCATACACCCGTGGTTCACTAATAATAACAAGTAGGTATCATCTTAAAAGATGACTTATAACCATATAAACTGTCATACCAAATTTCTTTCAAATCGAATAAAGCGTTCTGTTATTATAAGCAAAATTATTTTTTTTTTAAGAACTTTGAAACAGAATTCTGGCTAAATGGTACACTTTCCGGTAGAAGCAAGTTTAGTTAAATCGTCTTATTTTAGCCTCAGGAATCTGTAGTTAAGCCATGTATCTCTATTTGAGAGACACTTTGTATGTACATACTTCAATTTATCAATAATGTAAACAAAATATTTATTTTACAAAGGTGCAATAAGCAAACTCTAGGTGAAACAATGTCTAATAAAGAATTAGCACAAAATCTCGCTATGTTTTACAAGATTTCAGCATTTGAATCAACGTAATTATTTTAAGCCATCAATCTTGTATGAGATGTAATATCTTACGCCATGTCCAGTTAGTGAATTGTCTCTACAAAGAGTCGTCAGTTACACCACACTGATGAGCTCCAACAGGAGCGAAACGCATCTGTGGTTACTAACTGGAGATTGATCCAGATGCTGAAATCTTGTGAAACCTGGCGAGTGTTTTTTTCTTCTAATTCTTTATTTGTTTTACAGATATATTCTAATTACGAGTACCTAAAAGAAAACAATGATAACGGTTCGAGGTTCTTTTTTGAAATTTTGGACGTAGACAAACGACAAAGGCCTCCACACGGGATTATTTTAGAAAATTGAAATCCCGATTAAACGTATTTTAGTACTAGTGTAACGTGGGGAGTCATTACAGTTGTAAAATCAGATAGTTCAACCATATAAAGGATGGTTGATTTTTCTTTGTTCAGCTTATATCTTCTGAAATATTAAAGATACAAAAAAAAAGTTATATACAAAAGTTGTTTAATACAACTTGATCTATAATTTAGCATAAACAATTTTTTTCCCAAGGCCTACCAATTTTTTGGAAAAATGTTTAACTTTAATTTTTAAATGGAACACCCTGTATATTTTGACAGAATAAGATTCTTAATAAATTTCTCTTTACAAAGATGTGTAACAAGTAAGGATTTACCTTTAAATTATATCCTATAAAGCAAATAGAAATATGATAAAAGTAGGCTATGATATTCTATTGTTTATACCTTTAACTTCTGTCACACATGAACATGGCTATGTAGGGGTTTTCCTTTGAATAAAATTATGTCTAATAAAGCAAGTAATAGAATTACTAGCATTGATGATTTACAAAATTATTAATACTTTTATTTAAATATCAAGTAGCAATCTGTGACATATGTTACTGGTATAAACAATAGAATAATCACAGCCTACTTTTGTCGTATTTCTATTTGCTTTATTAGACATAATTTAAAGGTAAACCCTTACTTGTTACAAATCATTGTAAAGAGAAATTTATTTAAAATTTTATTCCGTAAAAATATACAGGGTGTTCCATTTAAAAAATCAAAGTTAAATATTTTTTCGGAAAATTGGTAGGCCTTGGAAAAAAATTGGTTATGCTAAATTATAGTCCAGGTTGTATCAAATAACTTTTCTATATAACTTTTTCTTGTATCTTATATATTTCAGAAGATATAAGCTGGACAATGAAAAATCAACCACCCTGTATAATGATATAATGATGGAATAAGGACAAAAAGATATGAAGGTACATTTAGAATTTGGACATGTTTATTTTTTCTAAATATCAAAATTGAATTGTTGTTATACATAACAACCAAAAACATATGGTTCCTAAAAATAGTTTACAAATTTGATTATTTATAATAATAAACTGTAGTGACATAAGTCACTACACTAGAAACGTTCGGAACTTGGAACCATTGTTGAATGGTATATTTAGCGTGTAAGTATATTTAAATATGTATAATAACAATAACTTAATAATTTGATGCGTTGAAGCTCGTGTTCTGGTGTATTACTTTTTTAGTGTTGAAATACCTATATATTTATTTTCATACATTTTAGAAAACTACAGAGCGTCTGTTATAAAGAAAACTGTGAGAATTTACTTGAGTTGATCCATAACGTACTTTTTCTCCAGACGAAAGATGTTAACTCCGCTTATGAATTTTTTCGAAGGAGCAAATAAATTACAAAATGAAGTCTTAATGGGGCATCAGTTATCGTGAATAACCTGTATGTTTTACAAATTATTCTGTAAATGTAGACTAATAATTTCTTAAAGAAATTGAAGGAAATTATCTTTGGCACATCTGGCTTACCGCCTTGGAGAAGCATTTTCTATAAAACTCCGCTTTTTGTCAATGTTTGAATTTCGGTGGGAAGGAAAATTTATCTTCTGTAGAATAAAGAATGTGTGAAGAACTGTTAAAACTTCTTTGTTTGAGAAGTTGAATCTTTGCCAAAAGTTATTTTTCCTTTTCTTTTCTTTTTAGAAATAAATGTTGTCCTCTGCAGTCAGCAGACGGATTACTACTACCTATATGAATCTTAATTTGTCGCTAAAATATTCATGGGCACCTAAGCCAAGTTTGATTTTATTAGCATGGAATGGACAGAGAAGCATTACTGTGTTGACAAAGTAATATCATTGCAAATTAAAATTTATGGAAGTGTTTCAAACGAATATTTGTAAGAACAAAAATAATTATGAAACGTGAAATAAATTTTAATTAATCTATTTTGTTTACGACATCTTTAATTTGGACCCGTTAGACTTTATATTTTATTAGTTGTTAACTGTTAACAATTACTCGAAATCTCAGTCAAACATCATTTATTCTCTTATGTTGATTTTGAGAGCAAACTCATGTGTATGTGCTCTTTATGAATTTTTATATGTTATAAAACTGAATGTTAAGAACGAATGTATTTTGTGTATGTATGAAGCAGAAGAAGAAGGTTTCCTTTAAGAATAAATGCTGTTTTACTGGAGATTTCGTGTAATTGTTGGTACAGATGCACTCGATCTCGAGCTTTGGCCCGGCCCGGCCCGAAGCCCGCTTCGATTTCGAGTCGGTCATCGAGCCGGGCCAAAGATATTTTTTATCGAACCGAATCGGGCTAATCATTTGCAAAAATTGAGGCGAGTCGGACTTTTGATTTTGACCCGACCCGAAAATTCGAGCTTTTCGGGCCGGTCCGAAAAATCTTATAGTTCAATCAAATGCACAGTTTCCTTAATATTTTAATAAAAATGGATGAAGTTGAAAAGGGTCAAAATGATTTAATAACAATATACTTCACATTTTAATAATAAAAATGTTATTTTACTTCAAAAATTCAAGGTTATTCATTAAAGCGTAATAATGCTATTGTCATGTTGTTATTATTACTATTGTTACTATTCGCGTACTTAAATAAAAGTGATTTTTATTTCTATTATAATGATTTCTTGTCTTATTTTTGAGTAGAAATAAAGTTAGATAAAAAAATCCTTATGTAAATGATATCTTTTTGTATAAGATTTGTGAAACAGTTTAAATTTTCGAGCGCCTTTGGGAAACAAAGTGTTAAATACACTCGTAAGTCTGTAATTTTTATAACAAACTTACACTAGAAGTGTCTTTTTTTTAACAACTTATGTTAACTAATGTCGAAAGTTAAAAGGTTTTTCATAAATTTGGCACGAAAAAAATGAAACATTTCGCCTCACATAAAAATCAAAATTGGAAATGTCGGATGCACCTAATTTCGAGCTTTGGTCCGGCCCGTCCCGAAGCCCGGCCCGATTTCGAGTCAAATTTCGAGCCGGGCCAGCTAATTTTTTGTTGAGTCGATCTTCGAATCGGGCCGGCAATTTTTATTTTCGGGTCGAGTCGATCCAAACCTCAAAGCCCGGTCCGGCCCGGCCCAAATGCATCTCTAATTGTTGGCACCTAATCCATACTACATTGGAGAAATTTCCAACATCTATTACTTATGATGTACTTATATGTGACGTCTCATAATCTTGCCACAAAAGCCTACAAGAATTTAAGGCATTTTTCTGCATTTAATAAATACAACGTTGTTACTGAAATCTGCATGAAAAGCAGATTGCTACTCATACATTCTTTAGTGATGAAAAAGGTAGAATAATATATGCTGAATAACCTTTTTTATTTTTTCTACAATATAAAGCTAATATCATTTTTCTGCATACTCTTCTCAGCACAAAAGTGGAGAATTTTTCTCACAATTCAGGAAATTTCATTTCATGTAAGCTATTCATACAAGGTGAACACTATACGTTTTCAATTTCAGAAAAAGTAACTTCAATTTCGGAAAAGTAACTTCAATTTCAAAAAAGTAAATTCAATTTCAGAAAACGTAAGTTGACAAATTGATACTATTTTTCTGAAAATGAATTTACTTTTCTCTGAAATTGAAGTTACTTTTTCTGAAATTGAGGTTAAAAACAATTTTTCCCAAATATTATACGTGCCGTGAAACATTATGTAATGATTTAAAAAAAGAAATTTAAAGAATATAATTCCGATTTCTTAATTTTTGTGTCATCATTTTTAAATTTATATCTTTGATGCTTGAGTAAATTTAATTTAAAGACGTGGTAAAAACAAATTTAGCATGCATTATTTTTAAAAAATTGTTGTGGCCAGCACAAGACTTCTCGCCATTTCCATTTTATGCTATATAAGTAATGTATTCTATTTCGCTATAAACCTTCTTTTTATAACAAAAAAATCTGATTTGGCCCACACAAAACCTCCCGCTATTTAATTTTTATTAATTTAAATACATACCTACGTATTTACTAATGCTGCAAACTATATTATGTTCTATTGCATATAACTATTGCTTTATTTACTATTTTCTTTTTAAAATGTCACTATTATTAATTTGCAGTGATTTATTTTTTGACAATGACGTCTACCTGTCAGTTACATTCATTTGAAAAATGAACTGTGTAACAAAGGAATTTTGTTTATCTTAGGCTTCACGCTTAAAAAAAGAAAAATGATTTATCTGTAAAATATATAGAAAAAGTGTTTATGTATACCTGTACAAAATTTATTAATCTATAATTTTCCAATGACATAAAATGCGAAAAAATGTCATTTAATGGTATTTTTTGAAGAAATACCATTATGAGCTTCAAGTAAAGTACCATTTCCGTTTATCCGATTTACACCAAAATCTAATGGCTTCTTTTCGTATTAGAATAGGGTAGAAATACAAGGTTTCAGAATTTTCACACATACACATACATACGCACATACATACATACACACACATACATACACACACATACATACACACACATACATACATACTTACATACACATACTCACATACAGACATCATCGCGAAAATGTTAAAATTAGATTCTAGGGACCTTAAAACGTGGTCATTTACCAAAATCTCGATATGTGTTTTTTAACACGATCCCTATACCTCCCTTACCAAGGATAGCGGGAGGTAAAAATACAAAACTTTACCCAAATATTGTTTTTTATTGTATTTAACATGTCTTCTGCACACATATAATTCCAAAGTTCCTAAATGTCAGAAACTCTTCCAATTCGTTAACAAGATTGGGAATATTTTTGATAGATGTATGCATTTTACCTACAATTTTAAATATTTAATTATTAGAACAATAAGAAAGATTAAATGTACTTCCCAGAAAAAGCTTTCAGAATGTCTCTAAACCTGTTGATTTTTGACACTGACTTCTGTCATTTACAAACTATGTTATAAACATTTGAATTTGTCAACTGGTTTCTTTAGTGCCTTAGCCTCTGCGATGTATAACATTAAATTATTGTATATAGTATGGTGTCTTTATCTCTCTATACAAGATATAATAAATTTTTTAAGTTTATTAGATGGAGAATTTTATGTTTTTCAATATTTGTAATAACAAAAATTTTCAAAAAGATTTTTTTAAAGAAACTATTACTTCCGGTTGTACAATTGTTATCAAAATCTAATCATCTCTTTCCTGGAATGTCAGATTGAGGAAACTGCAGTTGAATATTTTTTAAGTCTTATAGTATTTGAGAAACCATGGCTTCAACATACACCCACACAAACAAACACACACACATACATACATAAAAATGTTATAATCTGATTCTAGGGACCCTAAAACGTGTTTATCCACTAAAATCTGGATATGCGATTTTTAGCATGATTCCAATACCTCTCTTAGCGAGAGGTAAAACAGTACGAAGTTCAAAAAAATAAAAATAAATAATATAATTATTATAGTTACGGATTTAAATGATAGTATTGACTATAGTGACTGTATATACATAGTGTGGCCAATAGGGGGATCGATTTTAATTGGTCGGCGCGAATTTGCCTAAATATGGGGGATATTATGCCGACAAAGTTACATTTACAGATTTGTTATGTGAATTATACTTGAATTGAAGGTAATTATATTATATTTATATTTTAAATAGTGCAAATAATTAAATTGCACGTGTTTTTATAACTCAAAGTAATATATACATATTTTTAACATCACATCTTTTTTAGGTTAACTGTCAAAATTACCAAAAATGTCTAATATTAAGGTATATATTTTAGAAGCCTGGTTGCGTGGCGGTTGATTGTGCAAACAGTTTTTTGAAAGGATTTAAAATAAAAATAAATATTTTATTTCCATTTAATATGCACTTTCATTCATTGTTTATCGAATTTTGTTTAGTTATCACATCATATGAATTCAAATCAGGGTTAACCTGATTTAAATCATGATTTAAATCATGATTTAAATCAACTGATTTTTTTAAAAAAATCACTGATTTTTATCACAGATGAAAAAAAGATTCAAATTGTAATAAAAATGAATTTATTTACTACAAAAGTATAAATAACAACAAAAATATGGACTGTATTTGAATTCTAACAGATTACTATTACATGTTGTGACCTATTTTATTTAGGTATGTATTGTTTAAAAAGAGGCGCGCGCGTGGGTACGTTATATTTATATACTAAATTTATGCAAAAATTCAAATGCATCTTTTAGGATTTATTACAGATTTCGTTTTCGTTTATGAAATAAAATATTTATATTGCTTTTAACACAATTAAAAAAGTACAATAACACCACTAGATCTTTAAAAATAAAAAAATCAAAAAATCATGATTTATTTGATTTTTTAAAAAAAATCAATGATTTTTGATTCTTTTAAATTAATCATGATTTTTTCCAACCCTGATTCAAATTTCCCGCACATTTTGCCTAAATATGCGGCGGTTGGCCACACTATGTATATACCGTCACTATAGTATAAACTACATTATAACTTTTTAAATCTCCTTAGTATTTCCCCTAAATACATTTTATTATATTATGACATCTAAAATCCAATTACTGCCCATCAATTTTCATTCCCTCTTTTATTTGCTAATATCCTGCTGCATGACTCCTTTAACGATCCTTGAGCCAACATCTCATCTCCATTCCGTATCCATAGTCCATTCTCCATAACGCACAACTTGGACGTTCCCGCATTAATGGTTATTACGGGCTAGCCGCTGGATGAGTATGCCAGAGGTTATAGCACATAGCTTAGCCCGAGGTTACGGGCTGAACTCCTGGAAACCCCAACCAATTATGGACGGTCAGAGTACTAAACACTGCGTATGGAGGGATAAGGATAATGCATGGATAGAGATAGTAGTGGAAGGAATGTAAATAAATTTATAAAATGAGTAGAACGAGTAAACTGTTTTAGTACATTAACATTATTAATATTTTAATTGAGTTGCATGCTTAAATGCAACTTGAATATTATTTTTCGTACACACTGCCTAGAAACTAATGTTTCCCGCAGCCAACTCACAATCCGAAAGGCCATATTCCCACGCTATTGTTTTACTTCCCGCACTAGTGTCTCAATGGAAACTACTTTGATCGAGTAACTTAAAAGTGCTATTTTATTTTTAATATTTTTGTCCATTACAACAAATTTAATATAAGAACATAATAATTTAGGAAAATTAGTTGAAAGAATAAAAATTATTTAAATAAAATCAGAATCATAGCGAATTATGACATTTTAATACTACTAACGCCATCTATTAGAAACTAATGTAATGAAAATCGAGAATGATGAAAATAGCGGCCATACTGTATGTTGCACACAATGTTAAAGATAAAATTAGTAGGTATTAATATACAATAAAAACAACATTATTATTATTAATAGGTATAAGAATATATTTTATTTAAAGATAATTTAATGTGTATTTATACTTTTATTTGTTTTAGGTAGTGATATGTTCCTAAATTTATAACCAAACTACTATACATATGTACTAACAAAATAAAATAAGATCTTAAATTTAATACATTGTATTTGAATCGATTATATACAGTTTGGTATTGCAATAATTATTATATATTTATATTTTGTATCTGACAATTAGTTAGTGAAATTGATGGCTCTATTCGATGCGACGACGTTCTGCGTAACATCTATCGAAGGTAGAACAGTTTTACAAGTAATTCGTTCGTTACAAAAAATCTTGTACAATACTTATGCGGAAATACCTTCCGTGCATTCGCCTAAATGAAATACTCGCTCGCATTGCTCGCTCGTACTTTAAACAAAGGCTCATGCACGGAAGTTCATGTTTCCGCATTTGTATTGTAAATAACTATTCCGTTTTCAAATCGCATATAAGTAGTACAATTTTTTAGTTATCGTGAGGTGACATCTGTGCGATTTAGTTATAACGTCATTACCTAAATAAAAATCTGATGTGACCAACACAAAACCTCCCGCTATTTAATTTTTATTAATTTAAATACATACCTCCGTATTTACTAATGCTGCAAACTGTTCCATTGCATATAATTATTGCTTTATTTAATATTTTCTTTTTAAAATGTCGCTATTATTAATTTGAAGTGATTAGTTTTTTGACAACATTCACCCGTCGTAGTTACATTCATTTGAAATATGAACCAGGGAATGCTATATGAACTGTGTAACAAAGGAATTGTGTTTATCTTAGGCTTCGGGATTTATATAAAAAAAAATATTTTTAAATTTATCTGTAAAATACATAGAAAAAATATTAATGTATTCCTGTAGAAAATTCAATAATCTTTTAATTTTCATAATGACAAAAAATGCGAAAAATGGCATTTAATGAATTTTTTTTGAAGAAAAACCATTATGAGGTTCAGGTAAAGTGCCATTTCCGGTTATCCGATTTACACTAAAATGTAATGGCTTATTTCCATATTAGAATAGGGTAGAAATACAAGGTTTCAGAATTTTCTGAATGGTGGTATTTGAGTTAGTTCCATACACACACATATTCATACATACAGACATCATCGTGAAAATGTTAAAATTGGATTCTAGAAACCTTAAAACATCGTCATTTACTAAAATCTCGATTTGCGATTTTTAGCACGATCCCTATACCTCCCTTACCAAGGGTAGCGGAAGGTAAATAGTTGAATGAAGTCGTCTACCAAATACAAATTTGAATGAATAAATCTGATGTGGTCAGGGCATTACTTTTTTTTGCAAATCCCGTTCCGAAAGTTCCATAGAAATGATCCTGTAAATACAATAAAATTATAATATGAACACACACTATGTAAATTGCACTTGACACTGACATCTGTCAATTAGAATTATTTGAATATATCAGCTGTTTGCATGATTATAGCAAAGCTGGCTGATTTATGAAAGTTAATTTCTTTATAATTCTTTAACTCTATATCTATTGAATATGAAGGAAAATATATAATCAAACCATATAGACAGTAAAATATTCTGTCATATTGATAATCACATAAAATGACAAGAAATGGTATTTAACTGAGTTTTTTCAAGAGAAACTAGAAAGAACTTCAAATAATGGAACTTCTTGTTGACCATTTATAACCAGAATCTAATGATCTCTTCATATGGATGTAAAGAAGTGGAATACGAAAGAATTAGAATTTTTAGAAGTGTGGTATTGGAATTTTTTGTCACACACACACATGCAGTCATCATTGTAAAAGTATTCTAGGGACTCTGAAACGTGCTTATTTGTGGAAAACTCACCACCGATTTTTTTGATCAAAAACAATACCTTCCTTTCCAAAAGGTGACGGAAAGTAAAAATAGTGTTTGTAGAAGTGGTGTTTGATATACGTGTTAAAAGTGATTTTTATTTTGTTCGAAAGTTTGTAACACTCCGCTGCGCGTCATGTTCCATACTTCCTTCTTAGTAAATAAAATATCACTTTTAACACATGATAACAACTATTTTAATATATTCCAGATTTTAATACCCTTAACACCTTCGTCACACACATTCACTCTATTGCATATTCTTAGTACTTTCAAGCCTTCTGTTATGGTCTTTTTGAAATGCAGAATCCATTTTCAAGTAAATGAATACAGAAACTAACGACACAACGAAACTAAACCAAATAATAATTGTTTGAATTTATGTATGTATGATCGCATATCACACCTAAATAGAAACCAATGGAGAGTTTATATACAGAGGTATATTTTCATGCTACCATCTATTGATATTTTCCTTGAACTACACATGTGACTAAGTTCACTCCATTGCTATATTACAAACAAATCGCTGTCATGGTGACAATTGCAAGATGGCACCTACGAAGTAAGTGTTTGTTCTTTGCAACAGTGACTCTCGCTATAAATATAAAGAATACATAACAAATGTGAAATTATTTAACCTTCCACAGCACGGCCATACGAACACATTGAATTATGTAAAACTCAAATGTCAAATTACAAATGACAGAAGACAGGACTTTAAAAATGGCGATGGTTTGTTTGTAATCGGATCTTTCATTTCAACTTCTACATCGTCGCACTCTTTCTTGCGTGTGCCATCAAAATCATAACCCTCCATTGCGTTTGTTTGAAACTCGGTTTGAAATTAAAGATATTGAATAAAACTGGCTGCCAATAGCAATAAAAACTTGGACTATAATAATACGTTGTTTTTTCTATTAACTATTTTATTAAATTGCGTATTGTTCATACATATATCCAATTACGGTCGAGAAAAGTTATTTGAAACATATTTACATAGTTTTTTACACCCGTTGTTAAAACGTGACTAACATACTGTTTCCAAATATTGGAAACATATATATGCTATACTAAATCTTAATTACAACTTGCCAAACTGGGGCTTCGATCGTAATGAATACGACGTGAAGCGAGTTCCCACTAACAAATGATTCATTAAGCACGGGCCTAAGGTAGCTGCTTAAACTGACAACTGACAGTCAGTAAAAATAACTAACCTAAAAAGTGTATTTCTACTCTCTTAGGGGCCTATTCAGAACTCAATATTTGCATAGTCGTTATGGTATTTATGGTTGTTATGTACTGTAAAGATTGTTAAAATCAAAATTGGTATTCTCAGTACTGAAGGTGGTTACCGTCAACAATTGTTACGTGTTTTGACAGTCTTTATCATAACGACTGCTAAAACTATGTATTTATGGTTGTTATCACGTTGTTATTTCTAATATTTGACAAGTGACAGATTATTACATCAGTCATATATTATTAATAATGCCCTTTCTGCTAAATATTAGCAGGATGCAGTTGATTATTCGCATGGATCCTGTTTCGACTTAAATAATGATAATAAGAACGATAAAAACCGTCGTGGACGAAAGTTACTTTTGACGTAAATACATATTTCTTTGAAAATATTATATTCTGTGGTAGGTATTCGTGAAAACCTAGTTATTTATTCTGATGCTAATGTGCACTTTTTCTTCAATCAAAATAAAAAAATAAAAAAAATTAAAAAAAAAAACAAAAAAAAAACAAAAAAAAAAACGTTGGGATCAGTGGTAGGAATTAAGATACCCGTTCTAAATAATTTAGAAGTTTTCAAATATGACACATGTCATATTCTTCTTTAGTTGTTTTGGCAGAATGTTTGCATTTTTAATATAATTGGCAACACATTATTAAAAGAATAAAGAGTTGACATATAAGGTTAGGTTAAGTTTATATATGCATAATGAAGTTAGCTATTGTCAAATAATCTGGTTCATTCACAAGTATTATTTTGTAAAGATTGTCAATAATACCGACGTGTTCTGAATTGACAAATTCATAAAGATTGTTACAAATGTCTTTATGATAACAATCTTTATATCCGTAACAACCTTTATGACTGTGTTTCTCTGAATAGGCCACTTAATTTGCAGTCTTAGAAAATAGTATAGTAGTATGTCCCTCATTTTATAAACTATTTAGATACTCGTTTATAAAGCTTGTTACATAATATACGAGACTAATCGGGCCTATTCTGTAACGAAGTGGTTAATTTTTAACAACTGGTTAAAAAAAAATAACCAATCAACTATGTTGATATATAACAAAAAATTGAATTTTTAGTTGGCAAATTAATATCTATTGAGGATTTTTTTTAACTAGTTGTTAACCATTGAGTTACAGATCAGGCCCGATTATTTGTGCTAAAATATATCTATTTATGCGACTCCACATCAGGCATTGGAAAGTTCAGATCTCGCAAAATACAGTTCCGATGCACTTTTTCTTCTGTAGTAAAGGCTGATCCAATTTGAGATTCCTATGTTTGCAGCCCTATAAAGCAAACAGCTGTCCATAAGCACGTGTTTTCAAAGTGTCAAATTTTAGTTTACAACTACACATTTACGAAACGGATCATGTACAGCGATGAATTTAAACAGATTGCGTTTTAGAGCACCATGAAGTTGAAGCTAATTTTTCAAGGAAAATCTTCTCTGATGAGGCACATTTCCACCCATCTGGATATGTTAATAAGCAAAATTCCAGGATATGGGGTGAGGAAAATCCAAATGCGATTCACGAGGCACTATTACATGCCCAAAAAGTTACTGTTTGGTGCGCAATGTGATCAGGCGGCGTCTTTGGACCTTACTTTTTTGAGAACGAGGAGGGTCGAACTGTAACAGTCGATGTTGACTGCTATAGGCGCATGATAATCGACTATTTTTGGCACGAAATCGAAGATATTGATGTGGAAGACATGTGGTTCCAACAAGATGGCGCAACTTGCCACACATTGTGTGCAACGTTGGACGTTTTGCTTGAATAGTTCCCAGGTCGCATTATTTCACGTTTTGGTGACGTCAACTGGCCGCCAAAATCATGCGACTTCACGCCGTTGAATTTTTTTGTGGGTTAGGCTAAAAATCGTGTCTACGCCAAAACGTTGGAGCATCTAAAAAACAACATCCGGCAAGTTATAGCCAAGATATCACCGGAAATTTACGAAAAAGTCTTCGAAAATTACCTCGAAAGGATCGGCTGCAGAAGGTTCAGAGGCGGCCATTAAATTGATATCATTTTTCGCAATTAAAGAAATACATAACATTTTCGACTAATACAAAAAAAAATCTGATGTGGCCAACACATGACCTCCCGCCAATTCCATGTTTAAAATAGCAGTGAGTTTTAAGTAAAGTATCATTACCGGTTAATCGTTTGTAAATAAAATCTTATTTGTGGTCCAATAAATAGAAAAGTCTGTAATACGAAATTTTGGATTGTTTTATTGTTTTTCCTCAAAAATTTGTTAGAGCTCCAAATTAAGTACTACATCCGATTTATCATATATAGTTAAAATCTAATATGTTGTTTCAAATTATATATGAGTTTTAAATACCAAATTTGAGAAGTTTTGGATCATATTTTAATAGGCTTTAAGGAAAAATCGTCACACACGTACATTCTTCTAGGTGCTCTAAAACGCAATCTTTATAAATTCTTCGCCGTACATAATCCATTTCGTAAATGTGTAGTTGTAAATTAATATTAATTTATAGTGCTGCAAAAATAGCAATTAGCAAATTTAAATCAGATCATCCATACATTTATGTATGATGGAAAATATATTATTTTTACAAACCTTAATAAAATATTTTACTATTATATTCTCATTAACACGGTTTCATTATTAATTTTAATATAATTGCTGCCTGTCAGTGACATTTGTTTAAATATGTCAAACCTGTCATTAAAATTATGATTTTGTTTGACGCATAGGCTAGGTGATACATGGAAATAAATTATATTATATATTCATATTTAAAGTTATTTAGAGTTATTTACTAAATGTTATTATCGTAGAATTGAAGATTAAACCATTATATTCCATTTTAATTAGTAAAAGTTGCTAAAAAATTATATTCAATGGATTTTTTACAAGAAAAACTGTTAAAAGCTTGTAAAAATGATACTTCCGGTTATACGATATACACTAAAAACTAATGAGCTCTTCCCATATTAATATAGAATGAGTATACAAAATTTCAAATTTTTCTGATTGATAGTATTTGAGTAATCGTGTCCACATGATCCACACACACACACAGACACACACACAGACACACACACATACATACCTACAGACATCATTGTAAAAATGTTAAAATCGGATTCTGGGGACATCAAAACGTGCTTATTATATAAAATCTCTATATGCTATTTTTAGCACGATCCCTATACCTCCCTTACCTAGGGTAGCGGGAGGTAAAAAAATCCGAAGATTTCCTTTTTTTTGAAAAAATGTTCGGAAACCCATTAGTATATTGTGATATGTGCTCCGTACTGTTTCAGAACAAAATAAGCTTAACATGTACGTCATAGTTGTTTTTGTTTACATTTTAATGGAGGACCCTATTTTGCTAAAATTCTGCTCTATTTGTTTGACGAATTTTCAATTAGTCTTTCTAATAAAACGCCATAAATTTTCAATGTAGCTAAAATATGTAAGTTTAGGGATTTTTTACATAGTAGCAATAGCAAATATTTAACAGAATTATGTAATCCAATATCTAAAGATTATAGTTTTGTATTATAATAATCTAATATTTATAAGTATACGACTTTTTATGTCAACCTGTAATTTTACATATATAATTTAGATGTACAAAAATAATTAATAGGTATCTAGTGTAAAATTTAGTATCATTGGTTAGTTTTACGTGAATATTTTTTTCTAAAATTTTCCATGACACAGATTGAGAATGACGTTAGTAAGACTTTAAAAAATAATGTATTACCTATTGATGTCAGAAATATTAATACTTATAACTTTTTACGGAATTTTTTAGTACATACTCTTGAGAAATCACACTTATATAATTCTTTTCAAAGATCACCGCAGTACTTCCTTGTAGAGAAAACCCATGTAGTAAATAAACTAAAACAATTCCTACTGTGTAGATAAAGTAAATAAAAACAGCATTTATTTGTGCTTACAGTATATATTATATTTTTGTCCTCATTGTGCGGACATTTGGCAACATTGCAAGCACTAGAAACAAAATACGATCTGTGTGTGGGCCATTAAAGCTAATACTTACTACGTAGTTCAAAAGCCATTAAAATTTGTAACATATATGGCAACGTTTGTAAACATTGTTAGACACATTTCATGGTGACATTCGGATAATAATAGATGCAGTTAAATACAATAAACATGATATCAGAAGAATTATTTATAAATTGAAGATTTCCTCATAAGGCAAAGAGGAAGAGAATAAGAAAAAAGATGTAAACTGTTCCATAGTTACTAGAGACAATCACTAGACTAGTGAAGACTGCTGCTTTCGGCCCATTGTCAATTTAGACATTGAATAAACAATGTAGGGTGGAATAAAAAGGGTTATTTTAGAGTTTAGAGTGTAATGTAAAACAGACTTATTTAATATTTATAATATATACAGTGTGTTAATTAAGAACCTGGCCATAGGCGTTTAACATGGGAAAACAGTTTTTCTTTGCGCAAAAGTCCCCAATTAATTTTAGACAAAAATGTTTCAAATAAATGTTGTAGATATTAATATTCTATTCCTAAATTACTAAACAGATTTAATTTTTCACCTTTAGTAACTTGTAAAATCTAATTTGAAATTGTACAAATATTGTTCACTTAGCGATACCTATGAAATTGAAACAAAATTAGAAAGAAATTCATTTCGTTTGAACTGTCAGAAATTTAATTTTATAGATAGAATGTGAAAAAATAATAATAATAAAAGTTATTTAATTATCTGCAACTTTTAATTGAAAACTGAATTTCTGACAGTTCAAACAATACGCATTTCTCTGTAATTTTGTTTCAATTACATGGGTATCGCTAGAAATGAGCAATATTTTTATACAATTTCAAATTAGATTTTACAAGTTACCAAACGTGCAAAATTAAAACTGTTTACTGATTTAGGCGTAGAATATAATTATCTGTAACACTTATTTAAAACATTTTGTCTAAAATTAATTGGGGACTTTTGCGCAAAGAAAAACTGTTTTCTCATGTTAAACGCCTATGGCCAGTTTTTTAATTAACACACTATATATATATATATATATATATATATATATATATATATATATATATATATATATATATAATAACGTAAATAGCGTAAGGAGGTTTTTATGGCCTGCGGCGGGATTTTGAGCCCGAGGGACAAAAACACGTCAAAGGCCATAAAAGCAAGTTACGCTCGTGGTACATACAAAACTTTATGCACGGACAAAAATGTTCAAATTATGAGTATTAGAAAAATTGTATCGAAAAGAATTTGTCCTCGTACATCCAGTATCTAATGTTGCTATGAGAGCGGAAAACAACAGTTTATTGTTTGTTTATTAGTTCTGTCATTTGAGTTTTATTTTGTGTATCTCCGTGCTTTCCATATAAATATCATAAAATTAATTTTCATTTTTCGTTAAAGAATATAAAAATTTTCGATTTGTAATAAAAACTTTTCTTGTTGCCTTTAAATTGTTTATATTGTAGGTTATAATTTGGTTTGACGTTTGGGCCCGCGGGCTATAAAATGACGTTTATGTCAAAGAAATTTGTGTATAAATGTCAAATTATGATACGTCCATGCATAAAAATTATTTTGTCAATAAAGGCCAATAGTTTCAGTTCCGGAGCCACATTATATTTCTTAATTTGTATACTCTAACTTTTATCCTATCAATGAGGAATATGACCTGCATCAAATTGAAATAAAATATCTATAGAGTTAAAAATAACAAAGAGATAGGCACAGACCTCTCTTTCCCTCTCATTGCTTGTAATACTAAGCAGCGGTGACGTCACACAAGTTTTAATGCTGTTTTTCTCAATTTCAATTATATAAATAAATGGATTTAAAAAAAATTGGTGTCATACCCCATAAGGAATTTTTAAAAACTGGTATTCCTACTCTGTACTAAAAAGGAAAGATTTTCAACTAAATCGACAAACCGGAAATGAAAATGGCCCTTTATTTAAACTTTAATGGCTGTTTGCACCAACGTAACTTAAATATTAAACTCGGCTTAAATTGACAATAATGCATCGAAATCAAATGTCAAATGAATTATAATATATTGCTGTCAAAATTACCATTTGCATTTTTTTGTTTCAGCCTAGCTTAAAATTTAAGCCTTGTTGGTGCAAATGTATATAAGTAGTATTTTTTGTACAAATAAATGATTGTCAAGAAACTAAAATCTTTTAAAATTAATATTAGTAAAAGAAGAAGCAAATATAGCAGTTTGAATTTATAAAACATATGTCCATATTATTTATAGCTAACGTATGAATAAAATGGTGGGAGGTAATATTTTTGGCCATATCAGACTTCTTAACACAATTGATATATTACAAATTTTAGTAATACCTGCATGGGGTCCCGTGGCCGCGTGCCTGAATGTCTGGTCGCGAACCTGGGGGAACCAGGTTCGATCCCGACAGACGCCAAATATTTCCAATTTTAAATGGCACAAAAGTGATCCCTGTGGTGCAATCTCCACACCAGCTATGAGTGCCCGTGAGGTGTCGCCTGGTAAGCGCCCACACGGTAAAATATATCGTCATCATTACCGATGTCTACATGTGTTGTAGATACTGGCACACCCAGAAATGGGTAATATGCCGTGATGATATATTATTATTATTATTATTATTATTATTAGTAATACCTGCGAGCCTACGAGTAATAAGTTAATAAAACAAATATTTTTTTATGGGTAACATGTAACAGGAAAAAAGTTCATTAGTTTTACTTCAATTTGACAGACCCACTGAAATATATATCAACTGGAATGCGCGTACGTACCGTGACTGTGAAAGCATATTGAAAACTGGCTGCTGGAGTATTCGGCAAACATCGAGACAGGTCGTGAGTAGAAGGAAATTCTTTTGTGTGGCGCAAGTTTAAATAAATGAAGCATAATCATGGAAATAAAGAGATCAGCTATGATACGAATTATTCGGCTAGGTTCGGTTCGACACGAACGTGTGCGAACAATACCAGCCATTATTGTTCAATGGGGCTTCAGTGCAGCTTACGCTGATAGGTAGAGTATGCGAGTTCCAGTTAGTATATATTTCAGTGGACAGACTGCTGAAAAGAGAAATGGGAGAACAGCACAACACCAGAACAGCAAAAAATGACTTGTATTGACACGAAACCACCAGGCTTCGACCTTCCCCTCAAGATTTGGACCACACTCAACTGAATTAGAACCAACTGCGGGAAATGTGCCGACTCTTTAAATAAAGGGGGAAAAACAACTTCTCTAAGCTGTGACTGTGGTGCTGTTAAACAAAATATGTCGTGATAATATACTGTTTCTATATTATATTTATTTTCAAAATAAAAAGACGACTAAAACAATTAAAATATGAATTATTTCCCTGCGGTATTTAAATTTGTTTCACGTTAATTTACATTTGTGTGTAATCAATTTACCTGCCCGGAAAGCTGATATATATTTAATTATTTTGTCATCAGTTTTCGTCGAATCCGTGGGGAAATGTTTGATTATATTATTCATAGCAATTGGATTGGGTTATTCTATTATTAGTTTGTTTACTAACAATTTTAGTTACATGTTTCTAAACCGAATAATTTTCTGTTTCCTGTCTAAAATGAAGTTGTGTACGAATTTAAATATTCATAAGAAACGACGAAATTATGAAGAGTATATTATTCAGCAAATGTTTCGTGACAAAGTGTAGTAGTAGTAATTGAAAATTGTGGGAATTTTGATTTTCATAACATTTATACCCATAGAGTAAGGGTAATACGTACGGTGTGCGAAATTTACGGATGAGAATTTTTGCAGAAAATTGTTTGTCAGACAGTTTTTCTCAGGAAAATTCATTGGTTTACAAACAATTCCTAGCAGAAAGTTCATTGCCAAGAAAATTCTTTTCCACCGTATTAAACTTACGCTCCGGTGTATTTTTACTACTTGAATCTTTTGCTCAAATATTTAAATTTTTGTCCAATTTGTATAATGCATGATCTTTCTCGTACATAAAAGTCAATGCGACAAGCAACCCCAGTAATTGTTTCCGTGACCAAGAAGTAGCGATCTTTTTATATTTCTTTCTATTTCGGTATTCGTGTGAGTCTATAAACGCACTTTTTGTACTCTAGAGGTAGTGAACCTTAATCTCACTAATGTGGTCCATATAAACGCACAATAACTAAATTTTTGTTCTGGTTGTCACAATACAGTATTATATCACGGTGTAAACCAGGCCAATTATGATAATTTTCACAAACCTTTTCATATTTTACCAATTATTGTTGTTTGTAATTTTTAATTAATTTAATTTCTCTTATTTCAGGTAAGTCAACTTATTCTGTTTGGAGTTTTCTATCTAACTGTTGGTAAGAAATTTTATAATTATTATACTGAAGTACTTTAGTATTCTTCTGCTAGAAATTTAAATATGTACTATTCATCTTTGTATATTAGCTTATCCGCATTCTGAAATTTAATTAAACATTGTACAATCAATCGAAAGTATTTGAATGCAGAATAAAATAAATTATGCTTTGTATTGAATGTATGAATGTTCTTTTGACATTCAAATGGAGAAATCTATGATGATTGTAATCAAATCAGAGTTAAATTAATTAAATTTCACAAATGGAAGCAACAAAAATGAACGGACTTAATATATTGTTGTACACTAAAATATGTTGTGATTATTAATACATGTAATATTAATTCTGTAATTCGATTTTGAACGCATGAATGATTCGACATATGAATAGATGATCATCATAGAAAAAAATGACGCATGTTATACATATCTATTTTGGCTGTGTCCGATATTGCTTTTTTATCACCCCGATATTTAAATCCTAAATTTATATGCCCTATAATTTAACGGATATATAGGATTTTTGGAATTAGGTTTTAAGATTTTGCAGGTGTACACTACGCCTTGACAACGCCACGCGCACTAATTAAACAAATTATGTTTGTTGCTATAATTTGTGCAAAACGTCAAATTTACTGTCTGAGAATAACTTCTCAACTTTTATTATATGAAATATAATATTAATATTTAATTTGAAGCATAAAATTAAATCGAATTGTATAATTCAAATTTGTTGGTCTACATTGTTACCATATACCAATGGATGTCATTAGTGTGGCATTCGGAGTTGTATTTAAGTGAAGAAGACCTAAATACTAAATGCCAAAATACGATATCGGGCACAACCTTAATATAAATGTACAGTCGAACTATATAAGAAAATTTCATGATTTCATACCATTTTGCTATAATTAACAAATGGATAATATAAAACATTTATATAGTCATACTAATAAACATTCAAAAGAGAATGACAATTATTGTGACAAGCGATCGTAGAATAAACAAATAAAATACATAACAACGACATTAGTAAAGTATCATTTTCGGTTTGGCAATGTTTGCCAAGTTAATCAAACCGAGATATTAATAGAATGAGTTTAAATATAAAATGTCATATTTTCCGTTTAGTAGATAGATACATGTGCCCACACACAAACTAACCTATCAATTGATAAATAGTAGTATACCCAAATCATTCAAGCACCCAATGCACGTCATCACTACTTAGTGTAAAAACCTGTAGAGAAAAATGAATTAAAATTTCAATCATTTTTAACCGTCAAAAAGTGTATAGCCTTAAATAATTATTATTAAGATGAATAGTAGAGTTCATTACTTATCTTATGTGACATGACTAATATATAAATAATGTACATCAACGTCATATTATTCGTTTAATTGTTGCTATAGTTGGCAACATTGATAATTTGTATGTTCATACTGTCAAAGTTATTATATGAAAAATATTTGTATCGTGTTTGAAACATTTTTGTACGTTGTAAAGGCCTATTTATAATAAAGTATTGTTAAACGCAACGCAACGATGTAACGTGACCGTTAACGCAAACACAAAATCTGTGAATCTGCCAAAGGTAGCACTTCTAATCAATCAGAAGAATTCGGTATATTTCTTTGAAATTCGGCTCACTCAACTAAGGTTAGTATTATAAAATAATTTAAATAGAAATGGACAGTGACGAAAATATAGTATTTATTTTGTAGATGTGACAGTTTATTAACATGTCGATAATACAGATTACAATCTGTATAACCTCTGCAATGTACCAGTACATGACGTCACACATCTAGTTACTTTTATTCAATTTTTATTAATGACGTGCATTGGCTGCTTTAATGATTTGGGTATAAATTATTTACTGGATGTTAAGTAACAGGAAAATAAACTTTGGTGAACAATTATATTTCTGTAGAAACGCTCAAATTTTAAAATGTAATAACATGTGACTACGATACTTTTTGCGAGAAACATTTTTACCAAACTGATGAATTGTAAAATGATTGTAGGAGTGATTCACCCCTCGGATACAATGAATTATTTTATATATTTATTGCTCTCTAAATCTATAGAAGATATAATAAAAATGTTTAATATACTAGAAAGAGAAATTCAAATTCTTTGATATTTGTTGTAACATAAATTTCCAAAAAATAATATTTAGAATTTTTTTTAAGAAACTACTACTTCCGGTTATCTAATTGTTACGAAAATCTTTTCAGGTCTTCCCATGAATGTCATCTCTCTTATTAGCACACTTGATTATTAAATAACTATTAAGTATTTAATAATTTATTTAAAATGGTTATACATTAAATATTGAAATTAAATATATGTTTATTTTCCGGGATGTTTTGGCCACCAGTCTTTATATCACATGATGATATACATACTTATTTTTAGTTGTTTACTGAAAATTACATTTTGAAAATCACATAATAACTATTTTTGCTTCTGATAATACTAGCTTGTCACTCGTACCTACCTATAAATTAAAAATATCATTGTGTAGTAAATTTATCATCCTGGTATAAGCATATAATCTCTTGTACTTGCGGAACAATTACCGCATTAACGGATAGACAAAACAGTCCGTAATTACATTTCAATGTAGGTATCAGGCAATTATACCAAGATCTTTAACCGAACCATAAAATAACAAATAGATTACATCATTAATAATGGATATGCATATTTTACTTTAATTACTCAATTTTGCATGCGTATGAAACCGTAGAATTACGTGGCAAGAGGCTTGTATTTGCGTAGTGTTTTCAGATCTGTTTTGACTGTTCAGAATTGAGCTAACCAGCAAATTGACTAATCATATAGTCACTTGTGGGCAGTTTTTTGGTCGATTACATTCTCAATGGACGCATTCAGTGGACATGTGATCACTGAACATGTTCACCATTTTCCTGCTGAATTCACTGTTCATAGAGACCGTTCACTAACCGGTTACTTTCCAGCTGACCATAATAAAAGTACGGTCAGATGTTCCTGGTCACTTGTTTACGCAATATTTAAATTCACTGGATTTTCTTCTGCTAGGAAAAATAATCTAATGTCATCCATTATCTGTACAGTACAACAAAATAACATTTATTTACATGTGAAGCACCAAAAATAAATTATTTGTTGTCATATATTATGGATATATCAATAAGTAAATTGATTGAAAAGTTAAATAACTACAACTTATTGTCAAATTATCCATTTTTTTATATTGCAATATTTTAATTTGTTTAACAAATAACATACAGGTTATTATAAAATTAGGGTTACGATTATTTGACGTTTGGACCACGTGAATGTGAAAAGTGCCTTCAGCAGAGACTTTCTTGTTCGGTGACCGATTGATCAGATGTTCAGTGATCAAAGAAATCTGATGAATGATATTTTTTGTCTGCTCATTTACAACATATGAACAGGGTCACTTTTGTGCAATTAGGTTAATTCATATTTTAATATTGATTTGATCGCAAATCGTTACTTCATATTTTTACCTTCCGTCAGCTACTGGCAAGAAAGGAATTGCCTTTGGTTAAATTAAAAAAAAAAGCACACACGTTTCCAAAATACGATAATCATATAAGAGAGACGATTCTTTCGTCTCCGAACTCCGATAAGTGCAAATATATGTTCAAAAATCTGTTGTGACCAGCACAAGACCTCTCGCCATTTCCATATTAGGCTATATAAGTACATATTGTATTTAACATTTCTGGTACATACACAAAAATTCAAATTACATCTATTATTTATATATTTTTTAATTCATTCTATAAATAAGTTTCCTCCTACTCTTCTAAATGTTCGAGATTCTACAAATTCATTGACAAGATTGGCGGTATTTCTGATGTGTATATGTAGATAATATATGTATCTATAATTGTAAATAATTAATTAGTAATAAAATAAGAAATATTAAATACGCTTCCCAGAAAAAGCCGTCAGTAATGTATCTGGATTTTTGACACTAACAACTCACATTTTTCTGTCAATTACAAACGTTTAAATTTTTCAACTAATTTCCATGGAGTTATTTAGGCTACTAGATACATTACAACGGATTATTTTATATATTATAATTATCAATCTCTAAATCTAAATAGGATATAATAAAAATGTTCAATGTATCGGATAGAGAATTTTATATTCTTTAATATTTGTAATAACATAAAAATTTCCAAAAAATAATATTTAGAGGATTTTTTAAAGAAACTACTACTTCCGGAAATCCAATTGTTAGCAAAAAGTTTTCCCATTAATGTCAAATTAAGGAATATGTAGTTAAATTGGTCTTTATACTTATAGAATTTGAAAAACCGTCCCTCCAACATCCACACATGCATCCACACATGCATCCACACATACATCCACACATACATACACACATACATACACACATACATACACACACACATACATACACACATACACACATACATACACACATACATACACACATACATACACACATACATCCACACATACATCCACATACATACATCCACATACATACACACAACCACACACATACACACATCCACACACATACACACATCCACACACATACACACATCCACACACATACACACATCCACACACATACACACATCCACACACATACACACATCCACACACGCATACACATCTACACACACATACGTCCACATCCACACACACATACACTCACATCCACACACACACATACATCCACATCCACACACACATACATCCACATCCACACACACATACATCCACACACACATTCACACACACACACACACACACACACACACACACACACACACACACACACAGACATCATCGTAAAAATGTTAAAAATCGGATTCTAGTGAACTTAAAACGTGCTTATTCACTAAAATCTGGATATGCTATTTTTAGCATGCATCCTATACCTCTCTCTGAAGAGGTAAAAATCGCAGGACTAAACTATTCCATTCTAGTTTATAGTACAGGGGCGGTTAAGCTGTTTAGGACAGTCCCTCGATTTTTGATGACGAGAACTATAAATTACTTAGTTCATGAATCCTTTATAAATTTATTAACGTTGATTGCTAATAAAATTATTGTTTAAGAATCAAATATTGGAAATATTGGCATCAGTAAGCAAATTGACCACCCTGCCTTAGACTCATAAAGATAATAAAAGAAGAATATTCTATTGTGGGAACTCTGTTTTGCGGCGGAGTTCCAGCAGTCTATATTACGACAAAAGAGAGACATTTGAATTAATTATTGAAAAGAAAGAAGTCTTTCAACTCTTTAATTGGGTACCTATTTATTTTGAGATGAGTTCATTTTCATTGTGTTTTAGTTACCAAAGTACGATGAAAAAGAAATTAAATGAATTTTTTGGAAACAATTCAGAAAAAATAAATCCAAAAAAGCATTATTGAAGCAGAGTTTTAATCCAATAAAACAATTTAAAATATAAAATTCTTTAAAATATTGACAATTATTATTTAATGTCATATTATTTTACAAAATTTATTCATACTGAGATATTAATAGAATAAGTTTAAATGTGAAATTTCCTGCTTCTCCGTTAATAAGTAAACACTTATCTATATTTAGTTGGACAGACAAATAAGCATACAGAAATCAACGACAAATTTTATTACCTATTTTAAATATTTCAAAACAAGTTTATGGGAACAAATCAAAAAATAAAAATAACTCGGTGCAATAATAAAATCATGATTACAAATGTCACATACTATGTTTTAAACTATTTACAATACTAAAGAGCTTCAAGATCTTAATGACATGTCATTGTCAGATTGTGTAATCTTTTAATAATATGTCTTTCGGCCGGTTTTATAATAATTTGTAAAAGTAAATCTTAGTTAAAGTTAAACTTTGTTTTAAAGTGACTTTATATACACTTTAAAATGTGAGTGTTTCATTTTAAAACCTTTCTTTACTTTATGTAAAGCTGTTCTAAAGTTTTAAAAATAATTTTAGAACAAAATAGTTAAAATTGTGTGCTGTGGTAGGATTCACGAAATGAAATGTCAAAGTACTAAGTATAGAAGCATATCATTTCAGAAATCACAACCATACAGTTCTCGTTTGTTCGAATAATTCAAGAAAAGGTGAGTTCAGTTTTATAGGTTAGGTTAGCGAATAATTTAATATCTACATATTAACAAGATTTTGTAAGATTCAGCAAAGCAAAAAATTAAATCGATTTGAATATCAGTTAAAATAGATAACTTAAAAACAGCAGATAGAAATTATGGTTTGGAAAAACAGAACATTGTAAAGATCCACCAACAATAAATGACAATCCTTTCCTTTATGGGTATCAGTTTGGAATTACTAAATACATATTATGTATGTGATAATGTAACCTCCTTCAAAATTTTTAATAAATTTTAACTTTTATATATAACAAATTTGACTTATTTATTTGTTGGTAATTTGATTATTTCTTCTATCTTTTCTAATATAAATAAAAATGTATTTTTGTTTAACCTAAATCTACCACATTTTTTTTTTCTTTCCAAATATGTATTTACATAAATTATTAATTCATGTTTGTCGTTTAATATTAACAATATTTTCCTTGGATCTTGTTTATGAAGTGAAAGAAAATATTTTTTCAAAATTGTTAAATCGAAACTGATAAGCTAATTTCCAGCCCGTAAAGAAACTGTCAGATGACTTTACTTTAAAGAACTTAACTGATAACTTTAACTTAAAATGAAATTATGAAACGCTTTTTTCTCTTTTAGATCAAACTTTAAAAGTAAAGTGACTTTATATTTATTATGAAAGAGGCCGTAAGCGTTTTACAAAACGGGTCAGTTTGTGAAACTTTAGGTGACTTATGCCCGGTTGCAGGAACGTTAATCAACGCCTTGTTCAATCAACGGTTCATCACAACGAACAAATTCGAATCAGTTTCCTTGTTGTTATGATATTTAATAGGAATGACGATGGGTACCCCGGTACTCGGAACCTACCCGATAATAATGTACTCGGGTATAACCCGAACATTTTTCAATCAACGGTTCATCACAACGAACAAATTCGAATCAGTTTCCTTGTTGTTATGATATTTAATAGGAATGACGATGGGTACCCCGGTACTCGGAACCTACCCGATAATAATGTACTCGGGTATAACCCGAACATTTTTCAGATGCAGGAAAGATTTTATTTAAACGAAATGCTTTTTATTACCATACCATAGGTAATTAATATAATTTATGTTAAGTTTTTTTTTATAGAGATACAGTGTATTTATTTATTTGTATTACTTTTTATTTAATAAATATATGTAAAAAATAATTACGAATTTTATTAAAAAGTAAACTGCTAATATAAGGGTAACTGGTAATTAACAAATTAACGAATTATGTATATGTACTTAAAGGATAACAGTTAATTAAAGGGTATCGGGTAATTAACGGGTAAAGGGTACAATCCGGGTAATTGTTTCGGGTACTCGGGTACCAAAATTATCGGAATTCGTCATTCCTAATTTAAATCATTGCTGTCAAAAAATCGCGTTTTATAAAATGACGAACAGCTTACTGTATATTTCTCTAAATACAGGGTGCTTCAACATAAGTGTAAAAAAAATTAAGGGCATATAGTACTGACTAAATTGAGTACAAAAAGCTTAATCAATATGGGTACGATCTTCAATAGTTTCCGAGATATGAGGCAGTGAAAAATGAGTTTTTACGGGGTTTACCTCTGCTATCTTGAAAACTATAAGAGTTACGACTTTCATTATATAAGACTTTTTGTTTACCTTTCAGAGGTCAGGCCTCACCTCATGAGCTCTCATTACTTAAGTAGTAACTCTTACGGCCGATTTCACCACCGATTCCTAAATCGTTGCCTAGCAAGGAATTTCCTAAATTTAAGAACTGCCTAAACTGATACTTATCCATTTTGGATTTCACCAAACAAAGCAATGCCCAGCTAGGAATTACTTACGTAGGCATCGGATTATTAGTTACTTCTGTGATATTATATTTGCACACTGTAAATAAATGAATAATTTTTATAATTTATGACATTTGTCAATTATATTTGTCAACATTGACATTGGAAATTATGTGGAGATATCATTAATATTACGTTCAGGTATACAAAATAATTAAATTTTTAAAGAAATTTCCTTTACAGATATATATTTATAAATTTGTATTACTGCAGTGGAAATTATAGTTGGAACAACGATGAAAAATGAAAATGAACAAGAATAGAAAAATATAAATGGTAACATATAGAATAAATAATTTAAAAACAGAAACTGAATCCTATGATTTCAAGAAAAAATTTAAAATATGACAACCGAAACGCATTTTTATGATATTTGGCTATGGCATTTTTGTAGAAATTATGAATTTAATTATATGTGAATACCCAATGTAATTTCCCAAAATATAAAATAAAGAATAAAAACTATATATTTATGTATTTACTAATTTTATATCATATAAACTCGTATAGGTATATAAAATTCTGTTTTCTAATGAAAAGGACATTTTTTCCAAAATCATTTTTCATCACAGAATTCAAAACAATTTGTTCTTTCTTTTATATCTTGTGCATGTTTTTCTATTTCTTCGTTATAACTATCAAAATATTCAATAAAATTGTACAATTTTCATTTTGAAGTGTCAGCTGTCAAACGTTAGGAAATACTTAGCGATTTGGGCATCGGAAAACAGATACCTAGCTAAGTAATTCCTAAATCAAGATAGGCAATGCTTAGCGGTTGGTGAAAACGAAATTTTGCTAGGTAATGCCTATGTGGTACACATCGGGTACATAAGCATTACTTAAATTTTAGGAATCGGTGGTGAAATCGGCCATTATAGTTCTTAAGATAGCAGAGATAAATTTTGTAAGTCATTTTCCATTGCCTTATATCTCGTATAATAATATTCATTATATACATAATATGCAAATACTGAAAATTTACTCTCTGCATTGTATATTTTATTATTTATACAAACTTTACAAAATTTCAACTGTGTATTTTACTTGGCGTATATTGTTTTCATTTCATAAACGCATGTTATGTAAATACATTATCCTATATCACACACAGATTTGCAAGTCTGATTCAACATGTGTAAACAGACTGTCAAACAAAATCATACATATATTTATAAGCAAGTGATTCTGTACTGAAAAAGGCGATTTCTACTCGACGGATACGGCATCGCGACGAGACGCACAAGGAATGCTAGATTAGAGTGCGTTGCGAAATTGAGTAGAAAATAGACGGATAATGCAATTACAGTAACAACATGGTACATTACTCCCAGAGTTGCAAAATGCACATTTTACTACTTACATTGCAGTTCTATATGCAATACTATTCGTGATAGTTAAATTGATGAGAAAAATGATTCGAGGCTCTTTTTCATATCAAAACTTACCTACTCAAATATAAGCCATAAAAATATAGGTATTAATTATGTTCTTATGTATGAATGGTATGATGATTGTGGACAAGGCGAAAGAAGAATGTTGTTAAAGAGTGAAGTGAGTCAGCTGAGCTCTTACTCTTATCCCTTTTCCTATTGTTTTCGGGTTTTTGCTAACCCACTAAGTGGGATTCGCGTGATTTTATGTATGTGTGTATGTATGTATGTATGTATGTATGTATGTATGTATGTATTAATTTTTATGTTACAAACCATGTACAAAAAAACTCTGTTGTGGCTAGCACAAGACCTCTCGCCATTTCCATATTAGGCTATATAAGCATTGTACATATTTAACATTTCTGGTACACACAAAAACACATATCTTTATATATTTTTATATTTTTTAAATCATTCTTTGAACAACTTTCCTCTTATTCTTCTAAAATTTGAGATTCTTCCAATTCATTGATGAGATTGGTGGTGTTTCTGAAGGATATATGAAATATGTATCTATCTATAATTATAAATATTTAATTAATAATAAATATTAAATGTACTTCCCAGAAAAAGTCTTCAGTAATGTCTCTGGTTTTTTGACAGTGACATGTATATCGTTAAGATTAACGAATGAATGTAATGACACACAGAAATGGGTAATATGCCGTGATGATATATTTATATTGATTTATTTATGTATTTATTTATTTATTTATTTTATGTAATGACAACCTATTATTTTATATATTTATATTTCTTTATCTCTAACTCTATAGATATAATAAAAAATTTAAATGTACCGGATAGAGATTTGTAAATGCTTTGATATTTGTAATAACATAAATTTTGAAAAATATAATATTTAAAATCTTTTTTTAAGAAACTAGTACACACGCGCACATACACACACGCGCACATACACACACGCGCACATACACACACGCGCACATACACACACGCGCACATACACACACGCGCACATACACACACGCGCACATACACACACGCGCACATACACATACACACACGCGCACATACACATACACACACGCGCACATACACATACACACACGCGCACATACACACACACACACACACACATACACACACACACGGACATCATAGTAAAAATGTTATAATCGGGTTATTGGGACCTTAAAACTTGCTTTTTTCTTAGCGAGAGGTAAAATAAAGAAGAAAAACATAATTATTATCTATAGATAATTAAATATAAATAGTAAATAAATATTCAAGTACCTGTGTGTGTGTTTGGGCAATTACATTCGAATTGTTGTGCTCAATTTGTCCAACTAGTTATTGGGAAATTGGAAACTGCTGTTCAATTTTATGGGTAATTTAAACCAAAATTGGTAAACTTGGTTAATAGGACCAGTGACCATAATGTCATATTTTTAATAGTTTATTGACCGAGCACTTTAATAATATGGGTGCTGAGTTCGACTTTATTTTATTATCGAGATTATTATGGTATTTCAGTTTTTGTACTTTATTGTCTGTGGTGAGTGTTATTTTTGTGCCTGATGTTATTTTAAATGCATTATTTGTTGCAGAGTAAGTGAAAAAATCTGTGAGAGTGATTTAAATATTTTTAATTCACTTGTGAATAAAGTGTTACTTATAGTTGTTGCTATGGAGTTAATAATGACAGTTTAAAACGTCAAAATTGAATAAAACATTTTTACTTATTTGGTTATACAATTTCTTAGGTTATATTTAAATTCTCTGCTATTGTTCAAATAAAACACAATTCTTCAATATCCTTATTTGGACACGTTTTCCTCTTTTCTTCTAAATAGACGCGTTTTGCAGCTTTTTAAATTAACACTAATTGATAAGTATTAAGTTCATATTGACATGCATTATTAACTCTGCTTAAAAAAAATTCCTTTCAGCCTTTTCATGTAAAAATAATTTGAATGAAAAAGTTAAAAAGTTTGTTTATGAAAAAGTACTTCCGTAAAATACTTAATCTAATTTTCATATAAAAAGACAGCCATTTAAGAACAATGTAATTTTCTCTTATGCGCCATATGACAATTGTAATCTATTTTAAAAGTATTATTCTTTTATGCTTTGAATAAAACATAAACATATGGAAATAAGAAAACTAGAACGTTATAATAATATTCTCAGAATTGAAATTTACATCTTATAACACTGGGGAGATGTAAATTTCAGCGCAATTCTTTCATATGAACCTCTGATGCAATATTCTCAATTCTCTCCATATGCTGCACACTGTTACTGCAAGACCACCTACGATGAAACATACGAGTACATTGCAGATATAATAATTAACAATGCGGCTTACAGTCAGTGTTGATTAATTGATTAACGGGTTGCTTAATCTTCATGCAAATTATGCAGTTGGTAACTAAAAATAATAAATACATCCGAACCCTGATTTCTTAATTTGTTTTATCCATGTTTTGATAGAAACAATACAATTTTACTACTCCAGATGCTTGCCATATATAAATTTCATTTATTTCTTTTTTTTAAGGAGAGATGCACAAAAATATGTAGCATTCCGATCTACTTTAAATGAAAACTAGTGTAGTAAACGTAAAGCATTTTATTCGATCGAAATCAAAGGTATTTGAAGAAAAACTCTTATACAAATTTTGGAAAAAAAATCATATCTTGTAATATACGACCTATAGGAGATACTCGTAGTTTTAGATAATAATGAAAAAAAAGCTGTCTTTATAAAACTGTCCATTCACGTGATATGGAATGATGAAGATGTAGTAAGATTAGTAAATGCTTTATTGTTTCTTACATACATAATTTATTTGCCGAATTCATCGGTAAAATAAAGAATATAGCATTCCATTTAAAATAACAAAGTTAAGAACTTCTTTCTTTTAATCAGGAAGTGTCACTGCTTAGAAAATATTTTAGTTGGATCGGATTTGTCGGATAACCCGTATATAATTTTATAATAGTACATATTTTAAAGAACGTATATCATTTTATTTTGTGAGAATGAAATTATTATGAAATAGTTCTTTATACTGTTTTTTTTTTTTATTATTATTTTGAGCTTTCTATTTCTTTTTACCTTCCGTCACCTTTAGGTAAGAAAGGTATTGTCTTTAGTCAAAAAATTCGGTGGTCAGTTTTTAATGAATAAGCACGTTTTAGGGTCCCTACTATACGAATTTACTGTTTTTAAGATGATGTCTGTATGTGTGTCTGTGTGTGTGTCCGTGTGTCTCCGACGATAACTTCAATACTACAATTCTAAAAATTATAATTCTTTCGTATTCCTCTTCTTTACATCCATATGAAGAGCTGATTAGATTTTCGTTATCATTGATTCACAGGAAATACTCTTATTTGAAGTTTTTAACAGTTTTTCTTTAAAAAAACGCAGTTACATATTATTTTTTGACATTTTCTGTTATAAGTGTTAGAGTAAATGCTCTTCTCTATACGATTTGATTATACATTTGCCTTTATATTCAACAGATATAGAGTTAAAGAGTTATAAAGAGATTAACTTTCAAAGATCAATCAGCTTTGATATTTATCCGGGAAACAGCCGATATATTTAAAAAATTCTAATTGACATATGTCAGTGTCAAGTGCAAAACTAAAGATGGAAAGAGTAGGGTCAGAAAGTGTCATAGTGTTCCTCAGAAGTGACATGCAGAGGAAGACCAAAGAGAAGATGGAAGGACTGTATCGCAGAAAACTTGACAGAGGAAGAACTGTGTGAAGAAAATTCGTCGGACAGAAATGAGTGGAAGAGAAGATTAAGAAACAGCGACCCCCTAATAAAAAAGCGAAAAACTGAAGAAGAAAACAGTGTCAAGTGCAATTTATATTGTGTTTGTTAATGTATAATTTTATTGAATGTATATAATCTTTTCAAAGGAATTTTTGTTATGGGCTTTGTACAAAATACATTGAATTGACGGAAGGTCTTGCGCTGGCCACAACAGATTTTTTAAATAAAAAATAGTAAAGCAAAAATTTAGGAAATTTTGTCAGTTGGTGGTATTAATGTTACCTTTGAAATTCATTTGACAACTCTAACCTTATTTTTGTAACACCATACGATATTTTTCTATTTCTTTCTAACTTTACTACTCTATTTCTTCTCTTCTTATTCGTAGTTTTAAATTCAAAATTACATAAAAATAAAATTCTTAACAATCGTTTGTGTTCGTCTTTTTAATGAGATTTGACATTTCATATTTTTGAAATTTTTAGGCATCAACCTTATAAAAGCAAAATGTACTAGTCTCTTACATCACTCGAATGAACTATTAACGAACTATTTTGAGTGCTGTGAAAGCTTTGTTACATGCAAAATAGAAAAAATGATATTAAATAGTTTTTAAAATAAAGAATATACGAGTAGTACTAATAACATAATAATTAATGAACAAGTAAATAAGAATCTCTGAACAGAAGAAAAGATGGGAATGGAAAATGGATAATAATAAAATAATGATAATAATTCAAAAAACGATGTTCAACAAAAAATATACAATAACTGCACAACTGCACCAACAAATATGTACCTTAGCGAATCGTAGAATATGCAATGAAAATGAAATGCCTCCGTCAGAAAGACCTTAGAAAAAACAGTATGGGACATGAAATTAAATGAAAACATAAGGATGAAGACAAATCAACAATTAGGTATAATAACCGGGATAGAACAAAAGCAATTGAATGATAAAGTAATAGAGTTAGGAAATATGAACAAAAAAAGAGAAGAGGAAGACCAATGAAAACATGGAAAGGAAGAATAACAGAACACGGAAATAAAAGAAATAAAAAATTGAAAAATATTAGAAAGATGCCAAAGAACGGAAAAAGAAAGGGATTGATTAAACATTAATCTTGAGAAAAAAAATCCCGTACTCGACTATGGGTATCAGGAATATGTCTATAAAAGTCTACACACGATATCACCAACAAAACAAACCTGGAGTACATAAATCGGATTTTAATATCGACCGGTTATCTAATCAACTTTATTCACAGAAATATTTATAACAGATTACACAAAATTTACAATAGAAAATAGAACTCACTAGCAAGGAAATAATAATAGTAATATTAAACCCATTTATTGTTTCATCCCTTACAATTTTAATATTAACGGCACAAACAGACTCTAAACTTAAAATATATAAACATCTTCATAGACAAACTAAAAAATCACTAACTACCACACGCATGACTTCATTTGTAGCGTTAGGCTTCCTGCTTTTCTCTTCACTATTTCACCAACTCTGAATTGATTCAGAGGTTTGTTGAAATGATGTATCTTAATTTTTTTTATCAACCTAGCCTATAAAGATCATTGTGTCTAAAACAGTTTTAAGGTTTTGTAATAAAATTTATCAGTATTATTGTATATGCACCGTTTATAATAAAGTGAACCATTTAAGCCTTTTGATTCACCGTTATAATACGAGTATCTACTAAATTTTCAATTACCCCCCTTAACAAAATTAGGTGCGTTCGGTAAATCATACGGAGTTGGAGTATTTTATTTACGGAGCGGTGTTGGAGTGGAGTGGGAGTAGAGCTGGAGTTGGAGTAGATCGAGGGAACAAGGTACACTCCTTTATTTGTGATTAACCGAACGAGTAGAGTTAAAATTTTGGTGCACGAATATAATAACCTCCTTTTTTGATAATCTGATATACTGCACTGCTTAAAAAAGTAAATAATGAACCATATAGAAGTTATTCAGTTTGGTATTATTCTTTAATGATTTTGAAGAAAGTATATATTAGAAGAGGTACAGAATTCTTACTATTCCGACATATTGTGCCTAGTTATATTACAAAACAATATTATAAATATAAAATAATTGCGTATAATAAAATATTTCAACATACAAATACAAAATGATCTGACAGATGTCAAATAAAACAAAAAAACTCCATGTATGCTTGCATATCGAGGTTGGGCTTATGGAGTTCACACTTTTTACTCCTCTTGACTCCATTCTGCATTTGCCCAACGCTCCATTTTAAGGCGCTTATCACTCTATGTAATTACCGAACGGTTCTAGGAGTGTACAGAGTGAAAAGAGTGAACAAAACTCATTTGCCGAACGCACCTATTGAAAGATTGATATATTCACGTATTTGAGATGTAACCGGGTATTAGAAACTCATATCAACAATCTTTGCAAAGATAAAGATTGTTGATATGATTTTCTGTATCAGACTACCACTCCTACCAAACTCGGTCAGCCTCTCTGTTACGGAAGCCTAAATAAAAATTAAGTAAATCAAAAAATAATTCTTTAAATTTTGATTTATATAATGTTTTGCCAGAACATATTAAACTTTTGGAAGATAAAAAATTCAAGAAGGTTATAAAACATAATTTGATAAAACACTGCTTTTACACAGTAGAAGAATTTTTAAATTCTAATTTTTGGATATAACATCTAATATCTATTTTCTTTCATCACTCCTTTATTTGTAAATATATTGCATTATGTTAATGACGTACTATAAACATTTTTATGTAATATAGTCAATAATAAATAAATAATAAATAATATTCTTGCAAAGACAAGCATCATATCCCATCAAAATATGCCGAATCTCTTCGCTTTGATGTATGCGGCTATCTGCACCGGCATCATTTTCAATCAGCATGCAGGTATTTATTTTTGTATGATCATGATGCCCACCCACATCGAACATAAAACTAATATGACTAAGAACAATTAACAATGTTGTTGTGCATGAATGAAATGGCCAGTATCTCGCGTGTATGGAAGCGATAAATGCACCGCTTGCTTTTATTGAAGTTTATCTTCTGTCGTCAGTGGTGAGCGGAGGTGAATAGCTCACAATAAAACACATGAGAATTGAAGCGATGAACGGCATTCGATCTCGGTATGAATACTAATGTCAGTGATGAAAGTGATCCAACAATATCGCGTAATTCCGTTTTTATTTGAATTTTTTCAGTATTTTACACAATGGTGACGCTTGGCTAAGTAAATTGTGGGAGAGATAAAAGAAGCAATTTAAAACAAAAAGATAACTCGGGAAATTCAGTTTCGGGTTTAAAAATAATTTTCCTTTTTCATAGTTTATTTCATCAGTTACAATGATTAATATTTACACCATTGTGGGAGTGAAACAAATTTAAAACACAATGGGGTCATTTCACATTTTTTGATTTATTTTTTTCTTGAAAAATAGGTCAAATTAAATATGTACGGGTATATTTTACACCTTACAAGTCTTTAAAATCAGAGATATGATTTTTTAAAAGTTGCGTTTAATTGCAGATATCCCAATCAGCAAGCTACCTCCTGGGAAACAAAACCAACACATAAAAAATACAAGGAAAATGCGCATATACTGTCCTTAGACTTGCAACCATTCAGAAATACACATTGTGATAATATATCCAAACAGGAACACTACAACAACGAAAACTAAGCTAAGAAATATACGAAGTAGGGACCGTACCAAACAAACAAAGCAGAAGTATACGAGTGGTAGAATCCCACGTTAAAAAATCACCCAACATGATACCCAGCCCAAAAGTTGGGGAGCCCAATGGACGTAAAACTACCTTTACGTTAAACGTTTTGTCCGTTGATTAGATGGCACCTCGGTGTGTCTCTAATCCGCGTCGTACCCTGAGCATGGCCGACTGCTAGTGTGAATGTCCAAAAATCCTCTGGCTGGGTAAGCCTGGCGTATCCAGGATTCAGTACTACGGGGTAGTCAGCTCGGCCAGAGTGTCAAGTCAAGTTGCGTTTAATTGCAAATATTTCAACGGTTGACGACACAGTTTCACGGTTGACAATCGAGCTCTACCGGTTTAACTTGGAACTATGATTGCTTGGTTTGTAATTTATTTAAATAAATGGTTTATTTACTTACCTTATACTGCACTAGTAGTTATTATATTCTGCTGTCAGCTGTCACAATTTTAGGTTAGATTACTGTTTCATGTTGTGAAACGTAATGTGTATGTGTGTGAGAGAGAATTGTCTTGGTGTGAGTATGAAACTGTCTCGTTACAAATTTAGTCCGTGTTTAAAAGCTTGAAAGTTTATTAGTCGCATATTTCAAATTATTTTTTATTCGACAATTTTTTTTCTTTTGAAATGATGCCATTACCTTTACACTTACTGATGCACTAATTCTCGAGTTTTGGTTCGGCTCCGTGTTTATCGCGCGAAACTGCTCAGTCTCTATTTCTAGGAATTTGAATATAATTTTTTAGGATGTTATTAACATAAAACCATTGAACAATATCTTCTAAATGAAATTTTGCAGGACTGATATCAGCTATCAAAAATAGCTGTTTTTCAAATAGTTATAATTTGGCTCCTAAAAAAATTTCGAAAAGTGTACAATTAATTTGTAGATCATACTTTCTTCTTTCATAATATGTATAGTTTGTAATGAATAGTTCAATAGTGCGGACTGTAGTGTTTCGCGCGAATCTTATGTTCTACAATTACATCATTTTGAGGACTGCTCTAGGATCGTATTAAACAGGATGAAATGAACTTAATAACAACAACCTTTACATATGAGTAGAAAAAAAAATGTATCAAGTTATTTCACTTCACAGAATTTTAAGAATATTGATAAAATAAACCCTTGTTAAAAGATCGTGCAAGATTTGTTAAAAAAAGTTTTATAAATTTTCGAACTTCGTCGGTAACCAAAAAGTTCTATATTTTATATGTGTAGATCTGTAGCATCTTTTTTATTTATTACTTTAAATATATTTTCTCTTCATTATTTGAGAACTTCTGATTTATAGGTTGATAAATTCTTTTTCGCAAAGTAACATCCTCCAATAATCACCGTTGAATGATATATAAATCACACGATATACTCATAATTAATAGCTTTCATCCTCTTGTTTGAAGTATACGAGCTCTTCATTTTATGAACATATGTTTAAGATATCTAGTTAATGAGTATTTCAACAGCGGGAGATTTTATATACATTATAGAGGATATTTTGCTTTAGATTATGTTGTGGGAGTACCTACTTTATACATGCAGAGTGAATAGGAAATTAATCCTCCCTTAAATTATTAAAATTAAAAATGAGAACGTAAAGTATCTTTCTCGATAAAAGAAAAATATGGTAGCGGTATACATAGTGGCAAGGCAGTGACATGAGTAAAGATTGATTGCGTTACAACAAACGTAATCGTTCACATTTTAAAATTAAGAAAATTGATAATAGCGCAGTTACTGCAATAACATTTGAAATTTGTTTGAAAGTGTTCAATAAAATCTTCAGTATACTGGAGTGTCATTTTAACATAATTCTCTAATTTTTATTTTTTTTTTCTCTACTAGCCATCATTTCAAAAGCGTCATGTTCACTGAACATGCTAACCATCTAGGGATGCATTCGGGCCGGGTCGGACCGGGCTTTGAGGTTGGATCGACTCGGCCCGAAAATAAAAATTGCCGGCCCTATTCGAAGATCGACTCGATAAAAAATTAGCTGGTCCGGCTCGAAAATTGACCCGAAATCGGACCGGGCTTCTCCGTATTTGACACTTTGTTTACCAAAGGCGTTCGAAAATTGAAACAACTTTTTCACAAATCTTATACAAAAATTATCATTTACATAATTATTTTTTATCTAACTTGGTGCTCAAAAATAAGACAAGAAATCATTATGATAGGAACAAAAATCACTTTTATTTAAGTTTACGAATAGTAACAATAGTAATAATATCACAATAGCATTCTTATGCTTTAGTGAATAACCTTGAATTCTTGAAGTAAAATAACGTTTTTATTTGTTAAGATGTGAAGTATGATATTATTAAATCATTTTGATCCTTTTTAACTCCATACATTTTCATTAAAATTTTAAGGAAACTGCTTGCATTTGATTGAACAATAGGATTTTTCGGGCCGGCCCGAAAAGCTCGAATTTTCGGGCCGGGCCAAAATCAAAAGTCCGACTCGCCTCAGATGATTAGCCCGATTCGGCCCGATAAAAAAAATCATCGGCCCGGCTCGATGATCGACTCGAAATCGAGGCGGGCTTCGGGCCGGGCCGGGCCAAAGCTCGAAATCGAGTGCATCCCTACTACCATCTGAAACCATAATTTATTATTAAGTGAATTTTAATAAGCATCTTATTAGTTTGCAATAATATAACCGCTTTAAAATATTTATTAAAATAATAAATGGGGTCTTAATAGCCAAGTAGCTGAAAGACCTCAAAAATTGTTAATAATAATAATAAAAAAAATTAATAATAATTTTAAAAAATCAAACATAATTTTCTGAAAACGAAAACAAGCTCAAACATGTGGAAATGTCAAAACTTCTGTAAAATATAAATGCGCATGTCTGTAACTAAAAATTTCTTGCCGACTTGAAAATTATTCTGACCATTGCCAATCACCCTCAACTAGTCAGAAAACTTCTGTGAACGGCCAACTAGTAGTCAAGAGTTTAAAATTTGTGACTGTGTACGCTTTTATGTAAAAGCTATTAATAAAATTAAAGTTTAAAATTCAGGGCTTACTAATTATTGATTGTCAATGGAATAGTATAAACACCTCGCGGGAATTTTTATTCCAGCCTCGCACACATAGCTAACCTCGGTATATCTCAGTCATCTAAAGCCTGGTTTATTGTTAGCGACGCTTTGGGCTGTCACTTCAACGCTTTGGGCTGTCACTTCACTGTCACTTTGGCAGGAGTACAACCAAGAAGTTGTCACTTTGACACGAGCAAACGCACTTATTTCCAAAGCTAACTTTTGGCGATGATATTACCATAGAAAAACAAAAAATTATTGTTGTTGTTAAAAAAAAATAATATAATGAATTTAATGTCATGTAATTTATATATTTTCGCAATATAACTTATCGAAAATATAAATTGTTACTTTTATTTGTTAAAAGTACATTAGAATATCGTCACCGACCCTAGCAGTTATCTGGGAGCCACGGTGAGAAAGTCAGGAAGTTTATTTCTTACAAAACTTCCTGCACATTTATGTAAGCTGTAAACTTATGAATTTACCTTAGCATTAACATTATGACTTTGCATTAATAATTCAAGTACATATAGACAAATGCGTGCTGCGGTACATGTAACTATAACCTTAACCTTAGCATAATGCCGTTACCCTAGAATATGAAAATTTCTAATTTTCAAGTCATAATGCTAATGCCAACCAATCAGAAGAGTATATGTTCGTGGACGACAGCTTGATTCTGAAGATATTTACGACAGTCAATTGACATCTGTCATCATTTTGTTGTGTCATTGAAAAAGAAATCCAACTAATACAGTTAATTGAACAATGTATATATATTTATGATGAAAGAGATGTGTCGATTTTACAAGAAGTGACATTACCGGCCTGCTCTTATTGGTTTGCCCTAAGAAGTACATGAACCGGACAGCATAATGCTAAGTTTAATGCAGTCATAATGCTAGTGCTAAGGTAAATGCATAAGTTTACTGCTTACATAAACCAGCCTTATCTCAGCACTCAGCTGTAATGGAGCATTTCCCGGCGCGGTATATAATATACAATAGGCTATTCCACAGTAATCAAAAATAGTAAAAGTTTATTGAAAATATGAACGATAATAGTTAAAGGATAAGGAAAACCATATTTATTTTATTATAAATTATTTCTTCTAGAAGACACGGGGAGTTTTGCTTTTGATGATGCAGGACATGTGCACGAGTGTTTGAGCAAATAGGATCCTAGTATGACCTCCGATTTTGAGAAGCCCCGCCCTAACTAAGAATATACTTCTTCGGATGTGTCGGATCTGTTCGGTTGCTGTTCGGGTGACGCTCTAATTTCTTTGTTTTTATAAAATGAGAAAAAAAAGTGAAATAAATTAAGTATAATAATTTATTTTATGTCTCTAATAATGAATTATAATATTACAATTTAAATATACATTATTTTGTAATTTGTTTAACATTTTTTCGTGGCTTGTGAACCACTGTTTGTTTACTTCTGGTGTATCCACATTAGCTACGTCACAAAGCTAATTTCAAATTCGGACCTTAATATCTCGCTTATTGGAGGAATTTTTAACTCGGACTTTCACATGTGGTCTTATATTTTTATGTACTTCAAAAAAAAAAAAAAAAAAAATTATAAATATCGTGGAATAGCCTATTATTGACCTCATTAAATTATAAACTTGTATTTACCTACGGAAATGTCAACTGATATTTATTTAGAAAAAAAATCTTTCTTAAACTTTAGCTTGGCGTATAATATTTTCTATCATATGAAAGAAAAAATGTTCTTCGTTGAATTTTAGTGACGCAACCTGTGAAATTGAATGTGGGAGCGTTAGACGTCGCTGGCAGGCGCAGGGCGTCGCCCGTAGCTCGCGGCAGTCAAATCCATTTACGCGTGTACAGCTTTCGCCACTTACTGACTGATGCGAAAGCGCCAACGGTTTTTAACTTCCTAACGACGTTATACACCCTGGCACAGGAGAGGAGAGATTGGGGGAAAGGGAGCCCTGCTCTACCAACAACCACTTTCCCTACGGGAAATGGATTAGAACTACATTTCTCATCATTTTCGCTCGAAATACTAGGAAATGCTTATTTAGCTTTTTTACCATTCTTCATTTACCGAATTGGTTTTTACTTCCCGCTACCCTAGGTAAGAGAGGTATAGGGATCGTGCTAAAAATCGCATATAGAGATTTTAGCGAATAAGCACGTTTTAATGTCCCCAGAATCCGATTTTAATATTTTTGCAATGATGTCTGTCTGTATGTATGTGTGAGTAGATCCTGTGTACACGATTACTGAAATACTATCAGTCATAAAAATTGAAATTTTGTATACCCATTCCATACTAATGTTGGAAGAGCTCATTAGTTTTTAGTGTATATCGGATAACCGGAAGTGTCATTTATACAAGCTTTTAACAGTTTTTCTTGTAAAAAAAATTCATAGAACATATTTTTTTAGCAACTTTTACTAATAAAAATTGGATATAATGGTACAATCTTCTATTCTACGATGATAACATTTAGTAAATAACTTGAAATAACTTTAAATATTAAATTATAATAGTATATTATGTGGCAAGTGTGCGAAGCTGAAATTTTTACATAAGGTTGGAGATTGCGACACGAGCCGAGGATTGTCAGATTGAGGAAACTGCAGTTAAATATTTTTTAAGTCTTATAGTATTTGGGAAACCGTGGTTCCAACATCCACATACACAGAAATAATCGTAAAAATGTTATAATCGGATTATAGGGACCTTAAAACGTGCTTATCTACTAAAATTTGGGTATGCGAATTTTAGCATGATCCAACACCTCTAGTAGCGAGAGGTAAAAATTACAGAAATATTATTACATTTACAACAAATTTAAATTGTTTTACATCCATTCTGAGTAACACTTGTATTACATCGTTCAATTACTATTTACAAAAATCTGATGTGGCCAGCACATGACCTCCCGAAAATTCCATGTTTAAAATAGTAATGAGCTTTAAGTAAAGTATCTTTTTCCGTTCCGGTTGATCGTTTATAAACAAAATCTAATTTGTTGTTTTAATAAATAGAAGTCTGTAATACGAAATTAATTTCGTGCCAAAAATAATCGATTATCATGGGCCTATAGCGCTCACCATCAACTATAACAGTTCGACCTTCATCATTTTCGAAAAAGTAAGATCCAATTAATCCACCTGACCACAGTGCGCACCAAACAGTCTCATTTTGACATGTAATGGTACCTCGTAAATCACATGAAGATTTTCGTCTGCCCATATATGGCAATTTTGCTTATCATCATACCCAGAGAGGAGAAAATGTGCCTCACCAAAGAAAAAAATAATCCACGAAAAATCATCATCAACTTCCAAGTGCTCTAAAAACGCAATCTGTGTAAATTCTTCGCCGTACATGATCCATGTCGTAAATGTGTAGTTGTAAACCAATATTTGACATTTTGAAAACACGTACTTATACTGACAGATTTATATTTACAAATCAAATATATTTCTACTTAATTCTTCTTAACACGGTTTCATTATTAATGTAAATGTAACAGTGACATTTGTTTAAATACGTCAAAATTTTATTAAAGTAATATGTTTTTGTTTGACGCATGGGTCAGATGATGTACAAAAAAATAATTATTTTATAAATTTATATTTAAAGTTATTTAAAGTTTTTTAAAGTTATATTATCGTAGAATTGAAGATTGTACCATTATATTATATTTTTAATAGTAAAAGTTGCTGAAAAATTATATTCAATGCAATTTTTTCAATAAAAACTGGTAAAAGCTTGTATAAGTGATACTTCCGGTTATCTGATATACACTAAAAACTAATCAACTCTTCCCACATTAGTATAGAATGGGAATACAAAATTTCAAAATTTTCTGATTGATAGTATTTGAGTAATCGTGTCCACAGGATCCACACACACATACATACCCACAGACATCATTGTAAAAATGTTAAAATCGGATTCTGGGGACATCAAAACGTGCTTATTCACTAAAATCTCTATATGCTATTTTTAGCACGATCCCTATACCTCCCTTACCTAGGGTAGCGGGAGGTAAAAATGGTGTAATCAGTGAACCTCTAGTGTCTTCTGTAACTGTATAATAGTAACTTGGTATATTTGTGGCGCCTCCACCATAATTTCCTTCCGTAATGTAAGAGTGGATTGCAGTAGTAATTGACGTCGTGGCCGGAGAGCGTCGCCACTGTCACTGTCGCACCGGAAGAGACTTCACAACTTGATTACAGATGAGCACCAATCAGATCAAGTGTCTCTTTCATCGCTTTTATTCCAACTCCGGCTACAACAGACTTTGTACCTCAACTTTTCCTTTGAACCCCACTCAAACATTTACAACCTGGGCTATGACCTAAATTCACTTATTTACTAAAAGAACAGGCATAAAAGAATAAGAATACGAGTCAGAATTGTTTTAAATTGTAAATTGTTAAGCTCGAACAATAAAGAACGAAGATCTTTGTACAAATTGAAAGCCAGTATTCTGAGTGGATAAAATTAAAATAAAATGATGTTGCCATTGCTACCGCTAATTTCTTGTTTTTATTTTAAATAAGTATCCTCTTTAACAATGCTTCGCAGATATGTGGTGTGATTGATTTTGTTTTTAGGTTTCAGTATATTGAAAACTTTTTTATTGTATAACATTGATTATATTCTCATTTGTTCATTTTTCGACAATTAATTATGAGAAAAATACAGGGTGGGGCAGAAAAACCTATCCGATTTCAAAACGTTATAAAATTAAAACCACTCAACTTGTCAAAAAAAATTTTTATTAACATATCGCAAATTTTATGCCATTTTTAAATTTAAGTTTTGAAAAGCACATCACTCAAATGTCGTCCTTGGGAGCGGATACACTGATTTAGGCGCTCGCGGTAGCTTTCCATGACTTTCACCGTCATTTCCACAGGAATTTCTTCAATTGCCCGAGCAATTTCCCTTCGTAAAGCAAGAAGGGTCCTTGGTCGATGCTGGTAAACCTTCGATTTGAGGTAACCCCAAAGGAAGAAGTCACATGGAGTGAGATCCGGTGAGCGCGGCGGCCAGCCAAGATCACCTCTCAGGGAAATGAGGCGACCGGGAAACAGTTCCCTGAGAATGTCCATTGATCGTCGCGATGTGTGGGCGGTTGCCCCATCCTGTTGAAACCACACATTTTCCACGCCATTTTCTTCCATTTTGGGTCTAAGAAAATTTTCCAGCATGAAACAATAGCGCTCGCTGTTGACCGTTACGGTTTGCCCATTTTCTTCAAAAAAGTAAGGCCCCCAGACGCCTAGGCGGGAAAGAGCACACCACACAGTCACTTTTGGGCTATGGAGGGGTTCCTGATGGATTTCTCGAGGATTTTCGTCACTCCAATATCGAAAATTCTGCCTGTTAACGGCACCACAAAGGTGAAAATGGGCTTCGTCCGTGAAGAGCACAACATCGTCGTTTGGGAGTTCTCGGAGATCGCGACACAGGTTCGTACGGGTTTCAAAATCCCTTTCACTTAATTCCTGTGCAACAACCATTTTGTAGGGATGCATTTTGAGGTCCCGGTGCAAAATGCGCCGAATACTGCGGTTGGAAATCGCCAAAGCGAGCGAATGTTTTCGCGCCGAACGACGCGGGGAACGTTCAATCGCGGCTCTCACATTGGCCACGTTTTCAGGTCCTGTTGCTGTCCTGGGACGTCCAGGCGACTTCTTTTTCAATGCTGAACTCGTCTGTCTAAAATTTGACACCCACACTTTAATCGTAGCGTGATGTGGAACAGGATCATGACGCCCGAGTCCGAAATGAATTCGAAAAGCACGTTGTGTAGCAATTATCGAACCGCCGCATTCGATAAACCGCTCAATAACAAAAGCACGATGTTCACCAGACCAAGGCATGTTGACTACTGACAAATGGCATAAAACCGGCTTTCTAACGGTTTTTACCCCACTACTCTACCTGCTCCCTCTTTTGAGAAAAAGGGATTTGAAATCGGATAGGTTTTTCTGCCCCACCCTGTATATAACTTTTTCTAGACTCTATAAAAATTTATATGTAAACTAAAATTCTAATTCTTTACAACTTTTTTGAGTAACATTTTGTTTATTCATTTTCAATTTTTAAGTTGGTACTTTTCTTATTATTAAATACACTGTTATGATCTAACCCATAGATACTACCCATATGTAACACCCACAAATTAATATAAAAAAATTTACCTACCTTGATAGCAATGGTAAAACTAGAACCAAGAATTTATGTCCAATTCTGACCGAGCGGAATCAAAATTGTTAGGAAATTTAATACAAATACAAAATATAATTTCAAAATTAGAAAAAAGTATATATAAAAAATGATGATAAAAATACAAAATAATTGAACTATTACAAAATAACTGAACTGTTACATTCAACTGTTACGTTCAATTGTTACATTTAACTGTTACGCAATAAAACATTAACAATAAAAATTGTAAAAAATATACAAAAGATGAAAACCTACCTTAAGAAGATTCTAGAAGTGAAAAAAGTCTCCTGGATTGATTGGTGATCACAGGGATTCGGTTTCACCTGGTAGTAACTTCTTTTACGAAATTTTGACCCAACACCCTCGAAAGAACTTTGAAGACTACCGCGCCCGTATTTCGCATATGATGCGTCGCGCTTTGTTTAGATAAAGTACAGTCGTACGATCAAATATATATATATATATATATATATATAAAATGTAACATTTACAGTCATTACAACACTAATATGTCCAAAATTGTTCAAAAGACGACAAAAACAATTCATTAATTTGCGCTTAAATTTAATTTATAAACACACTTGCTGACCCGCCCTGGCTTCGCACGGGTAAAGCTAGAATAACGATTAGTTACACGTGTACCAGTCATTTTTCACATTTACTTTGGAGACATGCACTGCGTCGGGAGCCGGCAGCCTGCCTCGCATCGTACATGTAACAGGCTCCGACCACTGCTCACCCGATCCCCGCACCGCACCTATCAGCGCACTTTTCTAAACATGTCTCGGGTACTTTTACTTATGTACATATGATGCAAGCTATCTCTCCGACAAATATCGAAAATCTGCTAACGGTTAAAACTTAACTATAGATACAAAGATAAAAAAAAAAATAATTGAAATCATCCCCTATCGTACCGCCTTGAGGGATGATTTTTGAAAAATGCTAAAACATTATTTCTTACCAATAGCACAGAATAGATATATACAGAAGCGACACTCCTTGTCTACACCATTGTTGTTGCGATTTGATGTTTATGACATTGAACTTTAAATTTGTTGACAAATTTACGCGCGAAATTTAAATTTTTTTAAATGGTAAAAGAAAAATTAGAAAAAATAAACACATAATTATGTTTTTATTGAACAAATACGTGAATTTTACAAATTCAATACAATGCAGAATTTTCTATATATTTGACGTGGGAAACACAAACGTCAGATTGAATGAATATGTCCCAAATATCCTTCTCCATCAAATCTTCTCTTCCTCAGGCAATGAGCCACATTTTACACTTATATTTATTAAGTGAATATACATTTTGCATGATATGGAAGTCGTTTTGCATTACTTACATTTATGGATCTTTCGGAAACGAAAAAAACTTACATTTCGCTTTCTCCATTTTTTAAATCTCCTTATACAGTTTTTATATGAGCAAACAAGTCCTCCCGATTCTACCTTCTTCGTTTTTTTTTTCATTTTATTAGAAACTAGCACCACTTCTAAAATTCACAAACGGTTCACAAAATGACATATGTCAAAAGTGAGAAGACGTGTTTGGTTTGCTTGAATTAGCCATAACCCTAAAATACATGGGCGTGACAAGCTGAGACAACAGTTCCTCCAGAATATGTGAAATATAATTATTTTCTTTATGATAACGATTTTTCCTATCGTTTGTTGAAAAAATAACGTGTTTGTTCTTATTAGAAATCAATTTGTATTTCTCAATATATTTTTATTATTGACCCCAACAGAAAATGTTCTCGTCGAGATAATGAAAAGAACAAAGAATCGTAAGATACGAAGATATGCCGAAACAATCCGATTTTATCCGATTAGCCCTTTAAATTTGTTGGCATACTCTTTCTCTCTCTAATTTTCGTTTCTCTCTCTGACTGTCGCTTCTGTATGAATGTCTATTCTGTGCCAATAGCATAAATAAGAATTTGTATATCCCTAACTTGAGAAATGATGGATTCTCCATACAAACTTTCATCCCGTATTTCACCCCTTCAAGTTTTATTTTCGAGACAAAAAGAGCCTATTTCCTTCTCTAAGGTCCAATCTATCTCTATACCAAAATTCATCAAAATTGGTTCAGCGTTTCGGGCGTGAAAACGTAACAGACAGACAGAGTTACTTTCGCATTTATTATATTAGTATGGATTTTTAAAAGATTTTTATGAATTTCCAAAATTGAAGGAACTTTATTTAAAATAGAATAGTACAAGTATATAAAAACATAAGTTATTCTAGCACTAGGAATTCGGACACGAGCATGTAGCGGCGAATGGTCGAACGGACGAATATGCTTGAATATTCATCTGTAATGAGTGTTTTTTTACAATTTTCTCTGTTTTTGGTAGAATTGTTAGGTTGCTCAGATATTTTGTGAATTTATTGTAGTGATACCCATGCCAACTATTTAAATGTCACCAAAAGTAGTTTAAGAATGAAGCTCTTACTAATTCTAACATCAATAAGCATGTTAGAATATGCCATTCTAATTCCTAAATAGAGAAACATATGTATTCTGGCCTTCCTGTGTATTAAAGAAATTAAATGTGTGCATTTTGAGTAGTTTGAAATTTGAAAGACATATTCCCGGTTGCAGAAACGTTAACCAACACGTTGATCAATCAACGGTTTATCAAAACGAACAGATGCAACACGATTTCTTGACAGCAATGATTTAAATGTCATGAGGTCAAGGAAACTGATTCGAATTTGTTCGTTTTGACGAACCGTTGATTGAACAAGATATTGATTAATAACTGAGATTTAGAGTAATTTGCAAAATAATTAAAATTTATTTTATTGGAATCTCTTTTAGTCCATTTTCCAATGAAACGAGTTAATTTCTGTCGCTGATTGGTTTAAAACTAAATTGAATTGTCAGTATAAAAAGCAATAATCGCATCAATCAATTTTCCAACGAAGCTTGTCCGTGAAACCTATTCACAAATTAGCTCGGTATGATAGTGCCTGGGTAATTCGATCTCATGAGACGACACAGCCAACCTTATCTTCTTCATTGGCCATTAACTTAATTTCTGTAACAGTATCTATCAGCAGATATACGCAACGTGAATTATTAACAAAAGGAAACGGTTCAGATGGGGAACGAGGACTACTAATCATTAATCGATAAGAAAATATTCTGTTCTCGCCTTAAAGCCTTTTTTGCAATGCTATATTTATTAACTTCCATAATAAATAAATAAGTTTAGCTGCGTTTAGAACCAAATAATTTCAATTTCCAATTTGAATTTCTACTTTGTAATTTTTACTTCGAAGTTGATGCATGAGCAAATTATCAGATACCGCGTGCGTATATTGTGTTTCTTGTCACATTTCTGCACACATTTGTTTTCATAGAGACTTTTAACAGAGATAACTGAAATTGAAGCACTTTATTGCTATTTATTTCTAATGATTTACCATTTACCATAACCTCCAAATAATGACAACTGAGCTTGAAACCTGACGTTCAGCAACACTAGTTTAGACCTTGCAGGTTATAATTGGAAATTGAAATTGGAAAGTGAAATTATGTTGTGAACGCATATTCAGGTACATGTTCCAAGCTTTGACGCAAAGTAGAAATTCAAATTGGAAATTGAAATTACTTGGTTGTGAACTCCGCTGTAATACATTGGCTACAAAATTCGAAAGAAATAGCTTTGTTTTAGTTTTTTTTAAGAATATTTGCGTGTAGATAATTTTTTCTTTGATTTACGGACATGAAAATTTGCCTTCACTTCATTTTCAATGAAAAGAACTGTATAACTAATTTTGCATGATTATTGTAGGTAGAGATTAAATTCAAGTAGTATGGAGATTACACTATAATTATTGAGAATAAGAAGAAAATCAGGTAGGTTGTAAATTACGCTAATTACGATATACAGTATGTCCCATTTAGAGGTGCCACCTCTGAATATTGTTGATTTTTTCTTTTTCAAATAACTTCTAAACTATTAATAATTGAGAAAAAAGTTTCAAATATAAAATATAGATATTTTTATTAACTAACGGAATAAAATTTTATATCCGTAAATTTTTGAGATATAACACAAACTTATATTGTTTTTTAATGGAACCCAAATCTGATTTTAGTCTCAAAAAAATAAATATTTTTTTCTCTTTTCAACGATGTAAGGGTTATTATGTTTTATATTTGTTTTGCCTTCAAAATTATTATTTTTTCCTTATTTTGTATTAAATTTACAATTATTTTGAAAATATTGGTAGATTTCTATTTGGAAATACTCCTTGTATTTAAATAATTTATTTCGTTAGAAAATTTTGCTCAAAATTCGTATCAAATTAATTTTTATAACATTTTGTATCAGGTCGCCCTTGGCTCATCATAGTGTAATTTGTAATTATGAGTCTAGAATGAAAATATTGAGTAATAAAGGCATAAAACAAATTATTTTGATCAAATACAATATAATTAATAAAAATAATAATGTTTTTTTTTTGGGAAATAATAAGAAAATTCAGGAAAATAAAGAGAAAAATTAAATTTTAGGAGCAAAACAAATATAAAACATAATAATCCTTACATCATTGAAAAGAGAAAAAAATATTAATTTTTTTGAGACTAAAATCAGATATGGGTTCCATTTAAAAAAATATGAGTCTGTGTTATATCTCGAAAATTTACGGATATAAAAATTTATTTCGTACGGCACTGGTTAGTTAATAAAAATATCTATCTTTTATATTTGAAAAGTTTTTCTCAATTACTAATAGTTTAGAAGTTATTTGAGAAAGAAAAAATCAACAATATTCAGTTTTTCGTCATTATCTAGTGCCCTATGAGAATTTTTGGAAAAACAAAAGCACATCTGAGATGGCCTTCCAAAGGCGCACAAAAAGTTCCATTTAACCGACAGTGTGTCTCTTATAGTTCTCGAGATCCCAATGGTGGCACTTCTAAATGGGACACACTGTAGAAACGTAATCAAATTTATAAGTATTGTTGTGAAATTTAACCAGAGAGCATTTTCAAATCATAATTTAAGTATTATAATTTTGAAAATGGTTTATTTTATGAAAGCTAAGAAAATTTAATGAACAAGCACCTGTTTTGGCGACTATTTACTGTTGGTATAAAAAGTTTGAACAAACAATGAATTCTTTATCACCAAATTCTGCAGCATCAAAAAGGAGCAGGATATCCTCCTACAGCTGTTAGTGAAAAGAACTTTGATGCTGTTAAAAAATAATCGAAGACGAAATAGAACCACTTATGCTATAATAGAATGTCAAGTGAAGATTAGATCCTCAGCTATTACAATCATTTGCATTTAAAAACAGTTGTCAGTCGTTCTGTACCAAATTTTTTATTTCTAAAACGCAGAGCGTGTAAGAATTTGTCAAACTTAAATAAGGTACTATTAAATAATGGTGAACACCATTTAATATTTTGTGAATAGCATATCATATAATATACCATTACAGCTGGATTCACTGGACCGTTGTAACCGTTAATTTTGCGGTCATATCGGCAACAGCTACTCTGTTCACATGCCTCGTCATTCGATGCGCATAGTTCCATAGTTGAAAAATGAAATATTACCAAAACATATGTTTTTACATCAGTGACATTGCGGGTTAATATAACCTATAATAAGATTTGTTTCACCGGTTAACTCTTAATTGGCTAAGGCCCAATATTTTCATCTCTGGTTAAACTGCCGGTTAAGTTAACTGTCGGTTATAAGAACAATGTGACATCGAAAAATTGACACATGTGTAATTTTTACAATTTAGGCTATGATATCTATGCTGTGTTTTTATTTTAACGGACAGTTAAATTAACAGGCTGTTTAACTGGATATGAAAATACCGGGCCTAAGTAATAAAATACCCCTGTCTATATAAATCAAGTGACGAGGTTTTTAAAGATTGTGATAAAAAATATATTTTATGTTAAACTGGTTTTAGATGGTATTATTTAAATGCGTGATCTGATCATGCGCAGTTAAAACTTGCGGTAATAACAGTCCGTTAACGCCGTCAAAAATAGTTGCCGTCGAATTTCAACCAATCACAGCGCAGAACGGTGTAAACGGTGAGCAATAAGCCCATAAACCATAACAAGAAATAATAAAATGTATACTTTATCCTTAAAGTACTACTCAATAAATAACGATTAAGATAAAAAAAATACATTTTTTTAATAATTACTTTGCGAGATATTTGAATTTATTTCCAGGCCACGGATGACGTCACACTATTGGTATCTTTCTCGCGCAGAAAGTTAGCTATTGGTTTCTTTAAAAATCAAATTCAGCTATACAAAAAACAAATATGACTTTTTGATACCACGAATTACTTCAAAATTAAACGAACTTTCATTTAAAAATATTTTAAAAAATTGGTTTATGGGCCCATTTGACGGTGATAACGGTACATGTGAATTCAGCGTAAGTAGATAACATACCGAATGAGAAGAGCATTGTGAAAATATTCCCCACAGTTTATAATGCTTGTCTTGATATAAATATAGAATGAACCTACCCGCTGTATACATTGGGGAAACTTTCATTGATAATACCCCTTGCTACTGGCATTATCTCGACATCTTTGTGGAAATAATACTGGAATGGAAAGTTCAGGTGGAGTTTTGAGAACACTCCAAAATACATGGAAACTTTGTAGCAACTTAAATTATTCACCCCCTGTCTACAAGGAGAAGCGTTCTGGTTCAACATGGAAATATATAATTGAAGCTACCTTCTCAAATCAGTACAACGGTAACGGTAACCGGTCGAATTACTTATTCCGGGAAATTATTTAGACGAGATTGCGTGGTTAGCCGAGCACAAATGAATTAATGTGAATTCAGATTTGTTGTGTTTGGAGGGTTATGCTTTACAATGCGGATAACTCTAAATTGTATTTCTTATCTTTTTAGAAATTGGCAGGTGAATTCTATGATTATAAATTATAACAATCGTCATCATTTTCAAGGACCCAGCAGAGAAAAACAAAATATTAAGTTAGGAATTTGGCAACCAAGTTTAAATCTAGGTTAACAAATTACTGGTATTTATATTTTGTCATTTTCTACGAGGTCAAAATCAGTAAGGTTCTAACACTTTTAAGTATTTTTTGTTTAATCTTCACGAAAGAATGGCATTATGCAATAATATTTCGTTTATAGGTAGTTCAATTTTCAATTTCAATTCACTCTATAATCTGCTTTGACACTTACTAGGAAATATCTTTTTCGCAAATGCAAACAAGACTATTATTCTATCCTTTGTCGATAGAATTTTTAGCATTATTTATAATTCATATAAATCAATACGGGACACGAAAATACAAAAATATACGCCAATGTGTAGGAACTATATTAACAATTCCAAATTATTTCCATACGTCGCCTTATGAACAGATTCTATAATCTGTATCGTAAAGAGAAACTACTTCAGTTATGTATGTCGTGAAGAATCAAACACTTTTTTATTGCTTAATGCCATTCTTACGTGGAGAAATACTATGCTAGAAATTATTATTATTGTTAAAATTTAAAAAATAGGTATAATTAGTTATATAAAAAAATTCATATGATTTATTGTTGCATTTACGTACACCATTATGAATTTTCGTGAATTAAGAATTACACAAGCTTGGATTTGTATAGAAAAGTTGCGTACCTAAATATAAATTGAGTATAACTGCCTAATTTTATGTTTAAAAATCTGTTGTGGCCAGCACAAGACCTTCCGTCATTTCGATCTATTTTGTAAAATCCCATGCCAAAATTTCCTTGGAAAAGTTTCTATATATCACGTAAAACTGTAACACGAGCACATACTTTTTTTTTGCAAATTTCATACCAAAAGCTTATTTGAAAAGATTCTATAAATCCAATAAAATTATAATTAATGAACATACACTATGTAAATGCACTTGACACTTCCTCTTTCTTGTTCAGATTTCCCTATTTTATTAGGGCTCGCTGTTTCTTACTCTTCTTTTCCACTCATTCCTGTAAAACGCATCTTCTTCACACAGTGCTTCCTCTCTCAAGTCTTCTACGATACAATCCTTCCATCTCTTTGGTCTTCCTCCTGCTCCCCGCATCTGTCAATTAAAATTTTTTGAATATATCACTGTTTCCATGATAAAAAGCAAAGCTGACTAATTTTTGAAAGTTAATATCTTTATAATTCTTCAACATTATATCTATTGAATATGAATGAAAATATATAATCAAACCATATAGATAAGAGCATTTCCTTTAATATATATTTTTAAGAAAAACTGTTAAAAACTTCAAATAAAGGTACTTCCGGCGGAACAGTTGTAACCAAAATCTAATCACCTCTTCATCTGGATGTAAAGAAGAGGAATACGAAAGAATTATAATTTTTAAAATTGTAGTATTGGAGTTATCGTCGGAGAAAATTTTGTCACACACAGACACACACACGGACACACATATAGACATCATCTAAAAAATAGTAAATTCGTATAGTAGGGACCCTAAAACGTGCTTATTCATTAAAAACTCACCATCGAATTTTTTGACCAAAGACAATACCTTCCTTACCTAAAGGTGACGGAAGGTAAAAAAGTTACAGCAGAAAATTGTCCACATACTAACGAAAACAGCCAATGATTTTTTTTTTTTTCTATAAGGATAGTAAAGTTAATTATCTGTATAATATTAATCGTTTATTTTTATGTAACTACATATGGGAAAATTTAATAGTATATTATGTTACTAGGAGTTGAAATAGGTCTTTTTGTATTGAGCTCATATATTTGCGGCCGAGGATATGCAAATTGAGCGAAACACAAAAATAATGTTCAACTTCGAGTGACATATACTATTTTTTCTTCGAGCATTCCGAAGTAAAGTTGATGTATATAAAATTTAAATATGGTCATTTCACCAGTGGAATATGAAACAATTAACATTATTGTACGCCGTAAAATAATATTTATATTATTGTACGCTTAAAATAATATTTTATATTATTATACTAGTAACAAAATGATTAACTTCTATATCGTACATGTAGTTGTAAAATATGAATATTATAATACTCTTGAAGAAAAATAAATATTATTGGATAACCGTTATAATTATATTGTAGATCAATACATACATAGTAAATTTAATTATTTCATATGACATTAATCATTTCCTCATATTATTATAGTATTCATTTTATGTAGCATTATTAGTTTCCTTTATAGCATTTTATTCGCAATCATTTTCATGTACATGTTAATATATTTTTAATTGTTGTTTGTCATTTGTAACATATTTTTTTCTTATTACAGGTAAGTCTACCTATTCTTTTTGGAGTTTTCTGATAAACCGTTGGTAAGAAATCTATAATTATTTTATATATTGTTCTAAAATACATTTTTTACATTTTGCGTGGCCATTATGAAACCCAATTGCGTATCGAAAGAGCCTTCATTTCGATACGCATTTTTTTTTTTTTGTTTATAAGTTTGGTACTACATGACATTTACTTAAATTTTCAAATGTTATAAATCAGTATTAACGTAAACTTTTAAATAATTGAATAAATGTCAATCAAATGTTACCAACTACAGAGTGATCAAGAAGAAATGATGCAGTTGGCAATACAATTCTTGGGATCTTTTTATTCCACAGTTTATACAAAACCAGGTGAAAGCGGAAATACTATTTGACATGCCATTTTGACAATAAATACAAAAAGATTATATCAGAGGTGGAGCATGACAGCTAATAGGATTTTGAGTGATTGAAATGCTTTAGATTATTGCTTATGGGTAGTGTACGAAATAAAAGTACATAGGTAATCGAAACAACAACCATTTTAATAAAAAATTGTAAATATACCCAAATTTAAATTTTCAAATGTCACTATCAACAACAGGAAATAAATTTTTGTATCAATTTTTTGTTATTTCCAACTGAATCAATTTTTTTTTTATCACTCTGTATAACAGCACATTCATATTTCTCGATTTAATATGTATAGCAGCTTTTAAAATATTTTACTATATAAAAGACGCAAAGTTTAAAATAGGGCAGTTAATTCATACCTCCATCAATGTAGTACTCTACAATGTACAGTGGATATAAATTGTGACTTTTGTTTGATAGCCATAAAGATGTCCCATAAACTAGTTTATGAGTTGAGTAGTACGCCAGATATGCTCAGAAATGGAGTACGTCGTACAGCTGCTAGATTCGCCATGTTTTATATTAAAACTGCCCATAAAATTTCCGTTTTATATCAAGCATACTATTGTGCTATAATAAATACTCTAATGGCGTAGTAACCAGTTTCTGATCTGGGGTTGCGTTGCTTTACGACATTTTCAAATTGATTTACGCTAGAAATTTTTATGCGCAATAGAACTAGACCAAGGTCAGAGCTTGAGAATCCTGAATTCATTCAAGAAATATGCAAAATAATAGAGTATTTCATAATCAAAATTTGTTATAGGTAGAAGTAGTAGCTTAGTAATAAATAAATAAATATATCATCACGGCATATTACCCATTTCTGAGTGTGCCAATCTGCGTTGTATACAGATTTTGGTAAAGTTGATGACATATTTGTACCGTGCGGGCGTTTACCAGGCGTCACCTCACGGGCCCTCATTGCTGGCGTGGAGAGTGCATAACAGGGTCACTTTTATATCTTTTGAAATTCGAAATATTTGGCGTCGGTTGAGAAGGAACCGAGATTCCCAGATTCTCGACCAGAGATTCCGGCTTTCGGCCACGGTACCCCATAGCTTATTTATTTACCTCAATAATATGAAGTAATAATTTTCTTTCTACTCCCATGCGTGAAGTGAGTACTTCACGTATCAATTTTTATGTGTGAAGTTTGAGTTTTTGCACACGGTGCATGAAGTGCTACTTCACGCATAGTGTGCGTGAAGTAACATTTCACGCACCGTTCATTATTTTAAATATTACAAACTGAATTGTATTTTAATAAAACAAAGCTGTTAAACACCCGTAACGTTGGTAACCATGGTTACACAAGTCGATAATACAGAGGCTTTACGTTTAAAGAATGACAATGTGAAGAAAAAATATATTTTATTGCAAGGTCGTAGCAAAAGTATAGTATGTAACACGTGTGTGAAGCCTATTTTACATTCGGGTGGTTTGCAACACTCGCCTTCGGCTCGTGTCACAATCTCCACCCTCATGTAAAAATGTCAGCTTCACACACTTGCCACATAATATACTATATTTCTGACATTTTTGCACACTTTGGATCACCCTCAATCGATTCCTTGTTCCATCGAAATTACACCATAATTTTATATATTAAAAAACCTGTAACTGTTAACTTAAACCAAATTAAATCGGGTTTTCTAAATTGTCTTAAAATTAGGTGAAAGTGCTGCGCCTAATAAAAGTATCTGATAACGTTTTACACGAAATTAGAGTTTGCGCCGCGAGCCATGGGCGAGTGGTGAACCGAGGGTGCAAACGAGTGTAAAAAATATCATGCATGTGTTGCAACCAGTACTTTTTCTACGATCTATTCAATAAGAGTATTCAACACTCGAAAATATTTTCTCTTTGCTTTGAAACAACTGCAAAAATAAATTGTCTTAAAATAATCACTATACTCTGTTATACAGGGAATTTATTTTAACATGCAACATATGGTCAATCACTTCCATGGTTACTCACTATTGTCAAAAAATGACAGCAATGTAATATTTGTCCATTTTAAAATGCAACATACAAAATTTGTAGTTTTGTATTCTCGAAACTAATTTTCAATAAATTAGCCTACATACGATTAACAAAAAATCAAAACATGAGTGTTGCACATCTTAACAAACTTTAGCTTACAAAAATTCATAACTTTCATGTAATAAATGTTAAAAAATACTCCCATTCACACTGAGGCAATATTCTAGTCGGTCGTAATAAGAATTGACACCATTTGTGATATTGTGATGTGTTCTGGAAGTATCTCCTGTGCTGCAATACTATTTATAATGTTGCATTTTAAAATGGACAAATATTACATTGCTGTCATTTTTTGACAATAGTGAGTAACCATGGAAGTGATGAACTATAATGTTGCATTTAAATTCTCTGTAGTTAACGACATTAGGCCGATATGAGGCAAATAACGGACGCGGTTGAGGTTTGAAAACTGAGGCGATAGCCGAGTTTTATAATCAGCCGAGTTTGTTATTTGCATATTGGCCGTGTGGCGTTCAAGATTTTTCGTAATAACATAAAATTGTAACATTTAGGAATAATAAAATAATAAAATTTTTCTCTTTCTGTCATACTGCATAATTTTTTTTGTTGATGTATAAAACAAGATGCTGTTTATTTTCTAGGAACACTTGATTTTTAATTGTAGGCGACTATTATAAAAAATAACGGCTTGCGTCCGTTATATTTATCTTTTCACTTTTGTTTTTGGTCTTGTTATATCATAGTAACAATATGGTATTACAAAAAAAAAAAAAATCTGTTGTGGCCAGCACAATACCTCTCGCCATTTCCATATTAGGCTATATAAGTATTGTATTACACTTCGCTTTCGAACCGTCGTTTTATAACAAAATATTACAGAACTTTACCCAAATATTGTTTTTTATTGTATTTAACATGTCTTCTGCACACATATAATTCTAATTATATCTATATTTCATTGTATGAGGAAGTTTCTAAATGTCAGAGATTCTCCCAATTCATTAACCAGATCGGCGGTATTTCTGATGGATATATATGCATTTTACCACAATTTTACCTGTAATTTCAAATATTTAATTAATAAAACAATAAGAAAGATTAAATATAATTCCCAGAAAAAGCTATCAGAATGTCACTAAAACTGTTGATTTTTGACACTGACATGTGTCATTTACAAACTATGTTATAAACATTGGAATTTGTCAACTGGTTTCCTTAGTGCCTTAGCTTCTGCGATTAGTTTACTCTATAAATTATAGTCTTTATTTCTAAATCTATACAAGATATAATAAAAATTTTAAGTGTATTAGATGGAGAATTTTATGTTCTTCAATATTTAATTAAAAAAACTCCCAAAAAATTACTACTTCCGGTTGTTTAATTGTTACCAAAACCTTTTCAGCTCTTCCCAGGAATGTCAGATTGAGGAAACTACAGTTAAATATTTTTTAAGTCTTATAGTTTTTAAGGAATCGTCCTTCCAACATCCATACACACACACATACACACACACACACACACATACACACACACACATACATCATTTTAAAAAAATTATAATTGGATTCTAGGGACTTTAAATCGTGCTTATTCAATAAAATCTGGACATGCGAATTTTAGCATGAATCCAATACCTCTCTTAGCGAGAGGTAAAAATTATCCGCACCAAAAATTATAAGAACTGTTTTGGGCGTATTGCGTACAATAAGAAATGCATTATATTTTACTTATCGCTATTGAAAAATTGTACTGTACATGCTGCGACCAATCTGTGAAGCAACTTCTTCACGCATGCTAATAGAAAATAGTTATTTTTATAACGAGTAGGAGAAATTAATGATTCTGACCGCACTTATTTTGAGTTTGAAAACTCTTAATTCCCGCATGATTGTACCGAATTTTAATCATTAACTATTATTTTTTTGTCCAATTTAATTTCAGATCACATTCTTGAATTTTAAATCCAAATTTTACAAAAATATACCATAGTCAAAAAACATTGTACCCTATTTCCATTCGGAAACAAATTATCTATACGTTTCTTCTTTTCTTGTCCTCTTCCATTTCCAATCCAATAAATATTTCATCTTTCATCCTAGTTTTAAGATTTATACTCTGTGCCCTTTTGCCAGCTGGCACGGGCCGCCACTGGCAGCTAATGGAGCGCCATTACACTGCGGTGCATCACATATCGCTAACTCTAACGTGTAGCCACCTACGTGGGTTGACTCCGTACGATGAATAATAAGGAAGTGTGTGTTTGACCTCTATATTGTGGAGGTGCTCTTTATGGCCATCGTTATACAATGAGTACCCGAGAATTCGTTTCTGCAAATATGGTAGATTCTGAATATTGTTTTGCTACTAATTTATTCATTATTCATGTGATTCAATAATGCTTTGTTGTTTTATAGTCTTGTTTTGAATACAGCATACAACACCTGTTTACAAACATGTAAATATAGGTGAATCTTAGTAGACAATATGTTAAAGCCATAAAAGGTTAAAGGTAACAAATAAAACGCTTGCAACTGCAAACAGAATATTCATAGTGCACTACTCGGAAATGCAGGGAAGATTTAATAGGATGTAAACAATTTACTGGCAATGTGAATGACCCGTACTTATCAAATGAAAACAAGTCTAAAGTAAAATACGTATGTATGTGGGAGTTTTTCATGAGGATGTTCGTTAATTTTACACTTTATTTTTCTTTAAACAATGTAAATATGGTTATAGATATTAACGATATTAGTTTAAGTTGATTATGGCATGTTTATCGAATTTCGTTTGTCCATAATCAAATGTGTATTCAATATTTTATCTACCTCACTAGTTTTTGAGCAAAAATGTTGCTAAAATTACTGAACCTGAAATTCTGCTTTAATTTATATTATTCTTTGTTTTAGAAGAAAACAGTTCAATAATAAAACAATTCATGAAACCCAAATTAATTTGTTTATAATTATTTACATGCTGTGTTATGCTTGGCAAATATTATGATCAATCAATTTCATGTTTTCATCATGTCCAAATTTTTACCTCCCGCTACCCTTGGTAAGGGAGGTATAGGGATCGTGCTAAAAATCTAATATCGAGATTTTAATAAATGACCACGTTTTAAGGTCCCTAGAATCCATTTTTAACATTTTCACGATGATGTCTGTATGTGTATGTGTATGTGTATGTGTATGTGTATGTGTATGTGTATGTGTGTGTGTGTGTGTGTGTGTGTGTGTGTGTGTGTGTGTGTGTGTACGAATTTTGTTTGCACTCTAACTCAAATACTATCATTCAGAAAATTCTGAAACCTTGTATTTTTACCCTATTCTAATAGGAATAGAAGCCATTAGATTTTGGTGTAAATCGGGTAAACGGAAATGGTACTTTACTTGAAGCTCATAATGGTTTTTCTTCAAAAAATACCATTAAATGCCATTTTTTCGAATTTTATATCTTATGAAAATTAAAGATTATTGAATTTTCTACAGGAATACATTAATACTTTTTCTATATATTTTACAGATAAATTTAAAAATAATTTTTTTTATTAGTCGCGAAGCCTAAGATAAAAACTATTCCTTTGTTACACAGTTCATTTTTCAAATGAATGTAACTGTCAGAAAACTTACCACTTCAAATTAATAATAGTGACATTTTAAAAAGAAAATAGTAAATAAAGCAATAGTTTTCTGCAATGGAACAGTTTGCAGCATTAGTAAATACGTAGGTAGGTATGTATTTAAATTAATAAAAATTAAATAGCGGGAGGTTTTGTGTTGGCCACATCAGATTTTTTTATTATACATGCATCATAATTAGAAATTAGAAACCAGACGAAACATTTCAGATATTATTTTTATTTGTAAAATAGTTCAGAATTTTATTCATTGTCCTAGCTTACTATCAAAATTACCTTTTTATTGTTCCAATGTATATTTTTTCGAAACCAAAAGATATATTTTATATTAAAAGATATAATTTAGAAATTAGGAAAAATTCCCCTTTAATAAGATGTTGCCTAATTTGTAATAATATTAATAACAATAATGGAGATATATATATATATATATATATATATACAGATAATATAGTTACATTAGTTAAGTATTTGAAAGTATTTTTCAGAGTAAGTTATTTTACTGTATGAGTTAGTTTATAATGAAACTATGTAATTAGGCCCTTGTGCCTGTTTAATTTCAATAAATAAATAATCGCTCTTTAAAACACGCAAAAACGTGCGTAAATCGACCATTAAAACACGCTGGTAACGAAAAATGACAATAAATATGAATAACAACTAAAACAATGAAAAAAAAAAATATATTGACTTGTTGACTTAACGTAAACAATACCAATAATTGCTAACTGTCTCCTTGGAAATGCTCAAACTCACTAGATCAAAAATCAAAACCGTATGATTTGCAATAATTTTCAGTTTTAAATGGTTATGATGCATTTATAATAAAAAAATAGCGCATGATACACGTGTGATAAGCTAGACTTTAAAGTACTACATTAAAGCCACTCCGCTACGCATCGTGGCTTTAAACTTGTTGTTACGTGGGTACGTGCTTTAAAGGCTAGCTAATACACTTGTATCATAATATACTATTATCTAATTCCGCTGAATTAATTTTAAAATACTCAAAATTTTAGGTTTTTCTATGACAGCTCAATATACATATTCCAAAATCAATTTACCAAAGCGTTGCCGTGAAAATAAATAAATTTAACTTTTTAATTTAATGTTTGTCAGTATGTCAATTTTTGGTAAACTTTATCCAAATTTCAGTTTTTTTATATATTTACAGTTTTGTAATTTTTGTTTAAAAAACTTTTTAACGGAATGTTATTTAAGATATGAGTGTTATTTTTATTAATATTTTCCCTTTTTTGCTCTCCTGCAAAATAGGACCCTTTCACTGATCCAGTATCACAATTTTTAAAAAGTAATTTGAATACAACATTTATTACAGTAGTAACAAAAATAATAATAATAATAATAATTTATTATTATTTTTGTAAATAATTAAATAAAAAGATTGGCGCTTGAAAGAGACGTAAAAAACAACCCCTCACTTCTGTGACGTCGGAGTACATACAACATGTCATTCATAGCCAATAAGAAAACAGTTGTTTACCTTATTTATATAAATAAAAGTAGGCGACAGTTTGTCACATGTTGAACTGTATATACTCTGACCTCACATTCTGTATCAGATCACGTGATTTTTTCAAAATATTACATAAATATCAATATTTAATTGTAATATTAATAGTAAAATAGCGAACTCAGGTGAAACAATGTTAAATAAAATATTTAAGAAAACACTTGCCATGTTTCACAAGATTACAGCGTCTGAATCAACCTTTCGGCCATCAACAGACGCCGGCCATGCTCAGCTAGTAACCATAGACACGTTTCGCTCTTGTTAGAGCTGATCAGTATGGTAAAACTGATGATCTCTAACAAGAGCGAAACGCGTCTATGGTTACTAGCTGAGCATGGCTGGCGTCTGTTGATGGCCGAAAGGTTGATTCAGACTCTATAATCTTGTGAAACATGGCGAGTGTTTTCTTAAATATTTTATTTAATTGTAAAATACCTAATTAATATTTCGGGATATTTTCAAATTTGAGGCTCTTTAAAGAACAATATCTTTCAAAATTTAATACTTTAAATCATATAAAATTTCTTGAAACAGCCCTATTGACTTAGAATTCAGATTATGAGAACATGTCATTTTGTTATGCCCTCCATATTTGGTTCATATGTATCAGTATCACTATAATCACTATTTTTTCAAAGTATAGACTGCTTAGTTTGATTTTATACATTCCTTGATTTTCTCATAGCCTCCTTAAAATTCCGATTAGTTATCGTTAAAATAATAAATTATCATCTTTCAAAATCTGTTTACGAACTACCACAATTTGTGTGGACGACGTGATGGAATTTGCTTATTTGTTATTTACTAATCTTTTCAACCTTTGAAGTGTCGCCGCTTTTTTTACAATATATTTTCATTATTTTCTACCTACATTGCACAACTTGGCTCTGGTGCCTTATCAGTCAAACTCATGGCAAGCTTCTGTTCTAAAAGTTAAACTACGCATCATCTAGAATATTACGCGATCGCGTAGAAAACAAGTGACCTAATTTAACGATATCGTGGGCACTTAAACGATACGCGTCCGCATCACGTTCTATTGTGTTTTATGTTACTCGCATTAAATTCGCGTAGGATTTGTAAATAAATCTGTGGATAGTCGTAGTTGTAGACGGAGTAATGGGTAAACAACTAACAGAATGACGAATTGTCGATCATTGATATACTGTTCGTCGATATTTCACATAAAATGGATGATAAACAATTATAAATCATAATGATAACAGAAAACAAGAGTCTTGTTCTATACAATCCATACTAATATAATAAATGCGAAAGTAACTCTGTCTGTCTGTTACGTTTTCACGCCTAAACCGCTGAACCAATTTTGATGAATTTTGGTATAGAGATAGATTGGACTTTGGAGACGGATATAGGCTACTTTTTATCGCGAAAATAAAACTTAAAGGGGTGAAATAGGGATGAAAGTTTGTACCGCTCTATTAGTACAGTTGCTCAAGTGAATAATGAATTGAACGTCACTGACTCATGATGAGTAATTTTTTGGTTAATTGGACAACAAAATTTTTGTCATTGGCGTGTAGCGCAAGGCAAAACTTTCGTGAAAAAAATTGAATTATCAAAATTTAATAATCAAAATGAATCGAAAGCATAAGCAAGGTTCTACAATAAGTATTTCACAAAGTACAGTAAAAAGGATTCTAGCTGAAAAAAAAGAAATTTAAATAATCCAGAATCAAAATGAAATTCTCCGGGAAAGAACAAAATTGAAAATTTTGATTTCCAGGTATTTCTCATATTCTTTCTCACATCTATTACTTTTACAGTTTATTACAGTGTAGTTTTATTTGATTAGTAGACTAAATTTGATTGCAATAATAAAAATAACTATCACACAAATTATTATCATCATTGTTAACTATATTGATTATTGTAATAAAAAAAAAAAAATTGTGATTTTGATTTTTTCTTTAATTAATTGTTAATATTAAATCCATACTAATATATATAAAATGCGAAAATAACTCTGTCTGTCTGTTACGTTTTCACGCCTGAACCGTTGAACCAATTTTGATGAATTTTGATATAGAGATAGATTGGACCTAGGAGAAGGACATAGGCTACCTTTTGTCGCGAAAATAAAACTTGAAGGAGGTGAATTAGGGGACGAAAGTTTGTATGGAGAACCCATCATTTCTCAAGTTAGGGATACAAAAATTCTTATTTATGCTTTTGGTAAGAAATAAAGCGTTTTAGCGTTTTTAAAAAATCATCCATCAAGGCGGTACGATAAGGGATGATTTCAATTATTTTTTTATCTATAGTAAAGTTTTAACCGTTAGCAGATTTTCGATATTTGTCGGAAAGATAGCTTGCATCATATGTACATAAGTAAAAGTACCCGAGACATGTTTAGAAAAGGCGCTTTTAGGTGCGGTGCGGGGATCGGCCGGAGCCTGTTACATGTACGATGCGAGGCAGGTTGCCGGCTCCCTACGCAGCGCATGTCTCCGAAGTAAATGTGAAAAATTACTGGTACACGTGTAGCTAATCGTTATTTTAGCTTTACCCGTTCGAACCCGGGGCGGGTCAGCTAGTAGATCTATAATTAAAGCATTTAATTTTTTGGCGTCAGAGTGCGTCGACTTGTGGTGCTCCAAGTATGCTGCGATGAAAGCTGCTTACGTGGACTCGTCAATAAGGCTGTAAGCCATGCCTTGCCTTAAACGCTGGAAATTGCGGTGGCCTGGAATTGAACCCGGGACTGAATGCTGAGATGTTGATGCTCTGGACCGCTGGAGACCTGTGTAGGGTAAGGCGTGTCGAGCGCCCTTGAACGTAGCCAAGCTGAATTCGAAACGCCACAAGTTCAATTATTATTTAAGAGGATTGTTTTGCAGGATGCAATAATGATGGCGGTAGTTTCTTCTTTTATTAGCACATAATCTATTTAACTACAAGCTAAACGCTTCCAATTTACAATTACAATACACCGACATTTGAGACAAAGCATTTGTATATTTGTTTGTAGTGCTGTGTAGGTACCCTTTTTGTTTATAATACTCATCGAATATACATCTGCATTTAAATCTTTGGCTTTACATTTCAACAATGTCTGGAACATAGATCCTGTTCGTATAGAAATCTAAAATATATTGTTAGTTTCTTTAACTTTTTCATTCAAAGTAACTGTTAGAAAAAGATCTAAGAGCCATACCTATTTTTATTATATAAAAAAGGATTCTTTTACAAACATTAACAATATCTGCATCTTTTTTTCTTAGTAGGATGTAGGCTTTCCTTTTCCTAAGGTTAATTTTAATCCATTTCTTCCAGTTATTTCTGTCCTTTGCCATCGTTTTCAATTCTTTCGATTTTTTTACCTTTTTCATTTACTAGTTCTGTTATTCTTCCTCCTCATGTTTTTCTCTGTCTTCCTCTTTCCTTTTTTTGCTCATACTTCCAGCTAAACAACTAAACTGTTCTGATCCATCCACGTTCTGTGTCCGTACCAACCAAGTTGCTTCTGTTCTATACTGGTTACTACATCTATATAATATTTCTTCATTTGTCATCATCCTTATCCTTTCCTGTCACTTTTTGTTTCCCTACGATTTTCTTGAGGTATTTTTCTTGTTGCGTTTATTTTTACCTTCCGTCACCCTTAGGTAAGGAAGGTATTGTCTTTGGTCAAAAAATTCGGTGGTGAGTTTTTAATGAATAAGCACGTTTTAAGATCCCTAGCATACGATATTACTAATTTTACATTGATGTCTGTATGTATGTATGTATGTATGTATGTATGTATGTATGTATGTATGTATGTCTTGTGTTTTTAACAGTTTTTCTGGGAAAACCGCAGTTAAATATCATTATTATGGAAACAGCACATATATTCAAAAAAATTCTAATTGACAGATGTCAGTGTCAAGTGCAAAACCAAAGTGGAGAGTATAGGATCAGAAAGTAACATAAGTGACAGAGTGTCCCTCGCATAAGTGACTTGCAGTTTCAATGCCGGGAGTACGAGGAAGGCCAAAGAGAAGATGGAAGGACTATGTAGCAGAATATTTGAGAGAGGAAGAACTATCTGAAGAAGATGCGTTGGATAGGAATGAGGAAGTGTGAAGTGCAATTTACAGAATGTACATTCGTGTTATAATAATATTGGATTTATAGAATCTTCCCAAAGGAATTTGTACGAAATACATTGAATTGACGGAAGGTTTTGTGCTGGCCACAACAGATTTTTTCCAAATGTTTCTTTGTATATTTACGAATTCGCTAGCATACACGATTGTTGCTGCGTTTATTTTATTGTATACTTTTATTTTTGTTTTCGTATCTATTTAATTTTTACTCGGTATTGTATTAAATATTATTTGGCCTTTTCATAAAAAAAATCTTAAATAACATATTTAGAATCCTTTAAACTTAAATGATAACAAAGCTTCTGTAAGACTAAATAAAAGCCTAGTTCCATAATTATGACGTCAAGTAGCAGTGACTGTTTCTATGTTCAGAATAGTGATTTTAGAGTGTAAACATTTCAATAATTTTAAGTTGGCATTTAGATTGATTTGTTTTCAAACACTTTCAAACACTTACACGTGTTTATTGGATTTCGCAAAGGTTGTGTTTTTGATTTTTGTTAAAAAATGACATTAGACTAAATAGTAACTAATTCTCAAAGAAAGTGCTTCGTTTTCTGTTAAAGCCTCATACCGAAATATGATGATTTAATTATTATTTCGTGTCCGAATGTAATAAATAAATAAATAAATAAATAAATTCGAGTATTTATGAGTGTCTTTAGAATTATAACATGCAATCATATCGGGTTCAATAAGTCCTGCTTGGCTGTGTATTTTGAAATGCATGTCCGTCCGTATTCATTCAATTTAACTTTATACAAAAAGTCAAACATCAGTTAAAATGAGGAAAGTGCATCTTTTAGAAAAACACTATTTTATTAAAGTTTTAATACGGTAGAATTGAGTAGATGTTGAAAATATTCGTAAATAAACATTTTTACTGTAAAAAGGTCAAAAATAAATTTCTAATATATTTCAAGTAGAATTTGATTTCTGCCGAACAATGACGTTTAAATTTACAGTACCGACATGCAGGACGTAAAGACTTATTGAACCCTCGATATAATGGTGATATTTTTAGCCTCGTTAGTAGATACTTACTGAAAAGATTATACAACTACCTACTAATTTATTGTTGACATAAATTCAACAGTTTAAATTATCGAGTTCAAGATGTTACAATTTATATCAAATTTCTTCTATGTTAAACTTGTTATTTCGTAATTGAAACCTTTGATCATTGAATATTTTTTTCCTATTTTTATTCTCTACATCTGTTATCGGTTCTCGGTTCACATAATCAAACATCTTTGAAAATCAATCATATTTAATTATCTCCAAAGAGCAGGTTATTTTTATGAGGAGATCTTTCATTTTGCCAAGAATTGTATAACCTACATTTTCATTTTTGGCAAATGTGTTGAAAAATATTTTTATTTGTCAAGCGTCGTTTCTGTGAGTCTACTAGATTTGTTCCTAACAGGCAATAGTAGACTTAGAAACCGTTAATGTGAACAACTGATTAAAGGAAATTAGCTAGCATTAGAATAGCCTTGTTTTATCTCACTTAGGCCAAATATTTTCATCTCTGGTTAAACTGCCAGTTAAGTTAACTGTCGGTTGTAAGAACAATGTGGTATCGAAAAATTGACATGAAATTATTTTAAAGAAAATATTTTCAATAATCCATAAACCGATTAAGGGCCGGTTTTTCAGTCTCTGGTTAAAATTTTAACTTCTAATTAAGTAAACAATATTGCATTGTTTTGTTGATAGAAATGATAAATCTGTCAATTGACAGTTCATTTAGTTTTATATTTGTTTATTTAACTCTTAGTTAAAAATTTAACCAGATATTGAAAAATTGGCCCTAAGAGATAATACAATGCTAATCAAATTGTCGCTAATCACCCTTAATCATAGTCCATACTAACGGTCAGAGTGTTTATCTGGCAAATCTAAGATACATTTATTAATTAATTACGAAGAATTAATGCATATGTAAGTGGCGGATTTATATCATTGTTCTATGTAAAATTATTAGTAAGGAAAGAAGTGTAAAAAGAACCATTTTCCCGTGAATCCTCCTGTAGTGTTCTTTCAATAAAAGTTTTGAGAACCCGTAAGGTAAAGAGCGTGGGAAGTAATCTCTACAGCACAGATTTATTGTTATTACCGATATCTTAGAATAAAAGCAGTTTCTCACATCCAGCAACGAGTAAATAAACAAATAAGCTGTAGTGATATATTTATTTAAATAGTTTACAGTAATAGAAATATTTATGCTCTAAACATATCGCTTGACTTGGAATAAGTGTTTTATCTCCAATTTTAACATAAGTGCTTTCAAGAATTGCATGCCAAAATTTGCAAAAATAAGACTACAAAATTTACATTTTTTGTCTATGTATCTAGTGACCTATGTATTTTTTCCGAATACACATTGTACCGCCAAAATGGCCTTCTGGTGGGTCAATTTTTGTCTAACTTAACCAGTTTCGTATCGTATCATATGGCTTGATTCAAGAATAATCAATGTCAATATTTCATAATTTTTTAAATAAATAATTTAGAATCAACAAGAAACTTACAGTGTGACATTTGGACTATTAATGTTGATGACATGTGTTCATAATTTCTTTGATTTAAACTACGTATAATAACCTTAATACCCTTCTACATTTTACAATCATGACTAGGTACTTTGGTTATTATTGTAATTAGTTACTTTTTTTTGTTTCATGACATAACTACAGAATAGACATATACAGAAGCGACACTCCATGTCTGCACCATTGTTGTTGCGATTTGATTGAACTTTCAATTTTGTTAGCATAATTTACGCGCGAAATTTAAATTGTTTTAAATAGTAAAAGAAAAATTAGAACATAAAAGTACTAAAATTTTAATTTTATTAACGAATTAAGAAGAAATCATAAAATAAACACATAATTATGTTTTTTATTGAACAAATACGTGAATTTTACAAATTCAATACAATGTAGAATTTTCCATACCTTTGACGTGGGAAACACAAACGTCAAACGTCAGATTCGATGAATATATCCCAAATATCCTTCTCCATCAAATCTTCTCTTCCTCATGCCTTGAGCCACATTTTACACCTATATTTATTAAGTGAATATACATTTTGCATGATATGGAAGTCGTTTTGCATTACTTACATTTATGCACCTTTCGGAAACGAAAAAAACGTACATTTCGCTTTCTCCATTTTTTAAATCTCCTTATACAGTTTTTATATGAACAAATAAGTCCTCCCGATTTTTCTAAAATTCACAAACGGTTCACAAAATGACATATGTTAAAAGTGAGAAGACATGTTTGGTTTGTTTGAATTAGCCATAACCCTAAAATACATGGGCGTGACAAGCTGAGACAACAGTTCCTCCAGAATATGTGAAATATAATGATTTTCTTTATAATAACGATTTTTCC